>VMYD01000106.1:600000-1197751 GCA_007663325.1 Eucalyptus pauciflora | reverse complement strand
ACCAGCTTAATTAAGTCTGATTGGACGGTTCAAACAGGAAATTATTTGCACTTAATAGTGCAAGGAATCAAACCCATATCATGATACACAAAAGCGCATTCCTTAACCACTAAATGAGTAGCGTGGGGTTGCCTCTCAAACGTTTCAGCCAAATCTTTTAGAAAACTATCAACTGTTCCTTCTATTGCTTTTGGTAAATTCTAAAGAACCTGACCATAGAATAAATTGCAAAGAAAAAATAACTCACTAGACATGTCTCCTTAGTGCCTAACTGAGCGTGGCCAGGTGCCCGCTGTGATCCAGAATCGCATGCCCAAACGAGCGTGACTAGGTGCCTGCTTTGATCCAGAATCGGACCGCTATTCTGTTCAAGCCACCAAGTCTTGCTGGAGGCCCACCCACTGACCAGTAGCTTCGACTACTTGCGATCTCTGTTATGGGCATCTCAGTATGTTCCTCTGAACGTTTACACCATGTCAATGTGTAGACTGAGTGGCGGCTTGATTTATTTGTGGTCAATCTCGAGATGCTAATCCAATAGAAAGTTTAAGATTTAAAATTTCGATACTTGAATGTTATCCAATACTGTCACTGATCAACTAAGCTTTCGGGGGAAAAATAATAAAGTATTGTTGTTAATGTCAATCAAGCCGTCTGGGATTTTGTCACCATCTTCTTTCAATTAACTGATCTCCTTTAGCAACAAAGTTTAAGCGGTACTTTTGACTTATAAGATGCGAAAAGAAATGGTGCCAATCTTGGGAAATGGACATACGTATCTTCGCTTTTCTGTTTAGGTGACATAAGTAGATTTTTCAAGAAAGTTTCGTGTGGCAGAGTTTGCCAAAAGATGTTGCCCAGCATCGACAAACCTACTGTTCCATATGTTAAGACCTTAATCTAACTATAACACCATGTAAGGAAGCTAATTAATTCATTTTTAGTTGGTCTAAAGCCAGCTCTCTTCCAATTTCCGTCAAAATCTAAAATATTATTCAAATGCTAAACACTTAATAACAATAGTTAACAAATTGAAAATCAAGTGCTTACTTAGCTACTTAACAAGTGACCCATGGGTACTCTTTAACATTCGTATGTTTTAAAAGGTCTCATGTATTTCCACTTTAATAAAAATCAAAGTACATGCACTACAAAATTCCAAAAAGCGAGAGGTAAGAATTGAGGTGTTTCGTCTTGAATTTTTTAAAGCAAGAAAAAGTGTTTATTTATTTATTTATTTAAAATATTGTTTGAATTTTAAAAAAATTTATCAGAATACTATATGTGTGTTTACCTGGCAACATTTATGTTTGGTAAGGAGTAAAAAGATGACAAATTGTGAAAGTATGGGGTTTAGAAAAGCAAAAGTAAAAATTAGAAGTCGATTCAGACACTCAATTGATTGATCTAATATGCAGCGTCTCAGGAGTAGCTTCGATGATTGGCCCCGTGGATGTTCCTTTACATGCACAAGTGAACTGTTTAAAACCTTACCGAGCTCAAGGTTCCTTTCATTTTGCTGGACGACCATAAGTGGAGACTTTAATGAATTGTTTCCTGAATTAAGATGGCTTCAGTGGTTATACATTGAACCCGATATATTTTCTTCAGCAATCAATTTGCATCTATCTAAATTAGTGGTGCTGGAAATGTCACAAAACAAGCTTACAGATGATTGGGGAGGATGGAGTTCGATCATGGTAAGATGGAAAAAAAAGACATCTTTCTATGATCTTTGTTTTGTTTTGTTTTATCAATTAAACTCCTTTTTGACAGCTTTTTCTCTTTTGTGCAGGCGGCAAAGCAACTAAAAGTTCTCAACCTTTCATATAGCCAGGAGTTAAGATATACTCCTAATCTCTCGGCTTTCACGAAGTTGGAGATTCTCATCTTGTTTAGTTGTTACAAACTGAAGCAAGTCAACCCTTCCATTGGCAAACTCAAGAGCCTCATTTCCTTGGACTTGTGTGGATGTCATAATCTGAAAGAGCTACCAGAGGAAGTGGGGGAATTGCAAGAACTAAAAGAACTTTTTATTTCTATTGGCATTACAAAGATTCCAATGTCAGTTTATTCTCTAAGGAAGCTAGAGAAACTGGCTATCCGATCTTGCCATTCATTGGTTGAAATCCCTCTTGCAATTGGGAATCTTTTGTCTCTCCAATACCTTGACCTCAATTCATGTTCATTATTGAGGAAAATCCCTCGTTCGATTGAGAATCTTTTTTCTCTCAAACGACTTGAACTAGGTGGTTGCACGTTATTGACAAAAATCCCTAGCTCAATTGGGAATCTTTCTTCTCTCGAACAACTTGATCTAGGGAGTTGCGAGTCATTGACAGAAATCCCTAGCTCAATTGGGAATCTTTATTCTCTCAAACAACTTGATCTAAGGAGTTGCGAGTCATTGACAAAAATCCCTAGCTCAATTGGGAATCTTTATTCTCTCGAACAACTTGATCTAGGGAGTTGCGAGTCATTGACAGAAATCCCTAGCTCAATTGGGAATCTTTCTTCTCTCGAGCAACTTGATCTGGGGAGTTGCGAGTCATTGACAGAAATCCCTAGCTCAATTGGGAATCTTTCTTCTCTCAAACGACTTGATCTAAGTGGTTGCTTGTCATTGACAGAAATCCCTAGTTCAATTGGGAATCTTTCTTCTCTAGAAAAACTTAATCTAGTGTGTTGCTTTTCATTGAGAGAAATCCCTAGCTCAATTGGGAGTCTTTCCTCTCTCAAACAACTTAATCTATGGGATTGCAATTCATTGACAGAAATTCCTAGCGCAATTGGGAATCTTTCTTCTCTCAAAACACTTAATGTAAATAATTGCAAGTTGAAAAAAATCCCTAGCTCAATTGGAAATCTTTCTTCTCTAGAACAACTTGATCTATGGGGTTGTGAGTTATTGACAAAAATCCCTAACTCAATTGGGAATCTTTCTTCTCTAAAAAAACTTAATCTAAAGAGCTGCCGGTCATTGAGAGAAATCCCTAGCTCAATTGAGAATCTTTCTTCTCTCGAACAACTTCAGCTAGAGGGTTGTGTGTCAGTGAGAGAAATCCCTAGCTCAATTGGGAATCTTTCTTCTCTCAAACAACTTCATCTAGAGGGTTGTGTGTCATTGAGAGAAATCCCTAGTTCAATTGGGAATCTTTCTTCTCTAGAACAACTTCAGCTAGGGGGTTATGTGTCATTGAGAGAAATCCCTAGCTCAATTGGGAATCTTTTTTCTCTCGAACAACTTTGTCTATGGGGTTGCAAGTTATTGACAGAAATCCTTAGCTCAATTAGGAATCTTTCTTCTCTAAAAAAACTTGATCTAAGTTGCGAGTTATTGACAGAAATCCCTAGCTCAATTGGGGATCTTTCTTCTCTCGAACAACTTCAGCTAGGGGGTTGTGTGTCATTGAGAGAAATCCCTAGCTCAATTGGGGATCTTTCTTCTCTCGAAGAACTTCAGCTAGGGGGTTGTGTGTCATTGAGAGAAATCCCTAGCTCAATTGGGAATCTTTCTTCTCTCAAAAAACTTCATCTAAATAGGTGTGAGTTATTGACAGAAATCCCTAGCTCATTTGGGGATCTTTATTCTCTTGAACAACTTCAGCTAGGGGGTTGTGTGTCATTGAGAGAAATCCCTAGCTCAATTGGGAATTTTTCTTCTCTTGAAGAACTTGGTCTATGGGATTGCAAGTTATTGATAGAAATCCCCATCTCAATTGGGAATCTTTATTCTCTCGAACAACTTAATATATGGGGTTGCAAGTCATTGACAGAAATCCCTAGCTCAATTGGGGATCTTTCTTCTCTCGAACAACTTCAGCTAACAGATTATGTGTCATTAAGAGAAATCCCTAGCTCAATTGGAAATCTTTCTTCTCTCAAAAAACTTCATCTAAATAGGTGTGAGTTATTGACAGAAATCCCTATCTCAATTGGGGATCTTTCTTCTCTCGAACAACTTCAGCTAGGGGGTTGTGTGTCATTGAGAGAAATCCCCAGCTCAATTGGGAATCTTTCTTCTCTTGAAAAACTTCAGCTGGGGGGTTGTGTGTCATTGAGAGAAATCCCTAGCTCAATTGGGTATCTTTCTTCTCTAAAAAAACTTGATCTAAAAAGTTGCAAGTTCTTGATAGAAATCCCTAGCTCAATTGGTGATCTTTCTTCTCTCGAACAACTTCAGCTACAGGATTGTGTGTTATTGAGAGAAATCCCTAGCTCAATTGGGAATCTTTCTTGTCTTGAAGAGCTTGATCTATGGGGTTGCAAGTCATTGATAGAATTCCCTAACTCAATTGGGAATCTTTCTTCTCTCAAAACACTTTGTCTAAAGAATTGCGAGTTATTGACAGAAATCCCTAACTCAATTGGGGATCTTTCTTCTCTCGAAAATCTTCATCTAGGAGGTCGTGTGTCATCGAGAGAAATCCCTAGCTCAATTGGGGATCTTTGTTCTCACGAACAGCTTCAGCTAGGGGGTTGTGTGTCATCGAGAGAAAAATCTAGCTCCATTAGGAATCTTTCTTCTCTTGAACAACTTGATCTATGGGGTTGCAAGTTATTGAGAGAAATCCCTAGCTCAATTGGGAATCTTTCTTCTCTCAAAACACTTGATCTAAGGAATTGTGAGTTATTGACAGAAATTCCTAGCTCAATTGGGGATCTTTCTTCTCTCGAAACACTTGATCTAAATAATTGTGAGTTATTGACAGAAATCCCTAGCTCAATCGGGGATCTTTCTTCTCTCGAAGAACTTCAACTAGGGGGTTGTGTGTCATTGAGAGAAATCCCTAGCTCAATTAGAAATCTTTCTTCTCTTGAACAACTTGATCTATGGGGTTGCAAGTCATTGACAGAAATCCCTAGCTCAATCGGGAATCTTTCTTCTCTCAAAACACTTGATCTAAAGAATTGCGAGTTATTGATAGAAATTCCTAGTTCAATTGGGGATCTTTCTTCTCTCGAAGAACTTCAGCTAGGAGGTTGTGTGTCATTGAGAGAAATCCCTCACTCAATTAGGAATCTTTCTCATCTCGAACAACTTGATCTATGGGGTTGCGAGTCATTGATAGAAATCCCTAGCTCAATTGGGAATCTTTCTTCTCTCAAAACACTTGATATAAAGAATTGCGAGTTATTAACAGAAATCCCTAGCTCAATTGGGGATCTTTCTTCTCTCGAAAAACTTAAGCTAGGGGGTTGTGTGTCATTGAGAGAAATCCCTAGCTCAATTGGGTATCTTTCTTCTCTCAAAAAACTTAAGCTAGGGGGTTGTGTGTCATTGAGAGAAATCCCTAGCTCAATTGGGTATCTTTCTTCTCTAAAAAAACTTGATCTAAAGAGTTGCGAGTTATTGATAGAAATCCCTAGCTCAATTGGAGATCTTTCTTCTCTAGAAGAACTTCAGCTAGGGGGTTGTGTGTCATTGAGAGAAATCCCTATCTCAATAAGGAATCTTTCTTCTCTCGAACAACTTCAGCTAGGGGGTTGTGTGTCATTGAGAGAAATCCCTAATTCAATTGGGAATCTTTCTTCTCTAAAAAAACTTGATCTAAAGAGTTGCGAGTTATTGAGAGAAATCCCTAGCTCAATTGGGGATCTTGCTTCTGTCGACCAACTTCAGCTAGGGGGTTGTGTCATTGAGAGAAATCTCTAACTCAATTGGGAATCTTTCATTTCTCGAACAACTTGATCTATGGGGTTGCGAGTCATTGACAGAAATCCCTAGCTCAATTGGGGATCTTTCTCTTCTCTCCTGATTCTCCATATTAGTGGCACATCGATATTTGACCCGCCAGAAAACATCTGGAATCTTTCTTCTCTCTAATGCCTTGACCAAGAGGGTTGTAAGGAGCTCGATTGTTGCTAGAGCTTTCTTCTGGCTTAACATATCTTCATGTCAATTCCCTAATTCCCAGGTTGCCAGAGCTTTCTTACCTATTCCACCTAGAAGAACTTCATTATTATGGATACGATCAACTTGAGTACTTCCCAGAGCTTACCTCAAGACTCTTGAAACTTTGTGTTGACTCCTGTCCTAAGTTGATATTGCCTGAGCTTGACGGATTCAAGCACTCGTAAGAGTTATCAATAAAACTCTACAATTTCATTGAAAGAATGGACCTCTCACAATCCAATCTTCTGAAAGGATTGGACATTGAGGATTGAGATAATCTAGTTGAAATTTAGGGCCAAGGTAAATTGGAGGTCTTGGAGACAATATGTACATATAGCTGCAAGTCCATTAGAGGGCTGATCCATCCGAAATTACGAGGGCTTGAAGCCATTAAATACTTGCTATTGCGACAATCTAGTCGAAATACAAGGTCTTGATAAGGTGGAGTTGTTAGAGATGTTCAATGTCTGTAACCGTGGTTCCATCGAAAGATTACTTGACCTATGATACTTTTTGGAACTTGAAAGAGTTGAATATCAATGGTTGTCATAATCTACTTGGTGTTGAGACTTAGTTCCCGGTCTTACATAATTGCAAAAGTGGGGAAGTCGGTCCTAGAAGCTAACATGATGCTTTATCCAAGATCAAAATTTAGATTCGATTGTGGTTCTTCGTACATTAGAAGGCCTAGGTCATCTGGTAAGATTCTTCGTCCTTTAACAACTAGCATGAATGAAAAGTGTAATACTTTTCTAACAGATATATCTATTAAGAATTATTTGCTCAATGCTTGGTATCTATTTGATATGGGTTTGCCTAAATATATTTGCTGTTGATTGCATCACGACAATGTTTTTTTAGCTAATCTTCAATCGGCAACGTTTGCAGATAGATTGGTGGCTTGTGAGGCAACAAATGAAAATTAACGACATAGGTAAACAAGAATTACTTAGTGATTTACAGTTTCCCTCTTGGTAAACCCAAGATGAGAATTTTTCATCAAGAGGTTGATCTTCTGCAACTCAATTTATAAACTGCGCCAGATCCTTTTTTTCTCTATGTCTCAAACTAGTATTTTCCTTTAAAAAATCCTTCGCCATTTTGAACTCCTTTTGTGAGCAATTTTATGTGTCAGATTTGACTATTGGTAGATATCCTGTTTAGGACAAACAACTCTCGATTTTTCGTGATGATGGGAAAGCCTGTCCATTGTTTTTTTGAGCATGAATTCCCAGTAAGGAAGAGAAACTGAGCTAAAACAAAAATCAAGGTACAATTTTTTTCTGGTGCGTGATTTAAAAAAGTAAAAATTAGTTTTGGCTAGCCTTTTTAATCTATGATTGTAGGTAGGCTTTCCATAAACAATTGTGAGACTGTTGAAAGATTATCAAGCGAGATAAATTGGTGCTACTTTTGTGACAGGTCTGGTTGGTCTATGTAATGATCAAGGCTTACTTTTGGACTTCAATTCAAAGAGCCGTATAGATGACCTTTTGCATAATTGGGAAAATTTTTTGCTTGCTCTGTAAAACAAGCTAGGCGAGGAGCTTAAGATTTTGCTTATTATTTCGCATCCTGTTTGATCCTGATGTTGTCGTGGAATCATTTTATCAAATGATTGATCTGGGTTTAGCTAACTTGGCTGAGACAATTGATAGTCCATACCAGAGAACGATCAAATGAAGAAGAGGGATTTTGCTAAGGTGTCATCAACAACAGCTGAAGGCTAGCTTTTGTGCGACCTTGAACAGGCTCATGGGCCAACTGGAGTGTCCTAAGGAAGCTTTTTATGTCTGTGAAGATCAAAGCACTTGATATGGTTTCATCAGCATAAAAATGAATGATTTTGAATGTATTATTTTTCAGTTGAATCTACCTTTTGTATGCTCATTATGTTCTACCTCTGTTAAGCAAATACATACATGCTGATTTTTCTACATGTTAACCAGATGCAGAGTTCTTTGATGTAATGCGCTCTAATGGTATCATTCCCAAATTCAGTCAGGCTCTGCAGATAGAGGTATGCACTGCCAGTCCTACCATAACTGTGAAAGAGTGACTTTTGTACTTATATTTAATTGAATGTGTTGTGTGCTTGTTAGGTTCTACCTCTCTGTTAATCAAATATGTACGTGCTGATTTTTTTGCATGTTACCCTGATGCGGAGTTGTTTGATGTGGTCTTGTTCTAATGATATCATTTTCAAACCTATTGAGGCTCTGCAGATGGAGGTATGTACTACCAGTTGTACCATAATAGAGCAACTTGTGTTTATACTATGTGGGCTGTGGAATTTCACTAGAAATCCGTGAACTAGGATCCATGATGACAATCTCCTCTTTTTCTGTCAGTTCATAATATCTTTCGAACGTTGTGATAAAGGTCTCTAATACGACGAGCTTAAATCTCATGTATGCATAATTAAATTTGTAAACTTAAATATAGCCTCCTAGCAAACAATTTCGTATTGCTGATTTTGCTAATTGGATATTGCAAAATAACCAAGTAACAAGTACGCCTTTTTGTTCAGCAGTTTGGGCACTTCGCCTTTTTAGCATCCGTTCTGTCATAAACACAAACAAGGATGATGGTGTTAATTGCTGACTTCTCTTCTCTTAAGTCTATGGTTTTCTATTTCTTTGGCTGATAATGAATTTTGTTGATTGCGATCCAACTGCAAATTAATCAGAGACCCCTGGAATGTGTGGCAAAACTAATGTCCCCAGATTTTGGTGTTGATATATGAGATTCATTGAAGAGGTCACTCGTAGATCGCGAATCTGGACCAGGTCAAAATAGTCTTGTTTATATTGATGGACTCTCAAGTCTATGCTTACTACTTTCAGCTAATTTTAGACTCTTCATTCCAAATACATCTAAAAATAGACAGAACTAAGGATCCATGCAGCTACACCTTTATCTGTCTTCGAGATGATTGGAGAGCGTGATGCATTTTTGCTCTCAACCATCTCGTGTAACACATGCATCACCCTCATTTTCTGACCATCTTTAGCAAGTGCTTGGGTGGAGACTAGTTATAAGTCTTCTAAGGTTGAATTTGTTAGTGTTCGTAACTTTTGATGAAATATCATAAACAACCTGAATTTATCATACATTATTTTCCTGAATCTATCACGAAGTACATATGTAGCTAGTAGAATTATAATTATTTTCAAAATCTCATGACAACAGCTGATTGGAAAAGCCAATGAGTGTGAGACCCATATACAGGGTTTACATTTGATGATGCGGTTCAAACTATGAGAGACACACCTTCGGGTCATCCAAAACTTCTTAACGACTTGCCTCGAAGGACACGACCAAGAGAAGGGAACAAAATCTCACCAAGGAATGAAGAAGGAGAAGGAGGAGGGGAAGGAGGAGAAGAAGATTGCCTCAACTGAGTTGACAACAAAATTGCAGCTACCACTGCTACCGGGACCTTCTCATGTGGACTCCGGTGCCACCTCCTCTGTGTTATATTGGTATGATGACTAATTCATGAAATATTTGATATAATGCCAAAGTGCTAATTTCCAAGTCCCCTTCATTTATTGAGTAGCATAAGCTTGCACAAATTCAATTTCCTTGCTCTCGTATCAGCAGTAGCATCACCATCGTCAGCTTCCACCAATCCACCGTTTCTGCATTTGTTCACCACAAAGGCCACAAGTTCAGATTGATCCATTGAATCGCTCACTCCAGCAGTGGATGGGCAACTGTGGGAGCGACATGAAAGAAAATGGTTCGATGCAAAGATGGGATGAGAAGTGAGAGGTTTAGCGAGATCACCTGATTCTTGAACAAGACGGTGAAGAGCGGAAGTGCGAATGGATTGATTCATTCTCATCAGTTTTGCCAAATTTTCTCCTTCCGAGTTCCAACAATCCACAAATTGACGCGATGGTTTAATCACTGAAACTTTAGATGTCTGATAGCGACATAGTTTTCGGTTCAATCATTGAAAAATAATTGTTTGCCAAATTGAACATTTCTAGAAATAATCTGATCGATACATTCCCATACTCAGCAGTTGAAGAGAGATCAGTATGCAAAATCATGCTCTTATACTGTTGTGAAAACAACTATGAAATCTACATCTGAAACCAAATTCGAATGGATAGATATCTCACACGACAATGATGGCGAACACCAGTGGGGTTGATGTATTGCCTGTCGAAATGAACATTTCTAGTCTTACTACTGTCAGCCGAAAAAATGAGAGCTTAATACAAATGTTTCTACTATTGTCATTGTGTGCACAAAACATACTACATTATACCAATTTTAAATTTTGTTTCGACACTTTCTTAGGCATCAAATGAAGCAGTCATCCCAGCTCATATGTCGCAAAATGACGTCACAAGGAAATTTTGATGGTTTACATTTGAAGCACGTAACTTCGCAAAAGAACACAATATTTCAGTCCTCTTTTCCCCGATGGCATAGGATTGCTTATTTAGTGAATAAACTCTAAACGTGTAAAGATCGTGTTAATTCACCTAGTTGAAGTCAGTAGAGGTGAGTGAGAGATGGCTCGGACACCAACTGATTGCTATTTTTTTATTATTATTATTTAAAGCTAATGGATTAAGAAAAATTGTAAGCTGTAAGTCTGGACATCGAAATCCATTATCTGTCTTTGATAATGTGGTTATGCAAAGATCGATTCCATAACACGTGCTTAATCCACGTGCGCAAATTCATCGTGAATCACAAAACCAATCGCATGAGTAGTGTTGGGAAAAAGAATTTTTAATTATGACATTCGAATAAACGAAAATGAAAAGATTCTTTTTCCCAACTTTAAATTGTCCCCATTTTCACAAGGAGTATAGTTTACAATTCGATTCTCATCTTGAGGATACCAATTGTGCATATAGTGCAAAACAGACGTAGAGGTTTGATCAATAACTTCTTCTTTTATGCTTATCTTATCATTGTGTCATTCAATTGGAGTAAAACACGCGCCTAATTAACAATTCCACTCTATGAGAACACAGAAAGACAATAATTTACAATTTAACTAGACATGAACCCCAACGTCACGCCGAAATAAATGACTAATAGAGGAAACGAATAATTATCAAAAAGGGAATAAGTATTGTAAAAGATTCTTTTATTCATTTGTTCTATAACATAAAGGAGCAATTCGTGAAAAAAACATGAGTACTCAAATGTTATTAATGAAAATAAAAGCCAAGCCTTTGAGGTGAAGAGACCAAAACCAATTGTCCAACGAAATGTAAATATATGCTTAGGTGGAGCATTTTTGGTGGAGAATACAGTAAATCCAAGTTTTGCAATATGAATAAGACTTCTCTAGTTATCTTAAGTCTTATGCGTCATCATGGGAAGTGATGCTTTAGCAATACTTTATTCTTACGTATTTTTATAAATGAGACCATATAGAATTTGTAATACCTGGTAGCTTAATGATTACGCATGAACGTTTTCCTAGTACATCAATTTTTTTTTCTTCTAGGTTTCCCCGGATTGGGGAGTGCAGGTAAAGACTAGTTGTGCCATGTAAGAGTCTTATTTAGATCATAAAACAAACCTCCATTGATGCAGAAACAACCCTTCCCATCATTAAGTGGAAAGTATACGACGATAGGTGCATAATAGACCAAGCTATCTAATTGCCGATAGATCTCATAATAAATTAGCAGATATTTTGATGGAAAATACATCTAGACTATAGACCAGTAGTGTAGGAACTCAGAGAAAATCTCACAGATTGATGCGGTAGAATAATAGTTGAATTTTTATATAGATTTACCTGTCGAAACTTACTCACATCTGGAAGATGTATATCGACAACTTTTTCGCTCAACTTATTAGTTTTTTTTTTTTTCAAAGAGTGCACGCATCTTCCAATTTTTTTGGGTACATCCTTGTACTAGAGATTCTGCATGGGCAAATAGAAGAAGTGCTATGCAGTAGGGTGAAGTTATGAATCCAACCGTCCATCCTCAAGGATGGAATAGAATGGGCCTTGAATGAAGGTACTAATCAATACCTTTTTGTTCTTATCCACATCAGACACAATAACAATTTAGACATATTTTCTATTGGTCGCTTTCTTAAAAAGTCAATAACACGTGTATAGTTTCTACTACATTGAGCATTTCCAGATACCTAGAGACTAGTGAAAATAGCGTATGGAGATTACTGGGTCTTGTTTGGTTTAATTAATAAGAAATTAATGAGTGACCTCTCGTTCCTTTAAGTTACATTTCATTATTTTTCTTTCTTTAACTATTGGTTTAACTTTAATGTGGAATTTCATTTTTATTGTTTGAAGATTAATCGTTGCCGTGAACTAAGTTAAGCTGCTACCACAAACGCACCACCACCACCACCCGCCCACCTATTCACCGCGTCCCCGCCACCTCCAATGCACACCGTCACCGCGAGGATGCCATTAGCTCAACTACCACACCAACTCCCCACCTCCACCGGCCACCACCAAATCACCCATTGCGCCCATGCTCCTCCGCCACGAGCCACGCTGCAGCCACCATTGAAGCACCACGACCACCCCCATCAATATCCAGCACCACCAAGTTGCCCAAGCGAGAAGCCCCTAATCACTTCCCCACCTTCACTCCCGATTCCAGCCCCCTTCTACTGGCGCACCGAGTCAGCACTCTCCTCCCACCTCCCCGATCTCCTCCACCTCGCCATGACCACTGCTGTCCGCTGCTCCCTCCCGGCATGACTTGGAGAGTGTTGATGGACTTTCAAGTCTATGCTTACAACTTACAGCCAATATTAGACTCTTCATAACAAATACATCTGAAAAAAGGACAGAACTAACTAAGGATCAATGCAGCCGCGCCCATATCTTTTGTAGAGATCACTGGAGAGTGTAACGCAGTTTAGTCTCGACCATCTCATGTAATACATCCATTGCCCCTCATATTCTGACCATCTTTAACAAGTGCTTGGGCGGAGATTAGTTTTTTTCCCAGAAGGCGGAGATTAGTTATAAGTCTCCCAAGGTTGAATTTGCAAGTGTTAATAACTTTTGATGAAATACCAGAAGTTATCGTACAATCTTTTCCTGCATCTATCACAACGTACATATGTAGCTAACAGAATTATTAATTGATTTCAATATCCCAGGTGACAACAGTTAATTGGAAAAGCCAATGAGTATGAGACCCAAGTACGAGAATTATATGTGATGATGCAGTTCAAAACTATTAAGAGCGCGCCCACACCTCCAGCTCGTCCAGAACTTCTGCATGACTTGCCTTGAAGGACACAACAAAGAGAAGGCAACAAAATCTCACCAAGCAATGATAAAAGCTGAAAGAGGAAGAAGAAGAAGAAGCATTCTGTGCCATCATTTTGTCGCAAGTTGTCACAACTTTCTGGTCGTGTTTAATTAAGTCGTTCAAAAGTCTTTGCTCATGTAATTTTACAGTCCATTCTCACTTTCTGGCCAAACAGCACCTTTTACTGTAGGTCTTTAATTATCTTTATAGACTCAAATAAAGTGGAAGATGAAGAAGGTGGTATTCGCTCCATTTTCCTAACATCCTGGTCTGTAATGCAATCTGCCATTTGCCTGAATTGAGTTGACAATAAGATGTACTGAAAATCTCGGAAAATGAAAGAGCATGTCTTCAAAGTTTGAACACAACAAACGAAATGGTGAGGATTGTAGCTAATGCTGCTACCAGGGACTTCTCATGTGAACTCCAGTGTCGCCTCCTCTGTGGTATGACTTGTACCTCAAATATTCGATCGATGCAAAAGTTTCTGTAGACACGGAGCTGTCAATATTGCTAATTTCCAAGTCCACTCTATTTAGTCAATGCACAAAGTTCATTTTTCTCACTCTCATATCAGCAGCGTCACAAAGTCTTCTCTTCCAATTCCCAAGGAAATGAAATTTGTTTTTTGTTTTTTTTTTGTTTTTTGTTTTTTTTTAACTTTGCAGGGTTTATACCAATAAATTGTCGAATCTCTTTTTGCTTTGTCAAAATGTCACAGTTGGCATTAAAACTGAATTGCATATTAAACTTTTTATCGATAAGAAAATTTGACAGTAGATTCACTTATACGTCTCAGCTAGAAATGTCCATCAGTTTTCCGACTGAGCTGATTGAGAGGGATGACAGTCCTTATTGCTCAAGTTCTACCTAGATGTCTATTATGGCACTGAAATTGAAGCGTAGCTGGAGATTATTTGTCCTTTGCCAGAGCTGTCATAGTGTGTCAGCAATATATATCCAGCTCTCTAGATTCCATGCTGATTGGATGATACAACTGTGTCGCCAACATGGAGTAGTTTGGTGGCACTTCACAGCATGATCAAGGGCTATTCAACTCGATGCTATTCAATGGATGTCCACTAATTTGCGTAATTCTTGAACGTATATTTCCATAGAAGGTTCTTCCGTGGTTTTCCTCATAAATGCTGAGGAAAAACAATGCCATACCTTGCAAATATATTGCCTCAGTCCCTTCTTTATATGAGCTATTTAATTGCCTGTTGTAGTTACGGTTGATTAGTTTTTGAAGTAGCTATTCACATTGAAGCCGTTCATGGAGGTTGTTATCGTTGTTTTCACACAGTTAAGACTGCAGTAGACTCTCACTGCCCATCTGGTCCCTGATTTGCTGAATCATTATTACAATCATCCAGCTGATAATTGGGCGTCCTAGCGAATTGTCAGCTGATCAATTATGCACATGTTGGGATTTTTGCAAGTTTAGAAAAATAATTTCAGGCAGCACTAATGCTTGAGAAATCCTGTTGACGGTGGAGAGTTTCTCAAACCTCTTGTTGGAGATGTTAAATTCAGTTCTCTATGACATGCTTGGCATCAACATGAAGAAATTCATCTGCACTACATTCAATCTGGGAGTGGCACAAATTCTGTTTCTTGGAGTACTATTAGAAATGGGCGGAAGTAGAGTAGAATGGGACCAAATCAAATGTTGATTGAAAGAAAAATCTCGCGCAATTCCAGGTAAATGTCATTTGTCTAGAATGCAGTTCCAAACTATCAGCCAAAACCAGCATTTCATATGTGCAAGTTGCCCCTAAAAATGTCGCCTCCAAGTCATTGCCTAATCAATCCAATGGTCTTTTACAGCTGGCGGCCTCTCGGTAAAATTACTTTGCGTTTGGGGACAGCAAGCCTGTGACCCGCCTCTGGAGCCTCCTTCTGTCATTGCATTTGATCAGATGAAGCCTGCAGCCTCTTTCTGTTAAATTTGTTACAAATCTGACGGCCTTTGCAGTGTTGCACGGACCCCCAGCCATGATTCCACTATATATCCTTTGGGAAGCATTTCATCGACTGAACTTATGACATGGCTTGTGCAATTTAACCTTTTCCTTAAAGTCCACTGATCAAAGGGGCAAGCTCACAACATCTGGTTCGAGTCCAAGCTTGAAGACTATATTCAAAACAGAGAAGCCAAGATGAAATCTTTTCAAGTGGCAAGAGGCAATTTATCAGAGTCCTGAGAATATAAATGTCTCAAGATTAAGGGGGTGTGGGTCATTGCAGCATCCTCTGCAAGTTAAAACATAATAAAATCTACAGCAAGCCTATCATGAAAAGACAGTTAAAGGAAAGAATCGTGGTCAATCTATTACTAGAATAAATAGCCAAAATTTTTAAATGGCAAAACAGACGTTAGAAAAGCTCTCATTGTAGCTTGGCAGATTCATTTTTCATACTCTCATACCATCAGCATCATAAGGATATCAAAAAATGAATTCCGACCTTTCTTTTCTGGTCTTCCGATTCCAACGGAATTTAAGAGAAATTAGGCATGAGTGCCTTTTTACTTTCTGTTAAATTAGTGCCTTAATTTTCTCATCACATGTACCTTTTTATCTTCTGCGAGTAGAGAAATGCTAAATCTATAGCAACCTTACTGGAGAAACACAGTTAAAGATATGAACCATGATCAATCCACAATGAAGATTTATAGCGTAAAGGTTCAATGAGAAAACAGATGTAAAGAAAAACTTTTGTTGTAGCTTGGTAGAGTTTTGAAGATGGTGATGAAGAACCAACAAGAGTTCCATTGGGAGGAGACTCACAGATCAACACAATCGGGACCATGTTTGTATTGGGTGTTCTCTCAAGTCCATGCATACAACTTTCAGCTAGTTTTAGGTCTTCTTGCCAAATATAGTCAAAACAGACAGAACTGAGGATCAATGCAGCCGCTCCAATCATCTCTCATTGAGATAAGAACTCTCTACTATATACAGTCACTCTCAACCATATTGTGCAACCCGTGCATCGCCTCATTTTCTGACCATTTTTAACCAGTGCTCGGGTGGAGAGTGCAGCTTCTCTTTCATTTCTTGAAGCAGCTCATAGGCATCACTCATTTGGTTGGTTTACATAGCCCTGCAATTATAAAACCATATAACAAAGCATCATGTTGCAAACCTTTCTTAGGCAAAGCATTGGAGAGTTCGATAGCATCTTCAAGTTCCCCTGCCACATAAGCCGCTAATAAGGGTGTTATGGCTGATGATATGGACATTTCCATCTTTCACTTGTCTATACGAAGCAATTGCCCCATGAACCTGGTGACATTTATAAAGATCATCTAATGTTATTGATTATTGTTGATTTAAATGGTCGCTACTAGCTAGAATTTTGTAAAACAAATGGTGTGCAACCTGAGGAATTTCAATGAGGAAAAAGCCACCCCCTGAGATAGTTATAGGCGGCAGCATCAAGGACTGATCCATTCTGTAACATTCATGAATCAATGTTAGATTTGTTGTGAGTGAAAGCGAGCAGTTTTGTGCAATCATCAAATGAAATGTAGTGGGTGCGTCATCCCTTTGATTTTAATAACAGTAACCACCAAGCAATGAATTATAAGCAACTAGGTCGGGTGTAAATCCTCCTCAGATCATCAGATCAAAGATGCACTTTGCCTCGGTAGTCCTGCCCACCCCACTCTGCAAAGCGCATCCACAATGATCCTGATGGTTCGAACATCTGCCGTTGCAGCGTCTCAGTTAACGCAACTGAAGCCTCTTCCCGTTGGCCACCACAGCATAGGCCTTGGATTAAGGAGTTACAAGTGAAAACATGTGGTCAGATTCCATTGCTAATCATCTTGTCCAACAAAACCCATGCTTCTTTTCATTTACCTATGCGAGTTAAGCAAGGGATGACATTTGGGCATCAGTAATAGTATTATAGAACTTCAAAGCCTCTGTCCCAGTGCCTCCTATGATCGTGGTGTACATGATCACATCTAGCTCCCAGCCTGTCTTCCAAATTCTTTGGCAATCGAACGGTTTTCCTAGCCTTGCCGGTTATGCACAATCTGTCACTATGGCTCCACACGTGGTCATATCTACCTTGATTCATCTGACCAACATTTCATCCGCCAAGCTCATGGCTCCGGCAATTTTACCGTTTCCAGCAAGCCCATTGATCAAAGTGTTAAAATTCACACTTGTGGGTTCTAGTGCAAGTTCGTCCATTTAAATTGGTGGAGGCAACTCATCAAAATGCTGCGAGTAAAAATGATGGGAGCCGTTCCCTTCGAATCTGTAATGCTCTGTCTTGGCCACAACCCCCAAGAGTTGGGTGCAAACATGGAGGTGAAGGCCAAGGGTTCATCCGAATCATCCTCTCCAAGTAGAATGAAGCATCGTCGGCTCCCATCGATCCCGCCATTTCAGCATTTGTTCGTCACAAAGGCCACACATTCAGTTCGATCAATTGAATCCCTCACTCCAGCAGTGGTTGGGCAAGTGCGAGAGGAATGCCAAATTGTATTCATCTTACATGGGATTAGCTCTTGAATTTCTACAGAGGAATGCCAAATTGAAAAAAGTTCATGCATAATCCTCTGAAACCATTCAAATTCAGCTCGGGCAAGGTGAATGGAGAGACCCAGCTCTGTTTTCGGCATCATCCCATCTATTACCTCCTCTCCACCTTAGTTGATATCCCCACAAGGACACACGCATACTCATGGACAGACTTTCTGCAAAAGATAAATAAATGTAGAAGGATTGAGGGCAGAAAGAAAAACGCCACCTCAAGTTCCTCGACCTCTCGCTTTTGCTCCCCACGACTACCCACAGCAATTTGCCACCCCAGTCACCTCCACACGAGCACGGGTAGTCGCCGGTGTCATCTCCGACTCACCTAAACCGAGAGTTCCCTAGTTTGTGGCCATCCCCAAGACTGCAGATCAGGAACTGAAATTTGCGCAACATCTTCACTTCGATTAAGCCAAAACATCGATTGAGAAGTAAAGAGCGGTCAAAAAACAAAGAACGAGTAAGATGTTCTGTGATCCTCCTAGAGGGAGAGGGAGTCGAAAATCCGATCAAAGCTTAAGAGAGGCAGCGATTTCTTAGCCTTAATTTGTTTGTTGGTGTGGTTTTTCCAGTAAGCCGCAACCGTCTTTGTTTCTTCGAGTTACGAGCGCGAGGTGAACCCTGTGGAATTCACGATCTGTTTCCTTGGTGGAATTAAGGTTTTGGAGGTTGCTTTTCCCCGGTGGAATGTCCTGAGTCGAAATGATTTGGAGATTTGTTTCTAACCTTATCGTATTTCGTGAGAGTTTTACCAGTTTGATTAGGGTCTCAGGCGTTACATGTATGAATTTGGGGCTTTGAGGTGATGACGGAGCGAGGGAGAAGCTAGGGCGTGCAGAGAAAACGTCCACGCGAGGACTAAAGAGGGACGCCGCTGCGATCGATACTGGAATGGCTTGGACGAAGAAGAAGAAGATGAGCAGGAAGAAGGAAAAAGAAGGAAAAAAGAAATACAAAAAGAAATATTCATGACAAAAATACCCTTAGTTTAGCCGCCAGAAAAATTAAGTGCTTACGCAAAGCGGTGACTTTAAGCCTTTATTTGAGATAAAATTTATTTTGAAGCTTCATTTGAAAAAATTATCATACTTTAAGTTCTTATTTAGAATTTTTTATTTTTTTTCCTTTTACGCATTATATACTAGATTTTTATCTTCTTTTTTTTTTGTGGTTTTTGAATTTCTTGGCTAAGACATTAAAAAAATAATAAGGGAAAAATCACGAAAAAATCCTATATGGACATATTTTCCTTAATAGAATCATCACCACTACTTATTCCTTAACTGATTATGCCAATTAATAATCTTTTCTGAAAACTTAAATCTATAGAAACTCAACTTTTTATATGTGAAACTACTTGGTACATGTAAAAGTAGCTAACTCCTGTTAATTGTAAAGTCGCCCTTAACATAGTGACACAATTACTAAAACTGAGAGGGCGCGGAAATCACGTGACATAGCGCACAAACTTATGGAAATGTCAAAAATCTAAAGAAATTCACAATAATACATGCTGATGGAATTCTGGAAATTCCTGGGCTCGAGGAATTCACAAAAATCTCTAACGTTTATGGATATCATTGGGATGAAAAAAGAATAGAAAATTTATTAGATTTATCAGCAGGTAGGAAGTTACAATTTTTATTTGCACGTGACTGCATGGGACTTACCCACTTTACTCAGTTTCGGGGGCTTGGAGAGTTGTATCTAGTTTATCTGGATATAAGTGGACGCAATTCATTATAAACAATCAAAGAGAATTTTGAAGAATTCGAACATCATTTGGATGATAAAAAAAAAATTCAGTTCTGGAGATAAAGGATGTAATAAGCCATGTTCTTATGTTGACATATATTGACAAGGAGAATATCCTTGACGGCATCTCCTGTATGATGATCGATTATCATATTCTTAAAGATAATCAGCAAGTTTTATGATTCCCTCCTTGACGCCGTTTATAGGCAATAAACACTTTCAACGCGAAGAAAGACAGCAAGTTGGTAAAACCTCCCATTTACATTATTCTAACTTGGGAAGGAATCTTCAATTATCAGAATTTGACAAATCTCCTCCTTCAGGCTTTCAAAATCCACTCCCAAGGGATATAGTCGAGCCCCAATCTTTTCACTTTAATAAATAATTGGATGACCTTCTTTAATTTACTATGATAATAAGAGTCTATTTTGGATTATCAAAAATCAAACAATAGAAAATTTTAAATTGTTGTAGAGTCGACTCATTCAGGGATGTGTGGCTCATAACAAGCCGTTATTTCAGCATTTTTTTCGTCACAAAGGCCCCTCATTCAGGTCGATCCATTGAATCCCTTACTCCAGCAGTGGTCGCGCAAGTGCGAGAGCAAGGTGAAGGCAAATGGATCGAGGGAGGGACAAAGGTGTGGACGGTGTCCATCGCTCTGCCACCTTCGCGGAGCGCGTACGGGAGGTGGGCCTTCAAACTGGCATTATATTCTTTTTCGTTTTTCGCATTATATTCTAGATTTTTATTTTTTATCTTTTCGCATTATACTTTAGTGGCCTTTTCAAAAGAAATTCTTACCTTATCTATAAATTTCATCTACTTATTAATTTATCCATAAATTAGATTGACAATGTAGAAAAGAACTATATTTCTTGGAAATTTCTCTTTTCAACTAAATAAATGTTTACGAAAGTAATATCTAACAATAAAAAAACAGTGTCTTTGATATACATGAAAAATATACAATAAACAAAAACTCGCTATATGATTAAATCCATTTGGTTTTCATTAAAAAGACAAATTTCCAAGAAAATGGACAAATTGCGCAAGTGCATAATTTAATTAAGAGAAAAAAAACTAAAAAAATTAAAAAGCCAATCTACACACTAAGTCGATTGATTTGATACACAAGGAACTGAAAGGATCAAAGCAATTCGTCTCGGCAACGACTATGACCATTTTTGGGCATACAAAAATGAATAGCTTAAAAGGTTACAGAGCCAAAGATGACAAGTACCAAATCTAGAGCAAAATGGTGAAAACTCTTTAGTATTCCAAAGCAATACCAATTCCAATAAGGCACTATTGATAGAGAAAGAAGAATACCAAAAGAAGCTTGGCAGCACGTAAGACATTATGTGGATGATAGCTAAAGCCTCAGTCAAGGTGCCACAAAGATGTTGCTACGGAATATTCAGGCAGAAAAATATATATACACAAGCTGTCATTTATGGATACAGGTATATCTTGACAAACAGCTCTTCAGATGCATGATAACCATAAAATCTCCTCGCTCGTACAAGGCTGCAACCATGCACATGTTGCCGTTTTACGCCAGCATTGCCTTTGAGCTGCAGTAACTCACAAAACAATCCTTTCAGATACAAACGAGCAAGTGAATCGCAAGAAAAGTTAAAGCCAGGACTTAATATTTTCGAAGAATGACAAATTATACCTTCAAGTCTTTCTCCATGGCTAGAGAGACAGCATTTGTAAATGCATCCCCTGTGCAATTCAACAGTGACCAATTAATTCCACGCTAGTAGCAGAACAGTAAGAGACTAGTTTTAAAAGGGACATGAATTCGAAATATATAAAAGCATGAATAATTCAAAGAAATTGAGATAAAGTCTACAGCAACATTATATTACGAGGACATTGACAAAAACTGGTCAAGTAAAACCACAGCCATGTTGCCAAAAGAAAATATCACCCTGAAAACACACAAGCTACATGCTAGAGGTATTGTGAACTGAGAGAAACGTTGATTAATTTCTTCAAACCAGGATATGCACAAAGCAGCCTATGCATCTGTAACACGCACAAGTACCTTCAGACGTTGGATGGATAGGAATATCTGTACATGGTACATACAAATAGGGTAAAGCCTACAAGGAAAAAAAAAACATAATTTGGAACTAGTACGAACAAAATGTACAAGATATTGTTATCTCACAAGCTATGCCATGGACAAGCATCATGTACTTTTCACAATACATTGCTTGAAGCCACGGAAGCAGAAAGGGGAAGAAACTTTCTGCATCCTGAAATTGCTTTTATCTTGTAGCATATACCTCAACTCAAGTCTGTAAACCCATGCTGGTTTAAATTCTTCATCGGCAGAAAGGAAGTTACTTTCATTGCTCCACAGCTCAAGGGGGGTAAAGCAAGTACTTGGAACAATTAAAAAACTACAGACAAACAAGGACGACATTCACCTTATGCACATGTAAGCAAGTTTTTTGATCAGCAGGAGTTGAACCATATACTCTTATTACAGGAACCTCATTCACTTTTTCACCTTCATCAATCAATCATGAACAAGATTATGAACATACAAAAGTAGATATTTCTAGCTAAATTTCTAGCTACTGTATAGTAAATGTAACTGTTATTTTTGCAGGTTAAAGGTCAAATCCTCACATAGAATTTTAAAGATTGACATGGGACCACGCCACAAAAAAACTGTAAGCGCACCTTCTTCTCTTTGCATCAGCAACAAAAAAGCGAATTTCAAATATGTCATCATCAAGACAACTACACTCTCCAAACGAAAAGTAATCATCAGTCTACGGAAGAAGACGATGAGTTGACGATGAGTTGAACAATGCCCACCAAATATTAAGAAAAATATTCAATACTCTCTGGATTTTCTAAGCAACCAAACCAATCATGTAATAAATTATCAAGACACCAATGTGCTGATTCCATGACTGTGCTACATTTTTTAATCAATCCTTGCATATATCCATGCCAGGCAATTACTTAAAATCAATCCAGCAGCCCCAACAAGAAGTCCGAATAAGACATCCCCGGACAAACTGATAAGTTCTTCATAACAGAACACTAGGCCAAGCATATTCCTTGCACTCATAAGAAAGCAAACACACTTTTGTCTGCAATGCAGTAACCGATTTTTTTTTTTTGGTAAAGGTAATAATTATAATATAATGGGGAAGGTAAAAACTATACAACCCTCGGCTTCAAAAACTTACACTCCCAATGAACATGCTCATAGAGAGTGGAAGGAAGCCGAGAAAAAGGCCAAGCGGCAAGCAAAAGGACTAAAGCCAACACAAGAGATGCTGGCACACCCAAAAAACACCAAGGGCCTACCCAGCCAGTGTACAAACAGCAGAGGAGAAGATGGAAGGATCCAACTCCCAGAACCGTTGTAATCTTCTATTTCTAGTGGAGTCGTCCACATTCTTGTAGGTGAGAGCCTTATCTTGAACGACTTTGAGAAGGTGCTTCTTCATGGTCGAGGTAGAAACAGGCTCACCCCTGAAAAGGATATCATTCCTATTCTTCTAGATGATGTGACAGACCGCACCAAAGGAAAAATGGGCAATACATTTATGGAACTCCTTGCCCGCAAGGAAGGTAATGGCCCAAGTCAGCGTTTCCTCCCAAGGCTTGTTACTCCAAGGGAGTCCGCATCTGGTCGCCCAAAAGAAGGCAATACGCAACGTAATGCGACATCCAAAAAATAAATGATCAATTGAATCAAGTTCCTCTCCACAGAAAGGGCAGAATGCATCATTGATCCTACCATGAGCCATGAGAAGGGATTGAGTAGGCAGCTTTCACTTGGTAATGAGCCAAAGGTTAAACTGATATCGAGGTAGGATGGCATTGTTCCAGATGAAACCATTCCAACTAACTCGATCCTTCTTTCGCCTTATAAGCTCCCAAGCCGAGACCACCGAGAAAACTCCCGAGGAATTCTCCCTCCAACAAAACCGATCCTTAGCATCAGTCAAAGAAGGGAGCGGCGAACCCCAAGATTGAGTCCTACTCTAGCAAACAAAACTAACAGCTTCCAGATTCAAACCACAGGCTTCTCTGGCATTTCCTACTTACCAGTTACCACTAGATTCCATAACCAAAGAAGCGAACACAAAAATTATGCTTCAAAAGATGAGAGCAGACTCTCATTCTTTTTTTACCGAAGATGCGTTACATACATTTTATTAGGATAAAAACATAGAATAACTTCAAAAGCATCGCCGTTCCTAGGAGAAGACAACATCAAGACCCATTCTAAGACCCCAATTCAGCCACAGCTCAAGGAAGCAGCAAGACCCAACAACATTACTATGTGGCAACTACCTATTACCATCACGGGCACAGTAAAAAAAGTATTTCCATCTGTTTTCGTGCTTCCGCTAATGCCCATATTCCCACAGTCTCATTCTTTTTTTACTAAAGACACGTTAGATACAAATTATTACTATGAAAACATAGAATAACTTCAAAAGCACCGCTGTTCTTAGGAGAAGACAACGTCAAGACCCATTCTAAGACACCATTTCCACAGCTCCATGAAATGGCAAAACCCAACAACGTTCCCACCCGCAGCCACCTATAACCGTCGCGGGCACAGTAAGGGTCCGTTTGTTTCGCGGAAAATGACTTCCGGTAAAATGTTTTCCGGATTTTCCGGTGTTCGTTTCACGGAAAATGAACTAGTCAAGGAAAATGTTTTCCATCATTGGAAAAAACAGCATTTAAAGTGGGGAAAACGTTTTCCACTTTTGAAAAATGGAAAACGTTTTCTATGACTTCTTCCCTCTTACTTCTTTTTATTAATACATTTTCGTTTTATTTTTATGCTTTCTTTTTATTTTTTATTTTTTTAAATCAAATTTTTAGTTTCTTTTCTTTTCTTTTTTTCCTTTTCATCTTCTTCTTTGGCGATTGCGGCGAGCCTATGGCCGCAACCGGCCGAAACCGGCCCGTCGACCTCGGCCTAAGCCTAGTCGTCTCAGTCGAGCAAGGCAAAGCTCTCATGTGGCTTTGGTGGTTGTGACTCGCCGGCGAACGGCGGCTCTCTGCCTCTCGAGCCTTCCCCGGTGGCGGGCAATTCGATCCGATCCAGGCAACCGAGCTCCACCGCCAGATCTGTTAGAGTATAGTATTAGCACCTAGGGGTGAATAGGTGTTTAACGCAATTTAACAATTCAAATCAAATAAGATATGAATAATTTAAAATCAACGATTGCAGCAAATGAAAGCAATTAACAATATAAAGGATTAGGGATAGAGAATCAAGACTCCATATTTATAGTGGTTGGCTTAGATCAAGCCTACGTCCACTCTCCCGCACGGACAGACCCTTCTGGCTGGATTTCACTAAGAATCAATAAGAGTGATTACAATCTCACGCTCTTGAGTCCACAGTGTAGATTACTCTACTACACTTCCTCAAGGTCTACAATATGATCTCTCTTTTGATTACATGTAACGCTCAAAGAATGATATCGCAAAGTAGTAAAGGAGATTTCAGACTTTGGAATTCTTCTATCCGCACCCTTCAACAACTAGAGCATCTCTCTTATATACTTCTTCATGCCTTCAATACCGTTGGCACCTTCCAAAGAAGTTCTTCCAATCAACCCGTTGGACATAATCAATTAGAGAGATCTCGAGCTCTTTAAGGTAAGTGTTGATAGCCCATCAATCCTGCTCGCCCATACAATCAGGATCTCGGTTTCCATAAGTAGATCCTTCCAAATATAAGTTGCGAAGTCGTCAAAGAATCTAAACATATTCCATATAAAACTTAGATCGTTTAGTGCTGAATCCAGTAGAAAGATATCCATTAGTCGTTAGAATAAAGATCGTATAAGATCAGAATAAACGTCGTCCTGGAAACTGTCCATGTGAGTAGACTTTGAAATATAAGTCTTGAGTCTTGCTAGCTTCAGACTTTAATCTTCAGACTTTGATCTTCAGACTTTGTTCTTCAGACTTTGATTTTCAGACTTGTCAGAAGAGTCTGTAAGTCTTCAGACTAGACTGATAAACCTGTTTTGTCAACTTCAAAATACCTTAAGAGATTTCATCCAACAATCTCCCCCTTTTTGATGGTGACAAAACTTTCCTGCAGATTTGAATATAATTGCCCTGCAATACAACTTTTAAGCAAGCATATAAAAGATAAGATAGTAGAAGTTATCCTGTACACAGACTTTCCCTGTACACAGATCTGCATTCACAGAAACCTCATTAGTCATAAACAGACAGTACTATCTAATTTATAAAGCTTGAAGTATTTCCATAGAGAGCACACATTCCAAAAACTACATACGTTTAAAAAACTCAAGTCAAGTCAAAGTCAAGCAATCAAAAGATAAATTTGGTTTGGTTTGAAAAAGTTCATAAAAAATCTGCAAAGTCTTCTCCCCCTTTTTGTCAGCATAAAAAAAATCAAGGAGCTCGAGGAATGCGAACAAGTTGAAAGTCTCCCATAGACTTTACAATGTCTTCCAACTTCCTCAAATCATCCTGTACTTGGGTGAGAGTAGCGCCCTTTGCAGTATCCTGAATCTGACGCTGAACATCTTTAATCTGATCATGCAAAGTGATGAACATTGCATGATTTTCATTCTGCAAGGTCTGAAATTCATATCCCATGGCATAAATTTGACCTTTAAGTTCCAAGATGATCTCAAGCAGCTTTTGAAAATTTCCAGAGTTGTCAGTCTGAGTGCTTGTTTCAGCTCGGTCTGATGGTGGAGTCAAGCCAGTATGAATTTCAGCAGGCGGTTCAGTGTGTGGAGATGATGCCTCTCCTTCAGGAAACTGTGCACCATGAATATCCTCAGCAGCAGGAGGTGATCGACTAACACCTGTTTGAGCATTCTCTTCTCTAAAAGTCAGCCGAAGAGGTGTGTGTTCGCTTTCTTTATCTCCCCCTGTCTCCATGTCTTCTGGTGGAGAAAAGAATTCTTCTTTCTGAGGCGTTTCCTCAGTGACAAGGTGTTGTAAATCCTCCTTTTCTGCTGGAGAATCTGTTCTTTCAGGTTCATCTGCTTGTTCTTCTTTTCTTTCTTCCTCTTCCTCTCTTTCTTCCTTTCTTTCTTCCTCTGTCTTCTCTTCCTCTTTCTTTTCCTCTTTCTCTTCCTCTTCCTCTTTCTCTTTCTCTTTCTCTTTCTCTGCAACTTGATGTTCTGGAACAGTTGGAGTAGATGCAGCAATTTGAGAAATAAGAATAGAGATAGGAATTGCATCCTCATCATCTTCATCTTCCAGGATGACAGCCCTTCGCTTCTTGGTAGAACCAGCCACAGGTTCTTTCCCTTTCCTTTTTGCTGCTGATGAGTCTGGTCTGAGTTTGATGGGAGTCTTTTCCTTGAATTGCTCCAGCTTCTTGCTAAGCTCTTTTAGACGCATCTTGGTAATCATCCTCAGCCCGATGACCATTTTATCAATAGTCTTCACTGTGAGAATATGAGGAGGTTGAATGTTGAGATGTTTGAGGAGACGAGTAATGAGAGCAGCATAAGGAAGCTTTCCTTTGTCCTTAACCATGCATCTATACATGTGAAAGATAATGGTATGTGGCAAAGAGAAGTTCACACCTATCTTGATGGCAAACATCAACTTAGCTTCAGAAATTGAAACATCTGTCTTAGATGTTGATTTGGGTCTTAGACAGTTGATTACAATTTTATGCAGCAAAGTATTTGTTGCATTCATTCTGGAATAAGATAGTCTTCCTTCTGCAATTCTGTCCTTTGCTAGTTCAAGAGTAGCAGAACTTACAGACACACCGATTGGTTGGAAAGCCCCTCTTTCCACACCAAGCACATCAGCCAAAATATCACAATCAATGACATACTCTTTATCTCTCACACTGAAGGTAAAAATGTTTGCATCAATGAAACTGATATTGGAGTAGAAATAGGCAGTCAATTCAGAATGTGCTGTGTCACAGTCTGTGCAGAACTGATAAAGTTGGAGCTTTTCGAATTTCTCTCGCAGATTTATACTCAACAAGTCCAGAAAATCGAAATCCACAGTTCGTGGGTTCATCACCCCACGCTTCAGCAATTTTTCATATCTCTTCCTGTGTCCGTCTGAGCGGAACAATTCATCCTTCTTCCCTCTTAGGCTCGCAGCCACACCCATCCATGGTTTAAAGTGCATGAACATCTTTTCATCATCATCCTTTCCCTCAGGCTGATTCATACTACTAAACCTAGGGTCACTCGGGAAATTTGCAAATGCTCTTGCAGCCATTCCCTCAGGCACAATTCCAGACCTTTCCATAACAGTAAGAAGGTGCGTCTCGTTTCTATAACCCTTCTCTTTCAGAAACTCATCCACAAAAGTCATAGCAGAACCTTCCTTTAACGCAGAGTAAAGCTTATAAACAAAGGCAGGTTTTAGAGTTCTTACTGGTTCGATATCTTCATAAATCGTTTCATCTTGAGGTCTAGTTGGGGATGACCGCTGTTGAGATTGCTCAGTAGGAATGTCGCTTTCCTCAGTGAGATCAAAATGCGTAGGCCCCTCACCAGAGCCTTGTGGTCCCCTGTTTGCTATTCTGGAAGACTTCCTCTGATACGACATTGTGTTTTTCTTTGGAGAGACTTTCTCACTTGTGTCGCAAGAAAGTTGAGAACTTTGAAACAAAGAAGTTTTGGAGAGAAAAATGCAGAGCAGTGAAAAGCTTTTGATCTAGGGTTTCTGAGTAAAGTGAAAACGAAGGAGAAGAGATGTATAAAAGATAACAGGTACGGGGAATAACCAAGCGTCGTATATTTTGGAAATCTTGAATTTTCCTTTTTGAAAAATAACTGCCTTAATAAATTGATAACCACTTCTTTTGAAAATAATAACCGACTTAAAATAGACAGATAATCTTACCTTATCAATAAGACAGTTTAAGTAAGGAAACTTACAGTCGTGTCGATTCGTATTCTCAGTCTTTTAACATTTGAGTCTGATGCTCTGTCAGACTTTCGTTACTGAGTCTGAACTTCAACATTCTTCAAGAGATAATATATTGAGTCTTGAGCGAATAGACTCAAACAAGCTTTTCTCAAGAGGCTTTGTGAAGATGTCTGCCAGTTGATTCTTTGAGTCTATGAATCGTATCAAGACTTCTTTGTTCTGAACATGATCTCTTATAAAGTGATGTCGAATCTCAATATGTTTTGCTCTTGAATGTAGAATGGGATTCTTTGTAAGATTGATTGCACTGGTGTTGTCACATCTAATTTCTGTGCAAGAGTCTTCAATGCCAAAGTCTTGCAGTTGTTGTTTTATCCACAATATTTGAGAACAGCAACTTCCAAGAGCAACGTATTCTGCCTCAGCTGTTGAAAGAGCCACAATACTTTGTTTCCTCGAAAACCAGGATACCACCCTGTTTCCAAGCAATTGACAAGTACCTGAAGTGCTTTTTCTTTCAACTCTACAACCTGCAAGATCTGCGTCTGAATAGCCAAGAAGTGTAAAGTCTCCTTCTTTGGGATACCAAAGACCGATCTTAGCAGTAGTAGCAACATATTTAATAATACGTTTAACAGCGCTTAAGTGAGATTCTCTAGGGTCAGATTGAAACCTAGCACATATGCAAACACTAAATAATATGTCAGGTCTGGATGCAGTAAGATAAAGAAGTGAGCCAATGATACTCCTGTATAATTTTTGGTCAATTTTCTTCCTTGCTTCATCTTTGTCTATCTTCAAGGAACTTGACATTGGTATGTCAGTCTTTTTGCAATTTTCCAGACCGAACTTTTTAACAAGTTCTTTTGCATATTTCTCTTGATGAATGAATATTCCCTCCTTTAGTTGTTTGACTTGAAGACCAAGGAAAAAGGATAGTTCACCCATCATGCTCATCTCGAATTCATCCTGCATAGACTTAGAAAATTTCTTGCATAAAGTCTCGTTAGATGATCCAAATATGATGTCATCAACATAAATCTGAACAAGTAGAAAGCTTTTACCTTCCTTTTTAATGAATAAAGTAGTGTCAACCTTTCCTTTAGAAAAGCCACTATGAATTAAGAAATTACTTTGCCTTTCATACCAAGCTCGAGGAGCTTGTTTCAGTCCATATAAAGCTTTCTTTAGTCTGAATACAGAGTCTGGTTTCTTTGAATCTTCAAAACCAGGAGGTTGTTCTACGTAGACTTCTTCTTGAATAAATCCATTCAGGAATGCACTTTTGACATCCATTTGAAACAACCTGAAATTCTTATAGCAAGCAAAAACAAGTAATAATCTGATTGCTTCTAACCTTGCTACTGGAGCGTAAGTCTCATCGTAGTCTATCCCTTCTTCTTGCGTGTATCCTTTAGCTACGAGTCTTGCTTTGTTTCTCGTTACTTTGTCTTTTTCATCAACTTTGTTCCTGAAAACCCATTTAGCTCCAATAACTGATTTACCTTTTGGTTTGGGAGTTAATTCCCATACGTCATTAATACTGAATTGTCTGAGCTCTTCTTGCATTGCTTCAATCCAGCTTTCATCAGCTAAAGCTTCTTCGATATTTTTGGGTTCTATTTCAGAAATAAGAGCAACAGCACTAGACTCCTCTCGCCTTTTGGATCTTGTTCGAATTCCCTCATTAATGTTTCAAATAATGAGTTCTTCAGGATGACTGGACTTGTGCTTCCAGTTACTGTTCAGTCTGATAGATTGTTGATCTTCTTCTTGAGTAGATTCTTCATCAGTAGCTTGTTGTACTGATTTTGAATTAGCAACTGCTTCAGTGGAGTTAGCTTTAGCAGTGTCTGGAGCAGATTCTGAGTCTTCAGTCTGTATCTGCTGAACTTGTGGAGAGTCTTGAAATTTGACATTCATTGATTCTTCCACAGTCTGAGTCTTTTTGTTGAACACTCTAAAGGCTTTGCTTGTTGTAGAGTATCCAAGAAAGAATCCTTCATCTGATTTTTCTTCAAACTTACCAACACGATCATTTGCATTCTTTAGAATAAAACATTTGCATCAAAATATTTGAAAATAAGAAACTATTGGTTTCTTCCCTTTAAAAATTTCATAAGGAGTTTTCTCAAGAATTGGTCTTAAAAACACTCGGTTTATAATATAGCAAGCAGTTGAAACAGCTTCTGCCCAAAACCTTGAAGAAACTTGATTTCCAATTAAAAGTGTTCTTGCCATTTCTTGTAAAGATCTATTCTTCCTTTCCACAACCCCATTCTGTTCTGGTGTATATGGAGAAGAAAATTTGTGTTGAAATCCAAATTCATCACATAAGTTAGCAAAGTCTTGATTTTCAAACTCACCTCCATGATCTGTACGAATGCTTGTAATAGTGTGACATTTCTCATTCTGCACCTTTTTAGCAAATTTTGAAAAGAGAGAGAAAGTCTCTGACTTACTTGTTAGAAAGTAGACCCAAGTAAATCGTGAATAGTCATCCACTATTACCAGACAGAACATTTTACCACAAATGCTTTTCGTTCTGGTAGGTCCAAACAAATCCATGTGCAAAAGCTGCAATACATGATTAGTGGAAACTCTATTTATTGATCTGTAAGAATTTCTAACCTGTTTACCCAGTACGCATGGTGTACATAGATCAGACTTTGAATAATTCAGAGTAGGCAATCCTCGAACAAGTTTCTTTGTAGAGATCTTGTTGATCTGCTTCATGTTGATATGGCCTAGCTTTTTGTGCCATAGATTTGCTTCATCTTGTACTGATATTAAGCATTGTGATCTTTCTTGATTCACATCTAGAAGATAGATATTTCCATGTCTTCGACCAGTAAAAGATTGAGTAAGGTCTTTACTGATTCCAGAGCACGTTTCTTCCTGAAAGTTGATCTTGAAACCAGAATCACACAACTGACTTATGCTAAGCAAGTTGTAATTTAATCCTTCAACTAATGAAACATTATTGATAGACAAACTCCCAATCTTCACTGTTCCTCGACCAGTAATCTTCCCTCTATTGTTACCACCAAAGGAAACTTTTCCTCCGTCTATCTGGATAAGTTTTATGAAGCAGTTTGAGTCTCTTGTCATATGTCTTGAGCAGCCACTATCAAGATACCATTTTATCTTCTTTTTGATAGTAACCTGCAATTAACAAGAATTCAAGCTCTTTTTGGTACCCATACCATCTTGGGTCCAGAAGTGTTAGTACAATAGACAGTCTTAGCCCAGCTCTTTTTAACAGGTCTCCAAACTAAAAGACATTCTTTCTCGAAGTGTTCTAAGCTTTTACACTTGGAACATCTCAGAGCATTTCTACCAACAGGTTTTACAAAGACTTTCTGAAAATGATTCTTGTAAACAGTTCTAGCTGGTCTTTGTTTAATTCTTTCTTTTACCTTTGGAAAATCAATCAGTGGAATAGTTTCAGAAGTCATACCAAGACCCAACTTGTCAAAATATGGTCTTTGTATCGAAAGAATCTTATCCAGTTTTTCAGAACCATTTGAAAATATCTTTGATATGTTAGTCATTTCATTTTTCAAAAGATTATTTTCATTTGAAATATTGTCTGAGTTTTCTTTTACAACAACAAAATCTTTTTCCAGTTTTTCAACCTTTTCTTTCATAAGTTTATCCTGATGTTTCAATGTAGAATTTTCCCTTTTCAATTCGGAGATCCTCTTAAGAGAGGTTTTCAGACTAAGACAAAGTTCATCAATGTATTTAGAAACTTTAACAGGAATTTTCAAGTTACTTACCTCGAGTTCGCTGTCTGAGTCTGTGTCTGAATCAAGGTCTGAGTCTGAGTCTGATTGTGCCATTAAACAAATATTGGCATAATCATTGTCACTATCTTCACATTCAGTATCACTCCAAGTCTCTGCCTTGAGTGCCTTCCTGTTTTTCTCAGTCTTCCCTTTTCTCTTCTTTAACAGAGGACAGTTAGGTCTGATGTGTCCCTTTTTCTTGCATTCAAAGCAAGTCACTTCTTTATTCGTATCATCTTCCTCTGTTGACCTGTTTTGAAACATTTGAGAATTTTGTTTCTTCCAATTGAATTTCCTTCATTTTCTGTTCAGCTTTCTGAATCTCTTTATCATTAGTGCCAGTTCTTCATCATCTAGGTCTTCTTCAGAGTCTGTAACATCAGAATAGTCATTAGACTTTAAGGCAATAGATTTCTTACCTTTTGAGTCTTCCTCTTCGTTGGTCTGTTCTACTTCATAGGATTGAAGAGTTCCAACCAATTCATCTACAGAAAGTGGAGCAATCCTCTGTGTCTCTCTTATTGAGGTTTTTATATGATTCCAGTCTTTTGAGAGTCCATGAAGAAGTTTGTTGACCTTCATATGTCCTGAGATTGGATGTCCTTGATATTCAAGACCATTCACAATTTCAGTAAAGCGACTAAACATGTCAGTAATTGATTCTCCTGATCTCATCTTAAAGACTTCATATTGTCCCAAGAGAATGTTGATCCTTGTTTCTTTCACACGATCAGTTCTTTCATAGGTAATGTGAAGCCTGTCCCATACTTCTTTTGCTGTATCACAAGAAGATATTCTATTATATTCAGTAGGGGATAAAGCACAATATAAGGAGTAAATAGCTTTGGCGTCGAGAGTCTGTCTCTTGGTAATTTCTTCTTGAGTCAAAAGAGTAGGAACAGCAGGTTCTTTTCCTCTCTCTAAGTCTGATTCAGCAACATGAATGATTCCTTTATCAACCACTTCCCATTCCAAAGGATCTTTCGATCTTAGGAATGCCTTCATCTTATTTTTCCATATGCTGTAATCCTTTCCATCAAAGTATGGAGGTCTGGCATTGCTTTGACCTTCAACCAACCCTGTATGCAGCATACTAGCCATAGATCTTTTACTTAGAAGTAAAGACACTTCTTATAAACAAGTACACAAGCTCTGATACCAATTGTTAGAACTAGTATTAGCACCTAGAGGGGGGTGAATAGGTGTTTAACGCAATTTTAACAATTCAAATCAAATAAGATATGAATAATTTAAAATCAACGATTGCAGCAAATGAAAGCAATTAACAATATAAAGGATTAGGGATAGAGAATCAAGACTCCAGATTTATAGTGGTTCGGCTTAGATCAAGCCTACGTCCACTCTCCCGCACGGACAGCCCTTCTGGCTGGATTTCACTAAGAATCAATAAGAGTGATTACAATCTCACGCTCTTGAGTCCACAGTGTAGATTACTCTACTACACTTCCTCAAGGTCTACAATATGATCTCTCTTTTGATTACATGTAACGCTCAAAGAATGATATCGCAAAGTAGTAAAGGAGATTTCAGACTTTTGGAATTCTTCTATCCGCAACCTTCAACAACTAGAACATCTCTCTTATATACTTCTTTATGCCTTCAATACCGTTGGCACCTTCCAAAGAAGTTCTTCCAATCAACCCGTTGGACAGAATCAATTAGAGAGATCTCGAGCTCTTTAAGGTAAGTGTTGATAGCCCATCAATCCTGCTCGCCCATACAATCAGGATCTCGGTTTCCATAAGTAGATCCTTCCAAATATAAGTTGCGAAGTCGTCAAAGAATCTAAACATATTCCATATAAAACTTAGATCGTTTAGAGCTGAATCCAGTAGAAAGATATCCATTAGTCGTTAGAATAAAGATCGTATAAGATCAGAATAAACGTCGTCCTGGAAACTGTCCATGTGAGTAGACTTTGAAATATAAGTCTTGAGTCTTGCTAGCTTCAGACTTTAATCTTCAGACTTTGATCTTCAGACTTTGTTCTTCAGACTTTGATCTTCAGACTTTGTCAGAAGAGTCTGTAAGTCTTCAGATTTGACTGATAAACCTGTTTTGTCAACTTCAAAATACCTTAAGAGATTTCATCCAACAGATCCGACGAGCTCGCAGCGAGCTCGGGCGAGATCGGCCAAGCCTCGAGCTCGCTGGATCTGGCCACCGGGTCTTGGTCGGGCGCCGGGCAGCCGGCCATCATCAGGCAGGAAGGAGGCGCCATCGGCGGAAGGAGGAGGAAGAAGGAGGAGGAAGGAGGAAGGAAAAGAAAAAGAAAAAAAGAAAAAAAAGAAAAAAAAAGAAAAAAGAAATAATAAAAATTTCGATTTTTTTTTTAAAATATAAATAATTAAAAATTCATTTTTTTTAAAAATATAATAAATAAAATTAATTTTTTGGTTAATTAAAAATATGAAAATTCAATTTTTGATAATTTTTTCCAAACAATTAAATGAGCTAACGAACGGTGGAAAATGTTTTCCACTCAAATTTTAGGTTTTAGCCAAACATCGGAAAATAGAGTCATTTTCCTGGAAAATGACTTCTAGGAAAATGTTTTCCGAAAACATGATATTTTCCGCTAAACGAACGGACCCTAAAAGAACGAGTCTATTCCATCTGTTTTCCTTCTTCCCCTCCAGGAGAAGACAATTTCAAGACCAATTCTAAGACACCAATTCAGCCACAGCTCCATGAAACAGCAAGACCCAACAACGTTCCCACGCCGCGACTATACATAAACGTTACGGGCACAGTTAAAAAACGAGTCTTTTCCATTCATTTTCATATTTCCCCTACTGCCCACATTGTAAAAGTTTTTCTTAATATGGACTACATTAATTGATATTGTAAAAGACAATGAGATGAACAATGCCCACCAAATATTAAGAAAAATATTCAATACTCTCTGGATTTTCTAAGCAGCCAAACCAATCATGTAATAAATTATCAAGACACCAATGTGCTGATTCCATGACTCTGTGCTACAATTTTAATCAATCCTTGCGTATATCCATGCCAGGCAATTACTTAACATCAATCCAGCAGCCCCAACAAGAAGTCCGAATAAGACATCCACGGACAAACTGATAAGTTCTTCATAACAGAACACTAAGCCAAGCATATTCCTTGCACTCATAAGAAAGCAAACAAACTTTGTCTACAATGCAGTAACCGATTGAGTCCTACTCTAGCAAACAAAACTAACAGCTTCCAGATTCAAAACACAGGCTTCTCTGGCATTTCCTACTTACCACTAGATTCCATAACCAAAGAAGCGAACACAAAAATTATGGTTCAAAAGATGAGAGCAGACTCTCATTCTTTTTTTACCGAAGACGCTTTACATACATTTTTTTATGGAAAAAACATAGAATAACTTCAAAAGCATCGCTGTTCCTAGGAGAAGACAACATCAAGACCCATTCTAAGACTCCAATTCAGCCACAGCTCCAGGAAGCAGCAAGAACCAACAACATTACTGCGTGGCGACCACCTATTACCATCATGGGCACAGTAAAAAAACGAGTCTTTCCATCTGTTTTCGTGCTTTCCCTAATGCCCATATTCCCACAGTCTCATTCTTTTTTACTAAAGACACGTTGATACAAATTATTACTATGAAAACATAGAATAACTTCAAAAGCACAGCTGTTCCTAGGAGAAGACAACGTCAAGACCCATTCTAAGACACCAATTCAGCCACAGCTCCATGAAATGGCAAAACCCAACAACGTTCCCACCCGCGGCTATCTATAACCGTCACGGGCACAGTAAAAAAACGAGTCTTTTCCATCGGTTTTCCCGCTTCCCCTCTGGGAAAAGACAATAGCAAGACCCATTCTAAGACACCAATTCAGCGAGACCCAACAACGTTCCCGCGCCGCGACTATACATAACCATTACAGGCATGGTTAAAAAACGATTATTTTCCATTCATTTCCATGTTTCCCCTACTGCCTATATTGTAAGAATTATTGTGGTCCATATGATATGATTTATTATATGATTTAATAATTATTGACATGCTATAAAATTAAATATTGGTCATGAGAAGTTGCGACTCTAATAAAACGAAGAGGTGCGACTTATATGAAAGTTGAAAAGGTACTTTGATGGAAGATACCTTTTCAAAGAACATACAAATAGAGTTCGGTTCTCTCTCCACTCATATGAATAATAATAACAGAAATGAATTGGGTATTATCTTCTCCATCGAAAGAATACATTAAAGAATAGTGGGTCAAGAGAGGAGAAATCGAATTTCTTCTTTTGGTTCGAGTTCATCGGTTTTCTACAACGATCATCATCAAGGGTAATGCTATGGATAAAGGTACATCTTCATCTATATGTGAAAATCATGAAGATCAAAAGATCACTGTTTTCTATTGAATTTCCGCATCAAAGTATTGTATGTATATAATCTAACAGTCAGAGCGTGATTTATGATTTCATGATTTTTCCGTTTATAGAAATATTATGATTTACGATTTTCGGAGGGTTCTGTCGAAGAAAAATCCGAATGATTGGATGTTTTCATGGAGAAAATGATGAAAATGGAGAAATTCAAGGAAACAGCAAAAAAAGAAAAAAAGAAAAAAAAGAAAAAAAAAGGGAAGCAATCGGTGCAAGTACGAAGGCGCGTGGGACCACGCGCGCATTGCAGTTGTAGGCACGTGGTCTCCACACACCCGTGTGGCAACTACCCGCGGTGTGCACTGCACGTGCCTGCGCGGCGGTTGGCAGGCCCGTGCGTTGCACGCGCTTGCGCATTGGACGCGCGCGTGCCGAGCACGCGCCTGCGTCCCGTGGTGTTAATTTATGCTTTTGCCTTCCTCTTTATGGTTATTTACTGTTTTGCCCTTGGATTGTAAATTTATGGTTATGCCCCTTATGGAATTATGATTTTATGGTTCTGCCATTGCTAATTATTTACCATTTTGCCTCTGGATTATAAATTTATGGTTCTGTCCTTATGAAATTATGATTGTACAATTCTACCATTACTGATTATTTACCATTTTGCCCCTACATTATAAATTTATGGTTCTGCCCTTATGAAATTATGATTTTACGATTTTGCCCTTATGCTTTAGTTACGTTTTTGTCCTTGTGTGCAATTTGGTAAATATTTATATTTTACAATATTAAAAAATAAAATCATATTATGAATGGTTTGTTAGTCACTAAAGTGGCCAAATCTTGAAGTCTTTTTGAATTTTTGATATTGTAAATTGTTTTATTCAATTACCCGTGATTAATTGATGCTATATATGTAATTGATGCTATATATGAAATTGATATGTTTCATATCATTATTGGAGTCATGGGTATATTGAAATTCATTTATTATAAGAACTTAGGGATTAACCCAAAGGTTAATTATTATCTTATAATTCATGAACATGATAGTCGGTAATTAATATGACTTGTTAAATTTGTTTGTATATCCAAAGATAGCAAATAAATTTTAATAAGATATATTTACAATTACCAAATAAAAGTTATTAGCATCATTATGGTTTATATATTTGTATATCATAGGATTGCCCAAAAGAGAACTATGATGTACGTGTGTAGTTTAGTTTGAATCTGACTAGGTGATATTCTCAAAGCATTAATGTATGAGTATTTTCTTGCACATTTGCAGTATCTGTACATGTTTCACTCTATTCGCATGCTTAATCTGTTCCCTTATTCAATGGGATAAATTTTCCTGATTGAAGTAAACAAGTCCAGTTTCACTTAGGTGTCCTGGATCTTGATTTAGCACTTCAAGCTGAGAAACCAGCTGCTATTACTGATGAAAGTAGCAATGATGAAAAATCTTTCTATAAAGCTTGGGAAAGATTGAACAGACTGAGCTTAATGTTCATGCGAATGACAGTTGCAAATAACTTAAATACTTCTCTTCTCAAAACTGACAATACTAAGGAATTTATGAAATTTGTGAAAGAGCGTTCTCAAACTACTGATAAGTCACTTGCTGGTACATTGATGAGCACACTAACTACCATGAAATATGATGGTTCGCGTACCATGCATGAGCATATACTTGAGATGACAAATTTAGCAGCAAAACTAATGACTTTAGGAATGAATGTGGATGAGTACTTTTTAGTACAATTTATACTTAATTCCTTACCTCATGAGCAATATGGGCAATTTCAAATGAATTACAACACTATAAAGGATAAGTGAAATGTGAATGAATTGGCCAGTATGTTAGTTTAAGAGGAAATAAGGATTAAGAATCAAAATGCTCATTCTGTTCATTTCTCAAGTCATTAAGAAGTTCAAAGGAATTTCAAGAGGAAAGGTGGAAGGAGCAAGAAGAAATGATTACATGTTCTGAATGACTCTTCAAAAACTTCTCAAATCCACAATAAAGAACACAATCTTATTAAGTGTCATTTTTGCAACAAAATTGGACACTTGAAGAAAGATTGTCTGAAATGTAAAACTTGGTTCGAAAAGAAAGGTAAGCCTTGTGCTTTAGTATGTTTTGAATCAAATTTTACTGAAGTTCCTTATAATACTTAGTGGATTGATTCTGGTGCCACCACTCATATGTCAAATATGACGTAGGGCTTTCTTACGATCCAAACTATAAAGCCAAATGAAAGTTATGTGATTACGGGGAACAAAAACAAAGCTCCAGTTGAAGGCATTGACACTTACCGTTTAATCTTAGATAGTTGGCGTTATTTGGATTTGTTTCGAACCCTTTATGTACCTACATTTTCTCACAATTTAGTTTCTTTGCCAAGACTTGATGTAGCGGGACTTTATTGTAAGTTTGGTTCTGAATTTTTCAGTCTATTTAAGAGTGATATTCTTATTGGAACTGGAACTTTATGTGATGGTCTCTATAAATTTAGACTTGATAATACTTTTATTGAAACATTAATGACCTTGCATTATAATGTTGGCACTAAACGAAGTTTGGTGAATGAAAATTATACTTACCTGTGGCACAAACGTTTGGGTCATATATCCAAAAAAAGAATGCAAAGTTAATGAAGAATGAAATTCATCCCAATTTGGATTTTACTGACCTTGGAGTGTGTATTGATTGTATTAAAGATAAACAAACAAAGCACACTAAGAAATATGCCACAAGAAGCCCAGAGCTTCTTGAAATTATACATACTGACATATGTGATCTATTTGATGTTTCATCTTTTGGTAAATAAATTTATTTCATCACATTTATTGATGATTTTTCACGTTATGGTTACATTTATCTATTGCATGATAAGTCTCAATCAGTGAATGCACTTGAAGTGTATATTAAAGAGATTGAGAGGCAATTAGATAAAAATGTGAAAATAGTAAGATCGGATAGAGGCAGTGAATATTATGAAAAGTATGATGAATCGGGACAATGTCCAGGTCCATTTGCTAAATTCCTTGGAAGACATGGCATTTGTGCTCAATATACAATACCAGGTACACCACAACAAAATGGTGTAGCAGAAAGACAAAATCGTACTTTAATGGAAATGGTTAGTAGTATGATGAGTCATTCATCTTTACCCTTGTCTTTGTGGATGTATGCTTTAAAGACTTCTATGTATTTATTAAACAGGGTTCCTAGTAAGGCAGTTTCAAAGACTCCCTTTGAACTATGGACAGGAAGAAAACCTAGTTTATAACACCTGCATGTTTAAGGTTGTCAAGCAAAAGCAAGAATTTACAATTCACATGAAAGGAAATTGGATTCAAGAATGACCAGTGGTTATTTCATTGGTTATGCAGAAAAATCCAAGTACAAGAATTGTTAAATCTGGAAATGCTAGGTTCATTGAGAATGGTGACATTAGTGGGAGTGAAAGAATGCATGATGCTTGCATTCGAGAAGTAAGAGTAGAAATTTTTATACCCAAAACTTCTAAAGTTGTTGTTCCCAATATTATAGTACAACCTAACAATAATCGAAAATAACAAATTAATGAACAAACGCTCCATAATGAAGATATCAATATTGAACCTCCAATGGATGAGTCACAAGAAGTAGCATTAAGAAGATCTTAAAGAGAAAAGAGGTTGGTTATTTCTGATGACTATATGGTTTATTTACAAGAGTCAGAAATTGACTTAAGAATTGGAAATGATTTAGATTCATTTTCTCAAGCCATGGAATGTGAAAATTCTAATGAGTGGTTTAATGCCATGGAAGAAGAGTTAAAATCCATGCATCAAAATCAAATTTGGGATGTTATTAAATTGCCTAAATGATGTAAAGAGGTCGGATGTAAATGGGTCTTTAAGACTAAGCGCGACTAAAACGGCAATATTAAATGACATAAAGCCAGACTTGTTGCAAAGGGTTTTACGCAAAAAGAATGCATTGACTATAAAGAGACATTTTCACCAGTTTCTAAGAATGACTCACTTAGAATCATCATGGTTTTGGTAACTTATTATGACCTGGAGTTACACCAAATGGATGTAAAAACTGCATTTCTTAATGGGAATTTAGAAGATAAGGTTTATATGGACCAACCCGAAGGCTTCTTAGTTAAAGGAAAGGAACACATGGTATGTAAATTAAAAAAATCAATATATGGACTTAAACAAGCTTTCCAACAATGGTATTTTAAGTTTAACGATACCATAACTTCATTTGGATTAAGGAAAACACCGTTGATCGGTGTATATATATGAAGATTAGTGGGAGCAAGTTTATTTTTCTAGTTCTGTATGTTTATGATATTTTGCTTGCTGCTAATGATCTTGGTTTGTTACATGAAACCAATAAATTTCTCTCTAATAATTTTAAAATGAAGGATATGGGAGAGGCAACGTATGTGATAGGAATATAAATATTTCGTGATGGATCACAAGGATTATTAGGATTGTCTCAGAAAGCCTATATTAAGAAAATTTTAAAGATATTTAATATGAATAAATGTTCAGCAAGAATAGTTCAAATTTAGAAAGGTGACAAATTTAGCCGTATGCAATGTCCGAAAGGTGAATTGGAACGAGAACAAATGAAAAATATTCCTTATGCATCTGTTGTGGGAAGTTTAATGTATGCACAAACTTGCACTAGACCAAATATCAGTTTTGCTGTCGGAATGCTGGGCAGGTATAAAAATAATCCTGGAATGGACCATTGGAAAACTGTAAAGAAAGTTCTTAGATACTTGCAAGGAACGAAGAATCATATGCTCACTTATAAAAGATCCGATCATCTCGAGGTGATTGGATATTTAGATTCAAACTTAGCCGGATGTGTCGATACAAGAAAATCAACGTTTGGTTACTTGTTTCTTCTAGCTGGAGGGGCAATTTCATGGAAGAGTACGAAGCAGTAAGTTATTGCTGCATCCACTATGGAATCTGAATTTGTGGCATGCTTTGATGCCACTATTCATGGATGATAGTTTCTAAAGAAATATTATAGTTGGACTATTACTGTACTTCTCATTTATGGATCATGTTAAGTAAAGTGCTATGGTTGTAGTGCATAGAACGGACTATGTCGATTAATGATATACAACCGCTATAACTCACATTAGTTTTCTTTACTTAATTGTGATTATTATGTGATTACTAATTTAATGAAAATTTTATAACATAATATTATTGTGCACATTACAGTCTTTATTAAACCATGAAAGGATCATATGGGCCAAGTGGAAGAATGTAAGAATTACTATGGCCCATATGATATAATTTATTATATGGTTTAATAATTATCGAAATGATATAAAATTAAATATTGGTTATGAGAAGTTGCGACTCTAATTAAACGAAGATGTGCGACTTATATGAAAGTTGAAAAGGCACTTTGATGGAAGACACATTTTCAAAGAATGTACAAATAGAGTCTGATCCTCTCTCCACCCATATGAACAACAATAACATAAAGGAATTGAGTATTTCTCCTCCATCGAAAGAATACATTAAAAAATAGTGGGTCAAGAGAGAGAAATCAGATTTCTTCTTTTGGTTCGAGTTCATCGGTTTTCTACAACAATCATCATCAAGGGTAACACTATATATAAAGGTACGTCTTCATCTATATGTGAAAATCATGAAGATCAAACAATCACTGTTTTCTATTGAATTTCCGCATCAAAGTATTGTATGTATATAGTCTAACCCATACTCCCCACTGTCCGAACTGCTCGTACCTTGAAAGTTGCTGTAACAAACATCGATGCCCGCGATTGGGCGTGCCATGTAGTAGTCGATGGACACGATCCGGACGCTAAAAATCGTGGGGTCCTTCTTCGGACCCGACGCCGCTGTACTGGGCTGCGAACCTTCTTCCTCTGTCAAAAGCGGCGGCTCCTCCATTTGCGGAAACCTTCCCACGACCCTCGCTGGGGAAAAGCGCCGGAACCCAGGGCGCGGTTAGCCCGAAAGTCGATCACCGGCGAGAGCTCGAAGGCACTAGCCGGTGTTTAACCGACCGCGTGAAAGTCAAGAGCGTCTTCTCCAAGCTTTTTCCAATTTTTTCCCTCTCGCTTGCTCTCATGCAGTGCAGTAACGGAAGGCCGGAATAGGAAAATTGACTCTAAGAAAACTCTTCGGGCCGATTTGATTATTATAAGTTACCTCCGAAACGGTTATTTTACTACTGTCAAATATCATGATAGATTCCGAACAAAAAAAAAAATTAATGATGGATTCGGTCAAAAAAATATTTAATGATAGATTATTAATTGGTTTTATATACTAAGTAAATGCTAACAACAATGTTCAATTAGAGATATTAGCTTTTAATAAGTCAACAACCAAATTACAATTTTATAACTTTTAAATAGATTAAAGAAATAAGAGTATTAGAAATTTTATAACTTTCAAAAAGTGCGATCAAATTCTAAAATTTATCATAAATGTACAATTGAGTTTTAAAAATTTTTTAAAAATATAATCAAGTCTTAAAATGGATTAATGACTTTACTATGAATTAAATTTGTGCATCAATCGAGTTAAAACTAGTTCATAACTTAATTGAAGAAAATTTGTGTATTGCTCGAATTAGGATCTATAACTTCAAAAAAGAATTAATGACTTTAAAATGTTGACAAATTGTACGACTAAATATTTATAAATTATTAAAACGGACAATAATTTTGGAACAGTCAAACAAACCCAGTATTTTTTATGAAAGTTTGGGTACAAAAATGTCACAAGCCAAATATGTCGCTAATCTTTTTTATTACAAACTGTTACTAAACAATATTTATGCACTTACTGATAGGGAGAATTACCAAAAATGTCCTAAACCTATTGCAATTGTGCTAATTTAGTCCTAAACTTTTTTTTTTTGCTAATTTAATCCTAAACCTTTTACAATTGTGCCAATTCAGTCCATCCGGCCAAAATTGGCCGGCCGACGCTAACGTGGACATCGACCGGCCAACAAACAATTTTTTTAATTTTGAATTTTTTTTGAATATATATATTTTATCCATCTTTTTCTTCGTCTGGCTGGTGCTGACCGGCCGGCCTCACAGGCCGCTACTGGCGAGGGCGAGCCTCACCCAAAGACGGCGAGGTCGCCGTCGCCTAGCCAAGGTGAGGCTCGGCCTCGCTCAGCCATGGCGAGGTCGAGCCTTGACAGATCTGGCGACGGCAGCCTTGCCTTGGCTGGGCGACGGCGGCCTCGCCAGTGGCCAGCGAGGTCAGCCTTGCCAATGGCCAGCGAGGTCCGCCTTGCCGACCTCCCTTGTGGATAAAAAAAAATATTAAAAATTCAAAAAATAATAAAAATAATAAAAAAATTTAAAAATTTAAAAATTGTTTGCCGACCAGCCAGTGTCCACGTCAACGCTGGTCGGATGGACTAAATTGGCACTATTATAAAAATTTTAGAACTAAATTGGCAAAAAAAAAATTTAGGACTGAATTGACACAATTGCAATAGGTTTAGGACTTTTTTGGTAATTCTCTCCTTACTGATACGGAACACCAGAACAATCCTGGTTAGTGGTGATGCTCCCGAATGACAGACCTTAAAGAGGTTTGTTCAACAACAATAGTCATCGAATTCAAAAGATCTATCCACCCATAGCTACAACTACAAGCCCAGCTGAAAGTTTATCAACACCTCCGACCATTCGCTAAAACATCAGTTGATCCACACACAAAGAATCAAAATTTGGGGATTCTTCGGCAACGAATACTCTGTCAATTCTATTTTTGTCTATTGGTGAGTCTCATGTAAATATATTAGTCAATCCATGCATAAATAAATCATATGCTCCATTCCTTTGCAAAAGGCTAAAAATATATGTACGTTGATCACTTGATCAAACAATCATAATAGCCACCACCCTTCTCCTTTTGGACACTATATTTACTATGAAATGCAAATTACAAATGCATTATACAAGGTTCTATCCACAGAGTGATGGGGAAACAAGCTAATTGACGCTTGGAGTTGCCCTAAGAATGCAAAGAAATAGATGCGGCTTGGTGGAATTGGAATAAGTTCGGCAGCGGATCACGAAATCTTGGCAGTCTTTTCTATCTAATGAATGGAGAGTCTGCTTTGAAATCGTCCGCCCTGCACCCACCCTCCCAGTATATGCTTCAACAGGAATCACACAAGGGTAGATTGATCCAATATGGAGAAATAGGTTCAATTCTAATCCCGTGCTTCAAGCTGCCATCACCATTCATTTCATCTTATTAAAGCAGCCATAATGTTGCCTAACCATATCATTTAGGCCAATCCCACCTGTCTCTCCCACCTAAGGTCTTCGGAGAATTCCGAGAGTGCAGCCCTTGGGTCACCATCAGAGATAGACAAGTAGTACTGAGCAATCCCATCATCAACCTACATGCTCCTCTTAAGCGAGTTGAGGATTCTCTTCTTCCCTTGTTCATAGGTTGTCCTCTTTAGCAAAGAACTTATCTCTATGTCCTGGACGCCTTCTGGGTAAAGCACGGCGACTTCCCTCTTTGCATGGTTATCTCGCTCTATGTAACATGTGGAATCGATAAGAATGTCAGGGTTGCTTATGGGGATTAACAATCTCTCTCTCGAATATATACCATGATCACTCATCATGTTGTTCAAGCGCTTTATGACCATGACCTGACAGCATAAAAGAAATTCTACAAGCATGTGACATGCGGTGTAGACAGGCACAAAAAGGATATGCTTGACAGGAACATTGAAGTAGGGAAGAAAAATATTTCAAGGAAGCCATTCTAAAAGTAAGTCTCTGCCAACAGTTATCAAAAAATTAAACCCAGAGAGATCTAACTACATGACATCATTATTGATAGTGGTGTGCAACCGGACCGGGTATACCCGGTTCCCGGACTAGCCTACCCGAAAAACAGGATCGGGAACCGATTCTCATTGAAACCGGTCTGGGAATAGGTTCCCAAAATTCGAAATCGGTTTAAATCGGTCCGGGAACAGGGTCTGAGTGATTACCCACCCGGAAACCAGTTTTTGAACCAGTTTTGGAATCGGTTCCCAGACCGGTTTTGTAAATAGAAGTCCAAAACCTTTTTTTTTCTCCTGATTTCTATTATTACTCTCATACTCATACGATGTTTTTCCTCTTGGCTCTCTCAAACACGCACGGCACTCCTGCTTTGTCATTCCTCTTCCTCACTTGCTTCCCTCCCTCATCAGCTCCCTCTCGCACCGTCTGATGGACGGACGGTGTGCGTCGCCGCCAAATTTTTGTGTATCACATGAATTAGCTCGCCTAATTTCTCTTTTGTATAAGGAGTTAAGTTTGCATAAATGAATAGTTTTATGTAGTAGTTGTGGGAATAAGACTAATATTATACGCATGTTTGTTGCTGATTCTTTGTCTTATGACTTTATTTATTATAGTTAGCCCTATGGATCCTTAATTTTTTATTTAGTCAAAAAGTTCATATATTAATTTATTACTAGTGCTTAATGTTTTAATATAAATTAGGAGGATCACATTATTTTCTCGTTTATTAATATAAAATTCAAAGTCGTATAGGATATCAAGAGATTGCAAAATAGGTTCCAGTGAAAACACGATTGACCCTAGAACCGGATTGGAAAAACAAGGTGGGTCGGGTACAGGATCCAATACAAACAGGGTTGAATATAGGGTCCAGAAAATGGGAACTGGTTATAACAGGGTCGGGTATAGGGTCTAGGTCTAAGCTCCCACCCACCTTGGACCCGATCACCCCTAATTATTGACACTTCACAAGGATTATTATGACTACAACCATGGAAAATTTCCATATGAAGACATTAATTTCCTAGTTGCACGAACAATTTATGTTCTGCTCTCAGAACTTGAGGTTCACATTCAACCATTTCGATGAATCAATACTGCAGAATCATATACTATTTCTATGTCAACGTTATTAAGTTAGAGGAACTATCATGACGATCACAAAGTGCATTGCCCATCATTTCACACTGATCACTTGCAAAATCTGAGCATCATCTAGCCTCGTGTGTTCTGGCAACTAAGAGATTGTGATCATCTATTGAGATAATCAATATACAATTGTCAATCAAGCATATCTTTTTGCTATTAGTAACCGAAGATGCTTCTTGCTTGAACAACTAAAGAAAACTTTACCACATGAAGAGATTTCATAATGTTTTACATGAAGAGGACCCTATGCTCCCTAAGACATAACATTTTTGTTCAAGCCCCAACCTTCCTCTATACCTCCAGAAGAAACTACGACAATGACTTCGAAGTGTAACCGTTTCCTTTTCCTTCTTTATATTTTAGGCTTCACTAAAAGATGAAGTCACTCCAAAATTACAAAATTTGTATGTCAATTAGTCTAGCCTTCTCCAATTGGAATAACTCTATAAGATTTGCAGTAGTAAATTCCATTGAGCATCTATCCTACCACCTATTTGATACAATATAGAGCAACAACGTAAAATTATAACTAACCCCACTCAATGGGATAAATCTGTCATTAACGTTGAAGTCATTCAACCGCCAACCTGCACAAAGAAGCTATGAACATCATCAAATGATATGTGTACCGTGTAGCATCTTGTCAACATTTTTCTTCTCCTAGTAAATTCCCCAAGCTAACCTTTTATCAAAGAGGCCAGAACCCAATTGAATGGAGGTATAAAAGAGCCATGCCCGAAATTGAACAAAACTATACACTTAAGACAATCCTGCACCAATGAACAGAGCTATCCAACTTTGGCTGTTATAATGGAGGAATAACAGAATGCTCCTTCAAGGAGAAAAGCCTCTGCAAAGACCTGATAATTGTCGCTAGCTGTACAGCATTCCTCAACCAACAAGTCCTCAGCATTCTTCAGGATTCGCCATTTTAGCAATCAAACTCAGGATCACAAATTCGTATATTATGAAAAGCACCTAACCCATCCCCACCCATCCTCTCAGCGCCAATGAATAACCAAATATACAATCTATGCTAGAGAAGAAAACCAGATGGATTCCAAGCCATCAGCAAAGCAAACCCACTAGAAATTCCATGAAAATTCACAATAAGGCTCCCAGCTTCCGTCCACTTCACTCAAACGGACCGACCCACGTCTAACCCTGGCTACACATGACCACATGCAGAACAAACCTACATGACTTCCGAAACATCAGAAGGATACTACCAAGAAACCTTCTTCGTAAAGTTTCAAAAACTGTAGCCGTACACAGCACTTTAGCTAACTTTAAAATGAAATCTCAATCCATTAGTTCTTTAGAATCAGCTGAATGTGAATCTCCATCAAAAATGCAGCGCCAAAGCATGTCATTTGCAAACGTTTTAAGTATACTGCGTGAGAAAATCATTTCACCGCCAACACAATTCCTAGTATTGCTCACAATCAATACAGCAAAAGGGACAAACTCCATTACCTAAACGGAATACTTCACAGCGAGGCTCGCCGCGCTTAATCCGGTGCGAGATTGCGAACTTCCCTATGTCGTTATCCCTCCAGAAGCTGCCCGAGCTCGGGACGTCGACCACCTCCTTCACCCTCCAGGGGGCTGCGAAGGCTCGGGTGACCATGTTGCGATCGGAGGCGACGAAGCTTCAGATGTGGCAGACACAGCTCACGCGGGCCAGGTCCAAGACGGAGAGCTTCTTGAAGATGAGCCGGAGGGTGTCGCGGCAGGCGAGGGCGGAGAAGTGGGAGTTCATCAGCGAGATGATGGAATCCTCGGCAACGGAGGCGGAGGAGGAGGCGGAGGCAGAGGCTGTTAAATATGACTCGAGTTTGAGCGTTTGCTAAAGTGCGAAATTTGGTGGACTCACGAAGGAATTACAAAAAGAGGAAATAAAATTAAAAGAAGCTAAGTTTCCTCATCCAATCCACGCCGAAGGAGTTTGCGCGTGAAGTCTTCTGCTTGTGCAAGAATCCAAAAGTGGTGGTGGGCCCAGGTCAAACTTTGACTTGGGCATACATATAAAAATTGATATAATTTCCTTCTCTGGGTTTTGGGCGTGAGCGGCAGAAAGAAAGGGTTTTCTTTTTTAGTGGATAGCTGCACGTACACGCAAGAGACGAAGCTGCACGTCCAGCGTTTTGAAGCCACCAAAGGAATAAAAAGCCGCACGTCCGAAGCCGCAAGTCTTTCGCGCGAAGCTTTGAAAAGATACGCGAAGCCGTACGTAGAGCGTATTGTGTTAAGCTTGAACGCGCGGTAACTTTGTGCCTTAAGTTTATACCAAGTGAGTTGTTTATTTATAAACACTTTGGGTTTGGGATAAATTGGGGTTTGGGAAACACTGAGAGAGTGTTTGAGTGACTTGAGTGTGTAATCTCCTTGTATCGCTTGATCTATAGTGAAATTCGCTGCTGCTCTCCCCGTGGACGTAGGTCTTTACAACTGAACCACGTAAATCTGGTGTCCAATTTATTTTTCTTTTTCTGTCTATATTATTGTTCGATCGCTCGCCCTATCGCAACAATTGGTATTAGAGCCAGACTTGGCTAAGTTGAAGCGAATCGATGGCGACAGAAGAAGTAAAAGTGAGAATCGACAGATTTGATGGGAAGGATTTTAGTTTCTGGAAGATGCAGATTGAAGATTATCTTTACCAGATGAAACTGCAATTGCCCTTATCTGGGGAGAGACCAGAGACGATGAAGCAAGCTGATTGGGATTTGCTGGATAGACGAGCTATGGGTGTTATTCGCTGACGTTGGCTTGTAACATCGCGTTTAACATCTTGAAGGAGAAAACCACTGCTAACCTGATACAAGCCCTGTCGGATATGTATGAGAAGCCCTCTGTGATCAACAAGGTCCATTTGATGCAACGTTTGTTTAATTTGAAGATGAGCGAAGGTGCGTCAGTTGAAGATCATATCAATGAATTTAATGTGATTGTTAGTCAATTGAGTTCAGTTGAGATTGATTTTGAAGATGAGGTATGTGCTTTGATTATGTTATCCTCATTGCCTAATAGTTGGAATACTACTGTTACTGCTGTTAGTAATTCCTCTGGGTCAACAAGTTTGACGTTTGATGGGGTTCGAGATTTAATTCTGAGTGAGGACATTCGTAGAAGATAATTTGGCGAACCTGTATCTGCTGTTTTAGTAGGTGAAAATAGAGGAAGATCTATAACACGTGTGGGTAATAGTAGTACTAATATAAATAGGCGTAGTCAGTCTAGGACTGCTAATGTTGTCTATTGGAGCTGTGGCAAGAGGAGGCATCTTAGAAGGGATTGCCTTAAGCTGAAGAATGAGAATGGTAAGGGAATTATGGTTGATTCTGCAGATAATGTTGCAGCTGTAGCAGATAGTGCCGATTATGTCTTGTCTGTCACTAATGATTCATTGCTTGATGGATGGATTTTGGATTCTGGTTGTTCTTTTTATGTCACACCAAATAGAAATTGGTTTATCACTTATCAGTGCACGGGTAGTGGTAAAGTCCAGTTAGGGAACAACGCTGAGTGTGATGTTGTAGGTGTTGGTAATGTTAAAATCAGAATGCATGATGGTATTGTGAGGACATTGACTGGAGTAAGGCATGTTCCAGAGTTGAAAAAGAACTTAATTTCCTTGGGTGCCCTAGATTCAGCTGGTTGCATGTATTCTTCAAAAGGTGGAGTTTTGAAGGTTGTTCGAGGTGCCCTAGTGATAATGAAAGGAATCAAGCATGATGGCATGTATAAACTTCAAGGTGAGACAGTGAAAAATTTCGCTGCGGAGACGTCGGATGCATCTGTTCGAGAGTCTTTTGACTGCTCGAGGAAGACCTGGGTGTTTGTGCCAAGGCACAAGTTTGATGCTGATGTCAGGATCACACAGTCAAGAGCTTTGATCGAGATGGAGACTGGTAAGTCGATCAAACATGTGCAGACTGACAATAGCATAGAGTTCTGCTCGGAGCTGGCAAATAAATTCTGCATGAAAGAGAGCATAGTGAAACACCACACTAGTGCCAATAAATCACAACAATTTGCAAAATTGATGAGCAGAACATTACTAGAGAGATGGCCCGTAAAATTATCTCTAGTGCTAGTATTGCTAGGAGAATTCTAGTTGATGTGCTAAGTACGGTAAGCTACCTGGTGAATAGATCCCTATTGACTGTGATTGGATATCAGACTCCTAAAGAAGTGTGGTAAGGTAACATTGATGATTATTCTATTCTTAGAATGTTTGGTTGCTCGTGTTATTTTCGAGTGAGTGATGGTAAGCTTGATTGGAGGGCAAGGTGCATATTCCATGGCTATGCACAAGGTGAGTAGGGCAATCAGTTGTGGTACCCGAATATAAATTCACCTGTTAACAGCAAAGAAGTTACCCTTGATGAGTCTCCAGTATTTTTGGCTAGGAGTGATTATAGCAATATTCAAATGGATCTGAACGGTGTTCAGCTTGAGGTGGAGTTGCGACCAGAAACTCTTGAGGTAGCGTATACAGGTACTAGCAAAGTAATTAACATAGATGGTGCTCATAGCAATGTGGAGCCTATAGAGCCAACGGTTGCTGTAATTGCTGATATTAATAAGGTATGTATTTGATTTCCTGACAGATATAGATGCAATAATGGTTTTACTTTATCTGCGGTTAAGGAGGTTGCGTCAGAAAATCTTTGCGGAGTAGTTAAAGGTGCATGTGGAGTTGGTATTCTGATGAGGTCATCGGGTTATGGTGAAGTTCAAGCGAGGCTAGGACTTGGATAATATCTATGGCGGTTGAGCCCATCAGGGTCTATGGGAAAGTAGTAGCAGAGTTTGAATTTTTTGCAAAGCAATTGCGACTTGGCTCAAACGTCGAGCCAAGGTGAAATTGTTAAATATGACTCGAGTTTGAGCGTTTGTTAAAGTGCGAAATTTGGTGGACTCGCGAAGGAATTACAAAAAGAGGAAATAAAATTAAAAGGAGCAAGTTTCCTCATCCAATCCACGCCGAAGGAGTTTGCGCGTGAAGTCTTCTGCTTGTGCAAGAATCCAAAAGTGGTGGTGGGCCCAGGTCAAACTTTGACCTAGGCACACATAAAAATTGATATAATTTCCTTCTATGGGTTTTGGGCGTGAGCGGCAGAAAGAAAGGGTTTTCTTTTTCAGTGGATGGCTGCACGTACACGCAAGAGACGAAGCTGCACGTCCAGCGTTTTGAAGCCACCGAAGGAATAAAAAGCTGCACGTCCGAAGCCGGAAGTCTTCCGCGCGAAGCTGTACGTAGAGTGTATTGTGTTAAGCTTGAACGCGCGGTAACTTTGTGCATTGAGTTTATACCAAGTGAGTTGTTTATTTATAAACACTTTATGTTTGTGATAAATTGGGGTTTGGGAAACACCGAGAGAGTGTTTGAGTGACTTGAGTGTGTAATCTCCTTGTATCGCTTGATCTATAGTGAAATTCGCTGCTGCTCTCCCCGTAGACATATGTTTTTACGACTGAACCACGTAAATTTGGTGTCCGATTTATTTTTCTTAAAAGTCTATATTATTGTTCGATCGCTCGCCCTATCGCAACAGAGGCAGCGGCGGCGGAGGACGGCGGCGGTGGAGAGAGATCGGGGGCCGTCGTCGTCGTCGCTGCAGCAGCCCATTTAGAGAGAGAGAGAGAGAGAGAGAGAGAGAGAGAGAGATATGGGAATGTCTATGGAGTCGGTTTTGACTTTTGATGGTTTTGGAATTTTGGTTTTGAATAGTGGATGGTAGGTGCCTGAAATATGGTTGAATTATAGTTTTTACCCCGTGTTTTGTCATTCATTACAAATTGTCCCTGACTTTTTGATTTTTTGCGATGCATTCCCTAAAATTTGAAGTCGGTTGCGATGTTAGACTGGTGTGACTTCCATCATTTTTCGATTTGATCACCAACCACGTGCTTGTCACGTGACTGAGTTGATCTTTCATGGAGGGGAGAAAATATTGGCCGCCGCCCTGTGGCAAATAAGATAAGAAGATGGTAAGATGGCGACACGTGTCCTCGTAGGGCCCACAATCTGGACTGACAGGAGAAAATGAGGCGTGATTTAGCTACAGAAGAAGGGACGTGACGAGGAGGGAGTGCTGGGAAGAGCAAACGGAGGAAGGTGCCAAAGGGGACGTCAATCTCCCCTGTTTATTTAACGAGACAAGCTCCGTCGAGGAAACGAGCGGTTTGACAATCTGGCTCCCTTCCCCCGTCCCTCTAGAACACCGACTCCCACATCGAAAACGTGCAAAAATACGAGGCGGGGCCCGCACGTGGTGGCGTAGTGCGCTGCAGCTTGGAGGATACGCACCCCGTGGCGTAAAAAAAAGGCGTCCCTTTCTCTCTCTCTCTGCGAGTTCTCTTTATTTGCGCCTCCGTCTCTCTACCCTCCCTCTCTCTCTCCGACGGACAGGATCGTGACCTCCCCCTCTCTCCCTGGCCTCCCTCTTCCCGACCGGCGAACCACCGCGCGGGATCGGCGAGAGGACCGCGAGCAATTGACGAACCACCGCACGGGACCGGCGAACCACCGCGCCGCCCCTCCGGCTCCAGATCCGGCCCCGACTCGTCCGTCCCTTGCTCTTTCTCTCCCCTTGGTAGTCTACAGCGAGGTCGTCTTACCAATTTCGAGGAAGGAGGTTTGTTTCGGTGGTCTTGGTCAAGAAGGTGAGGGTAAAAAAGCAGTACAATTGCCGCGTGAAAAGACGCGCAATCTTGTCGCGCAATCCTCTCCACAGGATTGCGCCTCTCCTTCAGGAGCATCGTCTTTCACTCTGAGATATCTGGCTTTGATAGCTCTAGATTGAGGCGTGGAGGTGGTCTCAGAATTGCGCTGCTTTTGAGGCTCGGACACGACTTGATGTGCTTTAAGGTAACTCCTTTTTAACATTGAAGCCCATCCGAGTAATTCCGTCTCTGCATCACTCCTCCAGATGAGCCGGATGGTCTATTACAATTCGATAGGACAATATAAAAACATTTGATTATTACTCATTGCATGACGTCTAACATCCTTAAAAGCATACACAATATAACATGTGAAATTTCATTGACTTTTTCAAAATCATGGTCGTCATAGTTATTACAGATTCTTCTTACTACGTTTCCCTTATTCAAACTGATCAGTATGAGCGGTTGGACTGGTTAACCCTGGTGGAATTTGATAGTTCTCTCTCTCATACTTCTCACTTTCTATATCTTTTACATCCGGCCTTTCTCTTGCAGAACAATTCAAGGCTATCATCTACGGTCCTCGCTCACTTTCTTTGTTCATTTCCCTCATAAAAGTTCTCGGCGAGGCTTGTTTAGGGTCTTCTCTCTCCGGACTCGCACCTCTCTTTGCATCTCAGCGCGCAGAAGGTAATCACTATTTCATCTCTTATTAGCGTGTCATTTCTGTTGATTTGTTGCGGCTGAACTAGCGTTGTTTGGGCTCTTTTTGTCTGATGTGGGTGGCTGTTAACTTGGTGTGTCGCCAGCTCATAATTGACTTCCGTAGAAAAGGGAAGCCTTTGCTTTCAGACCTTAGATGTGACTAATCATGTGGCCTCTGTCTCATCGTTCGTTTGCATCGTAACTTAGTGTCGATCCTTTGTCGAGGTAGAATGAGTTGGAATGCGAAGCGTGCTAGATTCTATCGCGCGCAAAATTGCCAGTATTCGCCTCAAGCCAAGGACTGTCTTTTTACGGATTGTGAAGTTTCTTTGTCCCTGAAGGTCTAAGATCAATCAAATAAATAATGAAATACAAAAGAAAATGTAGTAGGCCAGTTCACGGCAAGTTCCAAGATCAGGGGGGGTTTGATTTTCAATTCCGACATTTGAGAACATGTTCTGATAGGTAGGTTTCAGGGTTTTGGTCTGGAATCAATCAATCACCCATAAAAGCAAGTACTCTCTTAATCAGATTTTATTCACAATTTTGCCCTTGACGATTATAGGACATTCTAGACGAATAATTTGTTGTCTTCCTTGAATTATTGGACAAGATAATCCTAAAAAGTATATTGCCTTTCACCTCTAACTCATTTTCTTGCTTCAAAGTTTTGAAAATCCTGAAAAAAGGGTTAAGAAAGGTTGAATGAGTAATGAAGAGAATAGTTCAGTGATAAAATGTTGATCGATTATTTAAATTTCAAAGTTTGAAGAGAATAGCTCAGTGATGTCATATCAGGTTAAAGTAGATTCATTTTGCGTGACATTGCCAATACGTAAGGTCAGCGGGGAACAAATAAAAGAGAAATAGCAAAGACCTTATGTTCATCTCTATCTCATTTCCAAATTCATTTAGAATATGACAATTTGAAATTAAAATGTAAGATCACGTTCCTAATCACTAACTAGGCCCTTTCTTCATATCTTCCACACATTTCCAATTTCGTTTGAACTCATTTATCAGCTTTTAAATGATTTATCAAATTATGATTTTTAATAATCAAACAAGAACAGAACCTTTGCTTAATTATTTTAATGAATGCAACTTGCTTGTACACAGATTCTAGCTTTTTATAGCCCAAGTAAGAATTTAACATCGTGAGCGGACCAAGCCAGCATCTTTTGACTTGACTAGAGGGTGAGATACAAAAGAAGATAAGGCAAGGACTAAAAGCATCTGCAACTGCTTCTGTTCAATCAATTACAAATTTAATTAAAGATTTCGTGTTAATCTGTATTTGCTTGGTAAAAATATTTTGGTGGGGTCAAGACTTATGGATGATTATGTATATTTTTTTTTTAAATAATTGTGTTTAAGCATAATTTCCGAGAGTTGGCTGGGGCAGGGCACCCTTTGCCTCCCATTAAATCCACCCATATTGTCAGACATTTTGGATGTGGAAGGAGAAGAACTAAACAAGGAGAAAACTCAGGAGGGCATTGGGAATATATACTGCTGAGAGAGTTGATAACTAAATCAGTGGAGGTTAGGGAAATGAAGAAAATAAGAAAAATAGAAAAAAACCATTAGTAATGAGGGCGAGGATATGGACATGGATGACCCATTTAGCAAGAATGGTTCGGGAAGGCCTACCATTGCCATGGGAGAGCTCACTCTCATTTTCTTTTCTTTTTTTGGTTTGGGTCAAAAGCTAACTTTCATTGAGATTGCGCGAACGAAAATGCTTAGGGAAAAAGAGTTTGCCTATTTTGGCTCTTCACTTTTCTAATTTTTAAATGACAATTTCTTATTTAACGACAAATTTGATTGCTATTTCCTTTAAATTGTTTCCTTTTCAATTGATTACAAAGATTTGATATTAGATTTTATGAATATCGATAATCAGCACTTTGATGAAGGCAGAGATCAACGTATATGCTTGCGCTTTCAAATAGATGCTTACATTAAACCACTGATCAAAGGCATGATTGGAGCAAATATGAAAATTTCCTAGAGGACCCGAGTGCATATGACCTTAATAAATCTGAACCTTTGTTATTATTGAGTCTCATGTGAAAACCACATAATATAAGAGTTGAGATTCATTAGGGGAATATGCATTTGAGAATGCCTAATGAATTATAGGCATCAACATGTTAGCTTTAGTTAATTTTACATGTGGGCAACATGTTTGATTTATAACCAACCTATAAGAGACATGATTAATGAAAATCTCCTCGATTAGGCAAGTCCATACATTGAGAGGATGAGGTCCATGGGAAAGAGAAGATGTGCATTACACTGCTCCAAAACAACAACTTGTAATATTGGATTAATCAATAGACATCCCTCTAAGAAAACTCATTCGGATTGTGTACATTCGGAAATCAGGTGCTTTCTGTCTTGCCTTTTCACTTGTTTATCTACATCTTTTAGCGGAGCAGGAAGGCATCTTCTCTTCATTAAACATTTTCGTGTTAGTAATCGTTCATAATGCATGTGCTCTCCACCAATGATTAGGAGCCTTGACTATAGAGCACGCATGTAGAGATGAAGATTAGCCATTCTCTTCTTGTTCATGAGTGGACACAACCCAATGATGTTGCCTTGACGAGAGGGCGCGATCCAGTGGAAAGAAAAGATGCACGCCTAAGTCAATAGCTTTTACTATTCAATTAGTCAACAGACTGACTTGATCATTAAACATTTTGGATTCGAAATCGTTCATAAATCATATGCTCTCCTCCCAAAAACTACGTGCTCTGCTTTTTCATTTGCTTATCTACTTCTTGTGCAGCAGGTTGGCGTCCTCTCTTCATTTTTGTCTATAAGATTTCTATGGAGAAAGGGCAAAGTCTTAGCAAAATAAAAAGAAAAAGAGCGCAAAAAAAAAAGAGCACTGAGGGAGAAAAAGAGAAGGATTGCTGAGAAAGAGATCACTGATGGAGCATCTGCTTCTTCGTCCTTAACTTCCATACCCACGGGAGGAGATAGTGGTAGCGATCAATACGATGTGTTCTTGAGCTTTAGAGGCTCCGACACTCGCAACGAATTCACTGATCACCTCTACCGCAGTCTGATCAGTGTAGGGACAGTACCAATTTCTGTGTTCAAGGATGATAACAGCCTTGAAATTGGTAAGGATTTTAATTCAGAGATTCTCAATGCTATCACGCGATCAAAGATTTCGATCCCCATCATCTCTGAAAATTATGCTTCAAGCAAGTGGTGCCTCCGTGAGCTAGTACGCATCATGGACTGCCAGAAGAGCATGTCGCAAACAGTGTTGCCCATTTTTTACAAAGTGCTCCCATCAGATGTGCGGTATCTAAATGGAAATTTTGGGGAGGCCTTCCGTTCGCGTAAGAAGCGTTTTGATAAGGAGGACATTCAGGAAGGTCAACGAGCCCTTAGAGAAGTGAGTAACTTGAATGGATGGGAATCTGAGAAATTTGCAAAAGGGTACTTACCTTCTGCTTGCACTTTTTTTATATTCCCCTAAGTATTGTTATTTAGCGAAACCAATGCCATATGGATGAACTGCTTCCATTACAAGCTTACAAAACATCCCAAAATGTCCTAGTGAATAACCATAATGGCCCACGGACTACAAACACTTGTACTTCCTCAGATTTCCCCTGAAAACTACACCAACAACGTCTAAAACATTAGGATCCCTTACTCAGTCATCCAAAGCTTGGTAACTGCCGGATAAATCGACCTCCTCTTGCTTCACACAGATCATGCCTAGGTTCAAGACCTGCTGTTGCCAGTAACTTACATTGATAGGTGATCTTTAAGTTAATTATAAGTCCTCCATTTAGGCCCTTGGGATAAGCTGGCCTTAGAGGGAGAAATCTTCTTCTCCAAAACTTTTTGTAACCCAAAATTATTGACCTCCTATCCTTCAACTAGCAGTGATCATAAGCCTCATAACAAACACTTTACTTCTGAAGAATCTTAATTTGCTAGGTGCGCCACCTTATCTTATTTCAATAAGATCTATCTATAAGAAGAAAAAGAAGGGAAAAAATGAGATGACCGCTACACCATCATCCTATATTGTCATTCGTAAAACCAAAACATTGTGCATGTTAATTGGTCGCATCCATCCTTCACATATATGTGGGTGTCTTTTGATGAGATTACGCAAAAGTACGAAGTTATGATGAGTTTTTTTGTTTAACAGGCAAGAAGGAAAATTAGTGGAAGAAGTTACCAAAACGATTCTAAGCAAGTTGAGACATCAGTCTCAGCTTGATGTTCCGAAGCACCTAATTGGAGTTGACGATCATGTCAACAAAATTAGGAATTGGGTAGACATTCCTACCAGTCATGCTCGAATGATAGGAATATATGGCATGGGTGGGATTGGTAAAACGACTCTCGCCAAGGTAATCTATAATGAGCTATCGAATATCTTTGTAGATCGTAGTTTCCTTCCAGATATACGAGAAACAGCTAACAACAATGGTATTCCTTATCTACAAAATCTACTAATTAAGGAAATACTGTCAATTGAAAATGCTGTTTGTAAAGTTGATGATGGAATTAATTTGATCAAATCTAGATTTAAAGGAAAAAAGGTTCTCATTCTTTTGGATGATATTGATCGCCAAAATCAGCTAGATGCTTTGGCTAGAGAACGTGATTGGTTTACTGCAGGAAGTATCATCATTGTTACAACTAGATACAAATCTGTACTTAATCAGTCTGAGTTCAAGGTGGACTACGAGTATGAATTGAACAAATTAAATGAGGTGCATTCTTTGCTTTTATTTAAAAGACATGCATTTCGCATGGGCTATTGTTCGGAGGATTTTGAGGGTATCTCTAATGAAAAAGTAGATAAAAAGATATGGCAAGACATATTGGAGAAATTAAGAACCGAACCAGATAGAGATGTCCAAAAGACGTTGAAGATAAGTTATGATGCATTGGAACCTACACAAAAGGAGATTTTTCTGGATATTGCTTGCTTTTTAATCGGCAAAAACAGCAATTATGCCGTTTACATGTGGGAGGACTGTAAGCTTTTTCCATATCTTGGAATTGAAGAGTTGAAGCTGAGGTGCTTAATAAAAATTGGAGATTGTGGTGAGTTTAGGATGCATGACCAATTGAGAGATCTTGGAAGGAGCATCTTTTGCCACGGACAACCGCCTGAGAGATGTTTGAAGCCATGGCTTTATATGCAAACGGAGGTAACATATGGCACTCTCTCTCTCTCTCTCTCTCTCTCATAACTCCATAAATTAAATGTGATCCATTTTAGTCTTTTATCTAGTACAACCAGATACCCCTACTCTTTAGGAAAAAATCTATTCATACATTCATTTATGTCCCCCTTAGATAAATTGTGATAATAATATGATTATAAGTGTCCCAATGATGAGAAAGTTACATTATTTGATCCAAATTCATTGATATAAATTACATCCATCAAAAACTTAATTTTGCAATCAATTTAAGATTCTTTAACTTCGATTCTACACTGAAAATATCGTTCACTAAAAGCATATAATTTTATATCTACTTGAAACCATTGATAATCTGAAAGATTACAATAATTTAATTAAGATGAAGCATATGTATCATAGATCAGATAAATGAAGATGTTTTGAATTTTCGTTCAAAACGGTAATGTACAACATAAGCTGATTGTAATAACTAATAATTAACCAAATCAGCTACGCTAAAGAAAAATTTCGCACTTATCACAGGTGCTTGCTTTTGAGTACGGTCGAATGTATTGTGGTGCTCCTATGAATTAGGAAATCAATGTTTGATACACTTCTTTTTTTTTTTTTTTTTTCCATTTTGATTTTGAAGATACCCTTTGCCCCCACGAGATATATCTATCTCTTTTCATTCTTCTTGTGTCTTAATAGCTATGATGGCAAAAATCACCTTAATAATCTTATAGGGAAAATCCTTACAATGTTTATAAGGTCGTATCACGTTGACCTTGTTCATCTCATGGATTTAGGTGTGTGATAAAGAGTGGATTTTCTTATTTTCGTTTCTTTGCTTCTTTCATTTCTCGTTGTCTGTTCCTTCGCCTTTCTTAATAAACATTTCTTTCCTCTCCAACTTGTTTTATATTATTTATATTTTTTGGTACAATGCCCTTTTGTGCCGAAAACCCTCGACAAACTCGACAATTTAGAGGAGATGTCATGCTTGTTATTATATTGATACCTTTTCCTTTACTAAATAACATTTTCAGCGTGCTGTCAATTTTGAAAGTAATTTAATTTTAACTTAGATTGGCAATGTTCATGTCGTTTCATTATTTTATATATTCCATTTAGAGAAGCATAGTAGGTTCGTGACTGATCAATGGCGGGAATTAACCTTTGCAATTAACCAAGAGATGTTGGGAAAGGAAAAAGCTTTATTTTATCGATTTAATTTGAATCAGTTCACTCATACCATTATAAAGAGCACATTCTTTTGTTGATTCTATAATTATTCTTAAGAGAAATAATATTGACCGTGAGTTTTTCACTGGTTAATATATAAAATACAGATAATGATAAACGAGTCAAACCAAAAAATTAAACCCAACCAAAAAAAGGGAAAAAGGAATTCTATCTTTGGTTTGATAGTGTTCGTGGAAGTTCATATTTCACAAAACAAATTTGTCTTTTGGCAGTTCAGTTTATTCATGATATTTCCATGAAACTAACGGAAAGAAATGCACTCTCAAGTTATGTTGATCAGTCGATAATTTTTTTTATTTATTTATTTATTTTTTAATGTTTACTTATATCTCTTGCCCTATTGTATCTTTGCACTTGGCCTATAAATAGCGTTTCAAAAAAAAAAAAAAAACGAGATAATTCTTTTAATTTTGAGCAGATACTGTTGTCATAAAAGTTCATGTGAAAGAAGAAAGGTGTCGAGTGTTGTGAAATATGGATCAACTAGTCGTGAGCCCATACCATGCATATGCACAAAACTGACATGAATAAATTTATCATGAAGATATAACTATCGTATCATTTTCTCTATTGGAAAAGTACATATAGATGGACAAATCATGTTCTTTGGAAAGACAATTATAATTTATAAGTTGACGGTTCTTAATCTTTCATTATAGTAATTCAACCTAGAAAAAAAAAAAAAAAAACATCTCTCATCATAGTAAAAATTCAGGAAACTGCATTCGAAAGACATTCCTTTTTTTTTTTTCCAATAACAATGGACATACTTCTTTTGGATGGAGTGCACAAGAAAAAGTTAAATGCGTTAAAAAATCGAATTATAAGGAATTTAAAAAGATATTAAATGAAATTGCATGAAACGGAAGTGCGATCAAAGGAAATTACAAGGAAAGTAAAAGATGAACTTTGTTGTGCCGTGCGTGTATGATCTTACCTCTGAATACCCCTTTTATACCAATGCCTCGTGTCGACCATTCTGTTTCTAGGCCATTCACATGTAACTTCCACATGCATCATATGTTACATGCATCAATTGTCTCCTGCGTTACTTGCCACATACATCCTATGACACCTAGTCCTATACTGTTCTTTTCAAGGGGGAGATTTCTCTATTATTCTCTCAACCTAAATTTTCTCAAAATCAAGTTCATTATGAATCATATTTTATTTAAATGAATCCATGGGGTATTTTCATCATTTAGCTCTTAAAAGGGGAAACCACCATCATTAATCATAATTGCCCACTGTCTAAACATAGTTAATTATATATACACACACACATAAACATGTGTTTTACTTCTCTTTTAAGAGGGAATTGCTCATCATTTGAAACATCAATTGGTGTCACCTGCTCAATCCAATATAAATGGTGTTCATAGCGTGGGTCATGTCTAGTCTATATCTAATATAACATGATACTATAATTATAGAAATGAGATTGGTGTCACTTTAGGTCCCTCCCAATTTTACTATTATTTAAGGATTCTCCTACTAATAAAAAGTATGGCAGAGTGAAGTCTCACTTTGGTAGAGTACTCCTTCTCTAACCAACACATCCCCCACCTTTAACGGTAATATAATATTCTCTTTATCAACATGTCGTAACATCCCCAATTTTTATCACCATTCTCTTCTTATTTTTAAGAGTTTAAGTTACAAAGTTCACATAAAAATAAGCATAATGTTAACATAACATGCACGCAGCATGTGTATAGAGCATTGTGGACATTAAGCAAAGTCCATTTACAAAAGTAATACCATTTCTAGGTCAAATTTTGCTTTTTTTAGTTACAAATGCATTTTCTTGAACAGGTTGAGTGAGGGGCACTACTGGCTTGAAATTACTTTGCTCTAGAAGTGCATGTTAATAGATTGGTACTAATTTCTAATTTCTAATTTCTAATTCACCTCTTGAGAATCATGCCCATGCTAAAAACGAATGTCAATAATTTACATCAACATACCTCTAGAAAACATATCTGACAAAAGTGGGTACTAACGGCTACCTAAGTTCCATAATGGTAAAATACTCCATTAACTCTCATTGCCAGATGGGACACCAGCTTAATTAAGTCCGACTAGACGGTTCAAACGGGAAATTATTTGCACTTGATAGTGCAAGGAATCAAACTCATATCATGATACACAAAAGCGCATTCCTTAACCACTAAATGAGTAGCGTGGGGTTGCCTCTCAAACATTTCAGCCAAATCTTTCAAAAAACTATCTACTGTACCTTATATTGCTTTTGGTAAATCCTGAAGAACCTAACCATAGAATAAATTGCAAAGAAAAAATAACTCACTAGACATGTCTCTTTAGTGCCTAACTGCGCGTGGCTAGGTGCCCACTGTGATCCAGAATCGCATCTCTACGATGTTCAAGCGACTGAGTCTCGCTGGTGGCTAGCCACCGACCAATATTTGTAAAGAATGATTAAACACTTAATAACAATAGTTAACAAATTGAAAATCAGGTGCTTACTTAGCTACTTAACAAGTGATCCATGGTATGTTTTAAAAGGTTTCATGTATTTCCACTTTAATAAAAATCAAAGTACATGACTACAAAATTCCAAAAAAGGGAGAGGTAAGAATTGAGGTGTTTCGTCTTGAATTTTTTAAAGCAAGAAAAAGTGTTATTTTTATTTAAAATATTGTTTGAATTTTAAATAAATTATCAAAATACTACATGTGTGTGTTTATCTGTCAACATTTATGTTTGGCGAGGGGTAAAAAGATGACAAATTGTGAAATTTTGGGGTTTAGAAAAGCAAAAGTAAAAAATTAGAAGTCGATTTAGACAATTGATTGATTGATTTGATATGCAGAGTTTCCGGAGTAGCTTCGATTATTGGTCCCATGGTCGTTCCTCTACATGCACAAACGAACTGTTTAAAAAATTACCGAGCTCAAGGTTCCTTTCATTTTGCCAGACGACCATAAGTGAAGACTTTAATGAATTGTTTCCTGAATTAAGATGGCTTCAATGTTTATACATTGAACCCGATATATTTTCTTCAGCAATCAATTTGCATCTATCTAAATTAGTGGTGCTGGAATTGTCACAAAACAAGCTTACAGATGATTGGGGAGGATGGAGTTTGATTATGGTAAGATGGAAGAAAAGGACATCTTTTATGATCTTTGCTTTGTTTTGTTTTATCAATTAAACTCCTTTTTGACAGCTTTTTTTCTTTTGTACAGGCGGCAAAGCAGCTAAAAGTTCTCAACCTTTCATATAGCCAGGAGTTAAGATATACTCCTAATCTCTCGGCTTTCACGAAATTGGAGATTCTCATCTTGTCCAGTTGTTACAAATTGAAGCAAGTCGACCCTTCTATTGGCAAACTCAAGAGCCTCATTTCCTTGGACTTGTATGCTTGCATGTCATTGACAGAAATCCCTAAGTCAATTGGGAATCTTTCTTCTCTCCAACAACTTAATTTAGGGTATTGCGAGTCATTGACGAAAATCCCTAGGTCAATTGGGAATCTTTCTTCTCTCCAACAACTTGATCTAGGGTATTGTGAGTCATTGAGAAAAATCCCTAGGTCAATTGGGAATCTTTCTTCTCTCCAACAACTTGATCTAGGGTATTGCGAGTCATTGAGCAAAATCCCTAGCTCAATTGGGAATCTTTCTTCTCTCCAACAACTTGATCTAGGGTATTGCGAATCATTGACAGAAATCCCTAGCTCAATTGGGAATCTTTCTTCTCTCAAACAACTTGATCTAGGGTATTGCGAGTCATTGACAGAAATCCCTAGCTCAATTGGAAATCTTTCTTCTCTCCAACTACTTAATCTAGAGAGTTGCGATTCATTGACAGAAATCCCTAGTTCAATTGTGGATCTTTCTTCTCTCAAACAACTTTAGGTAGTCTTGCTTCTCATTAACAAAAATCCCTAGCTCAATTGAGGATCTTTCTTCTCTCGAACAACTTCATCTAGGGGGTTGTGTGTCATTGAGAGAAATTCCTAGCTCAATTGGGAATCTTTCTTCTCTCAAAGAACTTAATTTGGGTTGCGAGTTATTGATAGAAATCCCTAACTCAATTGAGAATCTTTCTTCTCTAAAAACACTTTATCTAAGTTGTGAGGTATTGACAGAAATCCCTAGATCAATTGGGATCTTTCTTCTCTCAAACAACTTCAGATAGGCCTTTGCTCCTCATTAACAGAAATCCCTAGCTCAATTGGGAATCTTTCTTCTCTCAAACAACTTCAGGTAGGGTTTTGCTCCTCATTAACAGAAATCTCAAGCTCAATTGGGAATCTTTTTTCTCTCGAACAACGTGATCTATGTGGTTGCAGGTTATTGACAATCCCGTAGCTCAATTGTGAATCTTTCTTCTCTCAAAATACTTGATCTAAAGAGTTGTGAGTTATTGATAGAAGTCCCTAGCTCAATTGGTGATGTTTCTTCTCTCAAACAACTTTAGCTAGAGGGTTGTGTGTCATTAAGAGAAATCCCTAGCTCAATTGGGAATCCTTTTTCTCTCGAAGAACTTAATTTATGGGGTTGCAAATTGTTAACAGAAATCCCTAACTCAATTGGGAATCTTTCTTCTCTCGAATACCTTTACTTTTATGAGTGTTGTTCACTAAAAGAAATTCTTACCTCAATTGGGGATTTCCGAATTTGCAAATTTTTGACCTTGAATACTTACCCATTGCTATTGAATGGTTGAACAAACCGCCAAAGGCTAGTTCTTGAATCTTGTGATAGTCTAAAAGGGGGAATTCCAAGAGAAAACGATGACTTGTCTTCACTCTTGATTCTCCATATCATTGGCACATTGATATTTGACCAACCAGAAAGCATCTGGAATCTTTCTTCTCCCTAATGCCTTGACCAAGAGGGTTGTAAGGAGCTCGATCGTTGCTAGAGCTTTCTTCCGGCTTAACATATCTTCTGGTCAATTCCCTGATTCCCAGGTTGCCAAAGATTTCTTACTTATTCCACTTGGAAGAACTTCATTTTTATGGATATGATCAACTTGAGTACTTCCAAGAGCTTACCTCAAGACTCTTGAAACTTTATGTTAACTCCTGTCCTAAGTTGATATTGCCTGAGCTTGATGGATTCAAGTACTTTGAAGAGTTGTCAATAAAACACTACAATTCCATTGAAAGAATGGACCTCTCACAATCAAATCTTCTGAAAGGATTGGAAATTGAGGATTGTGATAATCTAGTTGAAATTTAGGGCCAAGGTAAATTGGAGTTCTTGGAGACAATTCATACATATAGCTGCAAGTCCATTAGAAGGCCAATCCATCTGAAATTACAAGGGCTTGAAGCGATTGAATACTCGCTATTGCGACAATTTAGTCGAAATACAAGGTCTTGATAAGGTGGAGTTTTTAGAGATGTTCAATGTCTGTAATCATGGTTCCATCGAAAGATTACCTCACCCATGATGCTTTTGGAACTTGAAAGAGTTGAATATTAATGGTTGTCATAATCTACGTGGTGTGGAAACTAAAGTCCTAGTCTTACATAATTGCAAGAGTGGGGAAGTCGGTCCTAGAAGCTAACATGATGCTTTAGCCAAGATCAAAATTTAGATCTGATTGTGGTTCTTCATACATTAGAAAGCGTTGGTCATCTGGTAAGATTCTTCGTCCTTTAACAACTAGCATGAGTGAAAAGTGTAATACTTTTCTAACAGATATATCTTTTAAGAATTATTTGCTCGACGCTTGGTATCTATTTGATTTGGATTTGTTTAAATATATCTGCTGTTGATTGTATCACGGCAATGTTTTTTCAGCTAATCTTCAATCGGCAACTTTTGCAAATAGATTGGTAGCTTGTGAGGCAACAAATGAAAATTAACAACATAGGTAAACAAGAATTACTTAATAATTTACAGTTTCCCTCTTGGTAAACCGAAGATGAGAATTTTTCATCAAGAGGTTGATCTTCTGCAACCTAATTTATAAACTGCGCGTCAAATCCCTTTTTTCTCTGTCTCAAACTAGTATTTTCCTTTAAAAAATCCTTCACCATTTTGAACTCCTTTTGTGAGCAATTTTGTGTGTCAGATTTGACTATTGGTAGATATCCTGTTTAGGACAAATAGCTCTCAATTTTTTGCAATGATGGGAAAGTCAGTCCATTGTTCATTCGAGCATGAATTCCCAGTAAGGAAGAGAAACTGAGCTAAAATAAAAATCAAGGTTCAATTTTTTTTTGGTGCGTGATTTAAAAAAGTAAAAATTAGTTTTGGCTAGCCTTTTTTCATCTATGATTGTAGGCAAGCTTTCCATAAACAATTGTGAGACCATTGAAAGATTATCAAGGGAGATAGATTGGTGCTACTTTTGTGACAGGTCCGATTGGTCTATGTAATGATCAAGGCTTACTTTTGGACTTCAATTCAAAGAGCTGTATAGATGACCTTTTGCATACTTGGGACAATTTTTTGCATCCTCTGTAAAACAAGCTAGGTGAGTAGCTTAAGATTTTGCTTATTATTTTGCATCCCGTTTGATCCTGATGTTGTCATGGAATCATTTTATCAAATGATTGATCTGGGTTTGGCTAACTTAGTTTAGGCAATTCATAGAACGATCAAATGAAGAAGAGAGATTTTGTTGTGGTGTCATAAGCAACAGCTGAAGGCTAGCTTTTGTACGACCTTGAACAGGCTCACGGGCCAACTGGAGTGTCCTAAGGCAGTTTTTTATGCCTGTGAAGATCAAAGCACTTGATATGGTTTCATCAGCACAAAACTGAATGATTGTGAATGTATTAGTTTTCAGTTGAATCTACATTTTGTATGCTCATTAAGTTCTACCTCTATTAAGGAAATACATACGTGCTGATTTTTCTACATGTTAACCAGATGCAAAGTTCTTTGATGCAATGTGCTCCAATGGTATCATTCCCAAACTCAATTAGGCTCTGCAGATAGAGGTATGCATTGCCAGTCCTACCATAACTATGAAAGAGTGACTTGTGTACTTATATTTAATTGAATGTGCTGTGTGCTTGTTAGGTTCTACCTCTCTGCTAATCGAATATGTACATTCTGATTTTTCTGCATGTTACCCTAATGCGGAGTTGTTTGATGCGGTCTCATTCTAATGATATCACTTTCAAACCCAATTGAGGCTTTGTAGATGGAGGTATGTACTACCAGTTATACCATAATAGAGCAACTTTTGTGCTTATACTATGTGAGCTGTGGAATTTCACCAGAAATCCGTGAACTAGGATGCATGATGACAATCTCCTCCTTTTCTGTCAATTAATAGTATCTTTTGAATGTTGTGATAAAGGTCTCTGATATGACAAGCTTAAATCTCATGTATGCAGCATTAAATTTGTAAAGTTAAATATAGCCTCCTAGCAAACAATTCCGTATTGCTGATTTCGCTAATTGGATATTGCAAAATAACCAAGTAACAAGTACGCCTATCTGTCATGTAGTTTGGGCACTTTGCCTTTTCAGCATCTGTTCTGTTCACAAACACAAACAAGGATGATTGCGATCCAACTGCGAATTAATCAGAGACCCCTGGAATGTGTGGAAAACTAATGTCCCCAGATTTTGGTGTTGATAGATGAGATTCATTGAAGAGGTCACTCGTAGATCACCAGAATCTGGACCAGGTCAAAGTAACCTCGTTTATATTGATGGACTCTCAAGTCTATGCTTACTACTTTCAGCTAATTTTAGGTTCTTCATTCCAAATACATCTAAAAATAGACAGAACTAAGGATCCATGCAGCCACGCCTTTATCTCTCTTCGAGATGATTGGAAAGTGTGACACATTTTTACTCTCAACCATCTCGTGTAACACATGCATCGCCCTCATTTTCTGACCATCTTTAGCAAGTGCCCAGGTGGAGACTAGTTATAAGTCTTCTAAGGTTGAATTTGTTACTGTTCGTAACTTTTGAATCATAGAATCGATTCCGATTCAGCTGAAAAAGCCCTAACTTATTAGGTTGCTACCGCCCTATCTATAGTCAAGGGCCTCTTCTTGCTCGTTAGTTCATTCTTTTCCTGAATCTATGATGAAGTAACTATGTAGCTAGTAGAATTATAATTATTTTCAAAATCTCATGTGACAACAGCCGATTGGAAAAGCCAATGAGTGTGAGACCCAAATACAGGGTTTACATTTGATGATGCGGTTCAAACTATAAGAGACACCTTCGGGTCGTCCAAAACTTCTTAACGACTTGCCTCAAAGGACACAACCAAGAGAAGGGAACAAAATCTCACCAAGGAATGAAGAAGGAGAAGGAGGGGAAGGAGAAGAAGAAGATTGCCTCAACTGAGTTGACAACAAAATTGCTGCTACCACTGCTACCCGGACCTTCTCATGTGGACTCCGGTGCCACGTCCTCTGTGGTATACTGGTATGATGACTAATTCATGAAATATTAGATATAATGCCAAAGTGCTAATTTCCAAGTCCCCTTCATTTATTGAGTAGTATAAGCTTGCACAAGTTCAATTTGCTTGTTCTCGTATCAGCAGCAGCATCGCAAAGTTCGGTCTTCCAATTCCCAAGGAAATGTTCTTTTTTATTCTTTGCAGGGGTTCGTACCGATAAATTGTTGATAATCCCTGCAATTACCGTCGACGATCGTGGTGTACATGGTCACATCTAGCTCTCAGCCCGTGTCTTCCAAATTCTTCAGCAGTCGAACGGCTTTTCCAGTATTGCCGGTTCTGTACAATCCCTCATCATGGCTTGGCACATGGTTATTTCTACCTCGATTGTCTGGCCAACATTTCATCCGCCAAGGTCATGGCTTTGGCGATTCTACCCTCTCCAATGAGCCCATTGATCAAAGTGTTAAAAGCTCGCAGTTGTGGGTTCAAGTCCACGTTTGACCATTTTACACAAAACTGAGGACCCGAGATCGGATCTTTTCAATTGGCAGTACTTCATCAAAATGTTGCGAGTAGAACCGTTGGGAGTCGTTCCTTTCGAACCCATCCGCTCGATCACGTCAATGGTGACAGGGTAATGCTTCATCTTGGCCCCGACCCCCAAGAGTTGGGCGAAACAGGGAGGTAAAGTCAAGAGGGTTCACTCGAATCGTCCTCTCCAAGAAGAATAAAGCATTGTCAGCTTCCATCAATCCGCCATTTCTGCATTTGTTCACCACAAAGGTCACAAGTTCAGAATGATCCATTGAATCACTCACTCCAGCAGTGGATGGGCAACTGTGGGAGGGACGTGAAAGAAAATGGTTCGATGAAAAGATGGGATGAGAAGTGAGAGGTTTAGCGAGATCGCAAGATTCTCGAACAAGACGGTGAAGAGCAGAAGTGCAGATGGATTGATTCATTTTCTCATCAGTTTTGCCAAATAGTTCCGACAATCCACAAATTGATGCGATGGTGTATGGAGAGGATGATTGTTAGGCAGTTTAATCATTGAAACTTTAGATGTCTGATAACAACATAGTTTTCGGTTCAATCATTGAAAACTAATTGTTCGCCAAACTGAACATTTTGAGAAATACTCTGTTCGATTCATTCCCATACTCGGCAGTCGAAGAGAGATCAGTATGCAAAATCATGCTCTTATACTGTTGTGAAAACAACTATGAAATCCACATCTGAAACCAAATCCGAATGAATAGATATCTCACACAATGATGGCGAACACCAGTGGGGTTGAAGTATTGCCTGTCGAAATGAACGTTTCTAGTCTTATTATTGTCGGCTGAAAAAAATGAGAACTTAATACAAATGTTTCTACTGTTGTCATTGTGTGCACGGAACATACTACATTATACCAATTTAAAATTTTGTTTTTGTTCTATTCGACGCTTTCTTACGCATCCAATGAGGCAGTCATCCCAGCTCATAAGTAGCAAAATGACGTCACTGGGAAATTTTGATTGTTTACATTTGAAGCATGTAACTTCGCAAAAGAACATAATATTTCGGTCCTCCTTTCCCCGATGGCATAGGATTGTTTATTTAGTGAATAAACTCTAAACATGTAAAGATCGTGTTAATTCACCTAGTTGAAGTCACTTTTTTATTAAAAAGATAAAAGAAAAAAAGAAAAGCTAATGGATTAAGAAAAATTGTAAGCTGTAAGTCTAGACTGTGAAATCCATTATCTGTCTTTGATAATGTGGTTATGCGAAGATCGATTCCATAACAGGCACTTAATCCACGTGCGCAAATTCGTCGTGAATCACAAAACCAATCGCATGAGTAGTGTTGGGAAAAAAATTATTAATTATGACATTCGAATGAACGAAAATGAGAAGATTCTTTTTCCCAACTTCAAATTGTCCCCATTTTCACAAGGAGTATAGTTTACAATTCGGTTCTCGTCTCGAGGATACCAATTGTGCATATAGCGCAAAACAGACGTAGAAGTTTGATCGATAACTTCTTCTTTTGTGCTTATCTTATCATTGTGTCATTCAATTGGAGTAAAACACACGCCTAATTAGCAATTCCATTCTATGAGAACACAGAAAGACAATAATTTACAATTTAACTAGACATGAACCCCAACGTCACGCCGAAATAAATGACTAATAGAGGAAACGAATAATTATCAAAAAGGGAATAAGTATTGTAAAAGATTCTTTTATTCATTTGCTCTATAACATAAAGGAGCAATTCACGAAAAAAACATGAGTACTCAAATGTTATTAATGACAATAAAAGGCAATCCTTTGAGGTGAAGAGACCAAAACCAATTGTCCAACGAAATGTAGATATATGCTTAGGTGGAGCATTTTTGGTGGAGAATACAGTAAATCCAAGTTTTGCACTATGAATAAGACTTCTCTAGTTATCTTAAGTCTTATGCGTCATCATGGGAAGTGATGCTTTAGCAATACTTTGTTATTACATATTTGTATAAATGAGACCATATAAAATTTGTAATACCTGGTAGTTTAATGATTACGCATGAACGTTTTCCTAGTACATCAATTTTTTTTCCTTCTAGGATTTGCCGGATTGGGGAGTGCAGGTAAAGACTAGTTGTGCCATGTAAGAGTCTTATTTAGATCATAAAACAAACCTCAATTGATGCAAAAACAACCCTTCCCATCATTAAGTGGAAAGTATACATCGATAGGTGCATAATAGACCAAGCTATCTAATTGCCGATGGATCTCATAATAAATTAGCAGATATTCTGATGGAAAATGCATCTAGACTATAGACCAGTAGTGTAGGAACTCAGAGAAAATCTCACGGATTGATGCGGTAGAATAATAGTTGAATTTTTTTTATAGATTTATCTGCCGAAACTTACTCACATCTGGAAGATGTATATCGACAACTTTTTCGCTCAACTTATTAATTTTTTTTTTTTTCAGAGAGTGCATGCATCTTCCAATTTTTTTGGGTACATCCTTGTACTGGACATTCTGCATGGGCAGATGGAAGAAGTGCTATGCAGTAGGGTGAAGTTATGAATCCAACCGTCCATCCTCGAGGATGGAATAGAATGGGCCTTGAATGAAGGTACTAATCCAAACCTTTTTGTTCCTATCCACGTCAGACGCAATAACAATTTAGACGTATTTTCTATTGGTCACTTTCTTAAAAAGTCAATAAAACGTGTATAGTTTCCACTACATTGAGCATTTCCAGATACGTAGAGATTAGTGAAAATAGTGTATGGAGATTATTGGGTCTTGTTTGGTTTAATTAATAATAAATTAATAAGTGAACTCTCGTTCCTTGAAGTTACATTTCATTATTTGTCTTTCTTTAACTATTGATTTAACTTTAATGCGGAATTTCATTTTTATTGTTTGAAGATTAATCATTGCCGTGAACCAACTTAAGCTGCTACCACAAACGCACCACCACCACCCGCCCACCTATTCGCCACCTCCTCGCCACCTCAAATGCACACCTCTCCAGGTGATCGGTTCCCAAAATTGGGAACTGTGGACTGGACCGTTAAGTCGTAGGACCGGGAACCGGATTGGACTGTTAGTTTTGGCCCGGTCCAATCCTGTCCAATAGAACCGAGCAACTTTTTTTTTTTTTTCACTAAAGAGTGGCCGTGCTTCATCAATCAATCCAATTCGGTTCTCGAGCGGTCCAATAAAACTTATTGCACATGTTCCCACATGCAAAAAAATTAAACTCATGTGAACATCAATCACATTTCATGTATTTTATACTCAATCTTAATCATAAAGGCTGTGACCAATATGGCTAAAGATGGTGCTTGGCTTGGATTTTATAGACAATCTCTCTTATGCTATTTGAGTATTTGGTCGATGTGGCACTCCTGGAAGCTACGAATGCCTTGTGTTTTGCAAGTGAGGGGAGCAAGAGAGAGAGAGGGAGTGAGCGTGAGGAATGAGGGTCTCTTCGAGCGTTAGTCTCACATCAGGTGGAAGAAGAAACTAACAAGTAGGTTTTCTCTTTAAATAAAGAGGAACGAGAAGAGTTTTGGTAGTCTCTTGGCTATAATGATTGCAATTCCGGTTGTAGTAAGTTTTATATATAATATATGTAATAAATATATATTATATGTATATAAGCTTCATATATATTAAATTGGGTTCGGTCGGTCCAATTCCCACCTTAGAATTGGGAACCTGATCGATTGGCCACCGGTTCCAAGAATAGGAACCGAGAACTGGACTACCAACCGTGGAAATTGCCCAAAACTGGCTAGTCTGGTTTCCAGTTCAGGTGGTTTCCGATTTAGGCCGTTCCTGTTGCACACTCCTACACACCACCACTGCGAGGATGCCATTAGCTCAACTACCGCACCAACTGCCCATTGCAACCGGCCACCACCAAATCACCCATTGCGCCCATGCTCCACCGCCACGAGCCATGCTACAGCCACCATCAAAGCACCACGGCCACCACTAACAATATTCCAATACCACCAAAATGCGCAAGCAAGAACCTCCTCATCACTTCCCCGCCTTCACTCCCGATTCCACCCCCTTCCACTCGCCCACCGAGTTAGCCCCTCCTCCCACCTCCCCGACCTCCTCCACCCCGCCGTGATTCTCCAATCACGACCACTGCTGTCTGCTGCTCCCAGCCGGCACGACTTGGAGAGTGTTGATGGACTCTCAAGTCTATGCCCTCAACTTTCAGCTAATTTTAGAATCCTCAAAACAAATACATCTGAAAAAAAGACGGAACTAAGTAAGGATCAATGCAGCCGCGCCCATATCTCTTTTCGAGGCGACTGGAGAGCGTAACGCAGTTTAGTCTCGACCATCTCGTGTAACACATCCATCGCCCTTATGTTCTGACCATCTTTAACAAGTCTCACGAGGTTGAATTACCTAGTGTTCATAACTTTTGATGAAATACCTGAATTTATCATGCAATCTTTTCCTGAATCTATGACAAAGTACATATGTAGCTGGCACAATCATTGATTATTTTCAAAACTCATGTGACAACAGCTAATTGGAAAAGCCAATGAGTATGAGACCGAATTACAAGGTTCGTATGTGATGATGCGGTTTAAAACTATAAGAGCGCGCGCGCACACCTCCAGGTCGTCCAGAACTTCTGCATGACTTGCCTCCAAGGACACAACCAGGAGAAGGCAACAAAATCTCACCAAGCAATGATAGAAGCTGAAAGAGGAAGAAGAAGAAGCATTCTGTGCCATCATTTTGTCACCAGTTTTTCCGATCTGGTCGTGTTTAAAAGTCTTTGCTCAATAATTTTACAGTCCTTTCTCACTTTCTGGCCTAACAGCACTGTTTACTATAGGTCTTTAATTATCTTTATAGACTTACATTGGTGATGACCATGGAAGAAGGAAATAAATTGGAAGATAAAGAAGGTGGTATTCGCACCATTTCCCTTATTTCCTAGTTAATAATGCAATCTGCCATTTACCTGAATTGAGCTGACAACAAAATGCGCTGAAAATCTCAGAAGATGAAAGAACATAACAAAACGGAATGGTGAGGATTGTTGCTAATGCTGCTACCCGGGACTTCTCATGTGAACTAAACTGTCCCTTCCTCTGTGGTATGATGACTCGCGCCTCGAATATTTGATCAATGCCAAAGTTTCTATAAACAGCGTGTTGGAAGATATGATTCACTTGTGATTTATCAAATTGTAAATTGATACAAAATCATTTATTTTAGGACTGTAAAGATAGGAGAATATTACTATTTCCTTTTATTGATTCTTCTATGTAATTAAATACATCCTGTACAGAAATTACAATGCAATGAAAAGGAATACAATTTTTCCTTGGCATCTTTCTTCACGAATCCATCCTCGTTTCCTTTTCGTGACATGGTATCAGAGCCATCCATGGTTCTGAACTAATTTTTTTGCTTCCGCTTTCGATTACTCCAAGGAACTTCAATTCCAGAAAAGCATTGCCGAAGGAATCAGATTGTTGATTACCTAGAGGAAGTTTTATCTGCAAGAAAGTTACCACAGGAATCAAATTTCTTTATCCCATGGCAAAAACACAGGATTCTACCTCAACTCCAGCCGATCAAATTACAAGAGAGGTGCCGCCAAACCTCGATGACCAAGATCAAGATTCATCAGTCGTAGTCCCTACATCCGAACAGCAGCAAAGTCAGATTCAACAGCAACCTCAACACGCGCAATGGCAACAAATTCAGGCTCAGGCTAATCTAGGGCAGCCCTTTTCGGGCTACCCATATCCATGGATACCATATCCATGGTATCAAGGGTTAAACCCTAATGCATCATTGCCTGGCTACCAAAGCAGCGTGCGAGCCGATGGGGGCCTACCGACCAATGATGGGGCAAGCCCATCCATCGACCCGAAGCAGACGGGCGGAACCAATGTACCGGGTAATGGAATGAATCCATACTCGGATTTGCCAGATGCGGGTCACGGATACGGGTCAAGCGGCTCGGGTCAGGGAACGAATCCCTACCCGAGTCCTCTGCCCGGTTTCTTTCCTCCATTCCTTGCTGCCAGTAGCCGCCCGGAACCCGGCGACCCCCTCTATACGACAAACGGAGATGGACCGGAACTCAAGATCATCAACCAGCAATTAAAGGGTGCCGACAACTATTCAAGTTGGTCGCGTGAATTCCGGAGGGCACTGGTAACGAAGGGTAAAGAGATGTTCATCGACGGAACCCTACCGATTCCTTCCGACGAGAGAATGGCACGGCTTTGGAGGAGATGCAATCAACTAGTCCAAACCTGGATCGGAAACTGCATCGCCTCCGAAGTCGCGGCCGGACTTCCCCCGACGGAGGATTCAAAGAGGATGTGGGACAACATACAAGAAATGTATGGAAAACTCGACCAAGTCAAGATTTTTTCACTCACACAGCAGATCTCAGATCTGAAACAGGGAAATATGACAATCGCAACAATCTACAACAGACTTTCAGCCCTGTGGAACGAATTAGAGGCAGCAGAAGAAAATTTCAACTGGCCCGATCAAATACAGGCGCAATACAAGCAGATACGAGAGAGGGAAAAGGCGATTCGATTCCTCCTCATCCTCAACGACACTTACCAGTCGTTCCGTTCCCAAATACTCACCGTGGAGCCCCTGCCGAGTCTCGGCCGCATCTATCAACTCGCCACACAAGAGGAGAGTCAACAAAGAGCGACGGACCATGGCCAGGGAGGAAGCGGAATGGTTCTCGCCGCGAGAAGCCATTTCCGTTCCTCGCAGAAAAATGGAGGAGAAGCAGATCTAGGGTTCGAGAAAAACGGAGGAGAGGCGGAATTAGGGTTCGCAAATGGCGAATCTAGGCTTTTAAGAAGGCCCACCGACGGCCGCGATTTATTCTTCAGATCGGACGGAGGAGATCTCTTCCTGGATGCGCCTGGATCCAACGGCTCGCGGCGTATTAATCTCGCTGGATCCAACGGCTCGCAATCAGCGAGCTCTTATGGGCCAGATGGGCCACGCGGGAATGCGTTTGGTGGACCCAATCGGTCCGCAAGCCCTTATGGGCCAAATGGCCCACGCGAAAATTCTTTTCGCATGACAGATGCTCCATATGGGAATTTCTCGGCCCATTCAACTCAGCCCACGACCAAATATCCTTTTGCAAAAAATAATGGGCCCAAAGGAAAAGGTAAATTATATTGTGATTATTGTAAGCGTCCACACCATACAGTTGAGAACTGTTGGAAATTGCATGGAAAACCAGGAGAAAAAGAGAGAGGAAAATTGTCCTCAGTTTTTCAGGTGTCGGGCCAACATATGGGAAATACAGTTACCCATGAACAATATCAAGAAGTGATGGAGGCATTAAAGAAATTGGATGCTTCTGATAAGGGTGGCAGTTTCACAGGTACTTCTTATTGCATGATGAATTCAATTTCAAAGGATGAATGGATCATTGATTCAGGTGCTAGTGATCACATAGTCTGTGATAAAAATTTTCTTTCTGACATTGTCAAATTATCTATTCCCATATCGGTACAGCTACCGAATGGTCACATTACTAAAGTCACAATGACTGGAACTGTGCATCTTAGTTCCTTCATTACTCTTAGAAATGTATTGTTTGTCCCTGCGTTTCACTTCAATCTCATATCAGTTGCTCGAGCTTGTCAAGAAAACTCATGTCAAATCCTTTTCCATTCTGATGAATGCTTCTTTCAGGCCCGTTCGACTGGCAAACTGATGGGCTTGGGTAGAGTCAATCAAGGGCTATTTTTTTGGACCAAGTTTTCGCATCCTTCTAAATTATCTCCTGTTGCATTCAATAAATCATTGTGTAATGCTGCTACCAATGAAATAAATTTTCTTAGTCACAAAAGATTGGGCCACTCTGCACTTTTTCCTTATCCTGAATGTCCAATCTGTCCAATTGCAAAACAAACACGTGCTTCATTTCCAAATAGCACTTCTAGGACAACTGAGATTTTTTCTCTCATTCATGCTGATGTTTGGGGGCCGTATCATACTTTGAATCATGATGGATCTCGCTTCTTTCTCACAATTGTGGATGATTTCTCTCGTGCCACATGGATATTCCTTATGCAATCCAAAAATCAGGTCTTTTCTCACATAAGGACTTTCCTTTCCTTGTCAAAAACTCAATTTGGCAAAACCATCCGTCGGATTCGAACTGACAATGGAAGAGAATTTTTAATGCTGAATGTGCCTCTTTATTTTCCTCGAATGGTATCTTGCATGAGAGTTCCTGCACATATACACCCCAACAGAATGGAATTGTTGAGAGAAAACACCGTCATCTCTTAGAAGTAGCACGAGCTCTCAAATTCCAAGCTTCTATTCCTGAGAATTTTTGGGGAGATTGTGTGGTCACGGCAGCATACCTGATCAATCGCATGCCGTCACGAATTCTGAAAGGGAAGGCACCTTTTGAGCTCCTGTATGGAAAGAAACCAAACCTGAGTCATCTCAGGGTCTTTGGAAGTCTTTGCTACATGACTACAGTCGGTCACAGAGATAAGATGGCACCACGTGCCAGACAGTGCATCTTCATGGGATATCCAACTTTACAAAAGGGATACAGGCTTTATGAACCCTCTTCTGGAGATTTTTTTGTAAGCAGGGATGTTGTTTTTCATGAAGATGTCTTTCCTTTTTCACATCTCAACTCTACATTTGATGATGAAAAGACAAGGGGTGACCACTCCTTCATGGAAGAAGACTTATCTTCTGGGGAGACACTTCTTATTGCTTCTCCTCCGAGACCAGCAGATATTTTTTCTCCACTAGTTATTGAAGACCCCATTCGTTCTTCTGTTGAAGACTCTCCTATAGAAGAACCGACAGAGTTAAGGGATTCTCTAGAAGCGAATCATACTGAGGAATCATCAGCAACACCACATGAGCCACTGCGACGTTCTGGTCGAACTACTCGTCCACCGACTTGGACAAAAGACTTTATATGTGGTTCTACACGATCATCAGGTACTCGTTACCCTATATCTGCTTATCTTTCCTTTGATAGATTATCGCCAGAACATCTGTGTTGTATGAGCCGTATTTCTGAGGAACTAGAACCCTCTAGCTATAACGAGGCAAGAACTGTTGCTCATTGGCAACATGCCATGGAGTCTGAATTACGTGCCTTGGTTGAAAATCATACTTGGGATGTAGTATCCTTACCCGCTCATCGTAAACCCATTGGGTGTAAGTGGGTATACAAGATTAAATACAGAGCAGATGGTTCTGTCGAAAGATATAAAGCCCGGTTAGTGGCAAAAGGCTTCACCCAGCGTGAGGGATTTGGCTATCATGAGACCTTTTCGCCAGTAGCGAAAGATGTCACTGTTCGTTCTTTCCTATCGGTAGCTGCTTTTCGTGATTGGTCACTCCATCAAATGGATGTTCATAATGCTTTCTTGCATGGTGATCTCAATGAGGAGATATACATGGATCTTCCACCAGGATTACGGAGACAGGGGGAGTCTAAGGTATGTCGTCTCCGCAAATCTCTTTACGGATTAAAGCAAGCCTCTCGGCAATGGTATGCCAAATTCACTAATGCACTTATGGCTGCTGGGTTCAAACAATCCAAGTATGACTATGCTTTGTTCACCTGGACAAAAGGTATGTCATCTATTTATTTGATGATTTATGTTGATGACATACTTATCATGGGAAATGATAATTCTGATATAAAAAAAACTTAAAGAGTATCTGCATTCCACTTTTCACATCAAAGACTTAGGACCGCCTAAGTATTTTCTTGGGATTGAGATAGCTCGTTCAGATCAAGGAATCTCTTTATGCCAACGAAAATTCGTGATGGAGATTATATCAGAAGCAGGACTTTCGGGCTGCAGACCAGCAATTATTCCTATCGAGCAAAATGCCAGGCTGACTTCTATTGAGTATGATACTGGCATATCTTCTTTTGATGATCCTCTCTTAAAAGACCCATCAGGATATCAGAGACTCGTAGGAAAACTTATATAGCTGACCATGACCAGACCAGATATCTGCTATGCAGTGCAGACTCTTAGTCAATTTATGCACAGTCCAAAGCAATCTCACATGAATGCGGCCTTGAAGATAGTAAGATACTTGAAGACATGTCCAGGCTTAGGGATACTCCTTTCCCGAAAATGCAACATGGAAATGACGGCTTATTGCGATGCAGATTATGCCACATGTCCTATGAGTAGGAGATCTATCACTGGTTTCTGCATTAAGTTCGGAGAATCATTACTCTCGTGGAAGACAAAGAAACAATCTACTGTATCATTATCTTCAGCTGAAGCAGAATATAGATCTATGGCCAAGACTGTTTGTGAAATAGTTTGGTTAAGGGGTTTACTCCTGGATCTAGGGGCACAAGTTAAAGGACCAACTCTGCTATTTTGTGACAATGATTCAGCACTCAAACTTGCAGCAAATCCCGTATTGCATGAGAGGACAAAGCATATAGAAGTGGATTGTCATTTTACTCGAGAGAAGATCCAAGAAGGGATAGTCGAGACAAGAGGAGTCAGAACCGTGGAACAACCTGCGGATATATTTACTAAGCCTCTTTGTCAAAGGCAACATACATATCTTCTAAACAAGCTTGGTGTTTTAGACATATACAGACCACCAGCTTGAGGGGGAGTGTTGGAAGATATGATTCACTTGTGATTTATCAAATTGTAAATTGATACAAAATCATTTATTTTAGGACTGTAAAGATAGGAGAATATTACTATTTCCTTTTATTGATTCTTCTATGTAATTAAATACATCCTCTACAGAAATTACAATGCAATGAAAAGGAATACAATTTTTCCTTGGCATCTTTCTTCACGAATCCATCCTCGTTTCCTTTTCGTGACACAGCGAGCCGTCAATATTGCTCATTTCAAAGTCCACTCTATTTACTCAATAGTATAAGCTAGCACAAAGTTCTTTTTTCTTACTCTCATATCAGCAGCATCACAAGGTCTTCTCTTCCAATTCTCAAGGCAAGGAAATTTGTTGTAGTTTTTTTTTTTTTACTTTACAGGGGTTTATACCACTAAATAGTCGAATCTTTTTCTGCTTTGTCAAAATGTCATAGTCGGCATTAAAATTGAATTGCATATTAAACTTATTATTGATAAGAAAATTTGACAGTAGATCCACTTGTAACGTCTCAGCTAGAAATGTCCATCAGTTTTCCGACTTAGCTGATTGAGAGGGATGACAGAGTCCTCATTGCTCAAGTTCTACCTAGATGTCTATTACGGCATTGAAATTGAAGCGTAGCTGGAGATTATTTCTTCTTAGTCAGAGCTGTCATTGTGTGTCAGCAATATATCGAACTCTCTAGATTCCATGCTGATTGGATGATACAACTGTGTCTTCAACATGGAGTAGTTTCGTGGCACTTTCCAGCATGACCTAGGGCTATTCAACTCGGTGCTAATCAATGGATGTCCACTAATCTGCGTAGTTCTTGAACGTATATTTCCATGGAAGGTTCGTCCGTGCTTTTCTCATAAATGCTGAGGAAATTTAATGCCATCCCTTGTAAATACATTGCCTCAGTCCCTTCTTTATATGAGCTATTTAATTGCCTGTTGTAGTTATGGTTGATTAGTTTTTGAAGCAGCTATTCACATTGAAGCAGTTCATGGAGGTTGTAATTGCTGTTGACATACAGTTAGGACTGCAGTAGACTCTCACTACCCATCTGGTCCCTGATTTGTTGAATCGTTATTACCATCTCCCAGCTGATAATTGGGCATCCTAGCGAATCGTCAGCTGATCATTTATGCACATGTTGGGATTTTTGCAAATTTAGTAAAATAATTTCAGACAGCACTAGTGCTTCGAGAAATCTGTGACATTGGAGAGTTTCTCAATCCTCTTGTTGGAGATGTTAAATTCATTTCTCTATGACATGCTAGGCATTAGGGGTGTGCAACTGGAACCGCCCGAACCAAATCGGACCGGCCGGTTTTGAGTAGTTCCCAAAGAGGGCAATTTGGTTTCCGGTTCCCACTTTTGGAACTAGTGGCTAGTCGGTCCGGTTCCCGGTTCTAAGGTGGGGATTGGATTGACCGAATTGGACTACTTAAGAAATAATTTTTTAAATTTCTTAAGAAACAAACCCTAATTCCTCCCAATTGCTCCCATTTTTCATTTTATTTTTGGCCCAAAACAGCAAATTTACCGGTTCCATTAGACCAGACCGAACTGGTCAGTCGATCCGGTTCTTGGTTCTAGGACCGGTTGGTCCGGTTCCCGGTCTCGGAATCTGCGAACTAGTCCTCTTGGGTTCCTGATTCCACCTTGGAACCGGACTGGAACGGGAACCGATCAGTCTTGCTTGGCATCAACATGTAGAAATTCATCTGCACTACATTTAATTTGGGACTGGTACGAATTCTGTTTCTTGGAGTATTATAAGAAACGAGGGGAAGTAGAGTAGAATGGGACCACATCAAATGTTGATTGAAAGATAAATCTCAAGCAATTCCAGGTAAACGTCATTTGTCTAGAATGCAGTTCCAAAATATCAGCCAGAACCGGCATTTCATATGTGCAAGTTGCCCCTAAAAATGTCACCTCCAACTCATTGCCTAATCAATCCGATGGTCTTTTACAGCCGGTAGCTTCTCTGTAAAATACTTTGCATTCGGGGACAGCAAGCCTGCGACCCGCCTCTGGAGCCTCCTTCTGTCATTGCATTTGATCAGATGAGGCCTGCAGCCTCTCTCTGTTAAATTCATTAGAAATCTGATGGTCTTTGCAGTTTTGCATGGCCCTCCAGCCATGATTCCACTATATATCCTTTGGCAAACATTTCATCGACTGAACTTATGACACGACTTGTGCAATTTAACCTTTTCCTTAAAGCCCATTGATCAAAGGGGCAAGCTCACAACATCTGGTTCGAGTCCAGGCCTGAGGACTATATTCAAGACACAGAACCCAAGATGAAATCCTTTCAAGTGGCAAGAGGAGATTTGTTAGAATCCTAAGAATATAAATGTCTCAAGTTTAAGGGGGTGTGGGTCATTGCAGCAACCTCTGCAAGTAAAAACATACTAAAATCTACAGCAACGTTATCATGAAAAGACAGCCGTGCTCAATCTATTATTAGAATAAATAGCCAAAAATTTTAAATGGAAAAACAGACGTTAAAAAGGTCTCGTTGTAGCTTGGCAGAGTCATTTTTCATACTCTCGTACCACCATCATAAGGATATCATAAAATCAATTCGGACCTTTCTTTTCTGGTCTTCCGATTCCAACGGAAATTAAGAGAAATTAAGTGTGAGTGCCTTTTTATTTTCTGTTAAATTAGTGCCTTAAGTTTCTCATCGCAGGTACCTTTTTATCTTCTGCAAGTAGAGAAATGCTAAATCTATAGCAAGCTTCTGGTGAAACACAGTTGAAGATACGAACCATGATCAATCCCCTACAAAGATTTATAGCCTAAAGGTTCAGTGAGAAAACAGATGTAAGGAAGAGCTCTTGTTGGAGCTTGGTAGAGTTTTGAAGATGGTGATGAAGAACCTACAAGAGTTCCATTGTGAGGAGACTCACAGATCAACACAGTCTGGACCAGTCATGTTTGTGTTGGTGTTTTCTCAAGTCCGTGCATACAATTCTTGAAGCAGCTCATAGGAATCACTCGTTCAGTTGGCTTTACATAGCCCTGCAATTATAGCACCAAAAAACAAAGCATCAAGTTGCAAACATATGGTGCGCAACCCGAGGCAGTTCAATGAGGAAAAAGCCACCCCGAGACAGTTATAGGTGGCAACATCAGGGACTGATCCATTCTCTAACATTCATGAATCGATGTTAGGTTGGTCGTGAGTGAAAGAGAGCAGTTTTGTGCAATCATCAAATGAAATGTAGTGGGTGCATCGTCTATTTGATTTTAACGACAGTTACCACCAAGCAATGAAGTATATGTGAACTAGGTCGGGCGTCAATCCTCCTCAGATCATCAGATTAAAAATGCACTTCATCTTGTCCAGCAAAACCTTTGCTTCTTTCCGTTAACCAACGCAAGTTGAGCCATGTATCAAGGGCTGACATTTGGCATCAGTCATAATATTATACAACTTCAAAGCCTTGTCTCAGGTGCCTCCAATGATCGTGGTGTATCCGTGTCGGTGTCAGACACGTGTAATTCTTGTTGTCATAGTTCGACAGTACAGGAGACTCATGAATTTCCCATCTGGTTCATGATTTGTTGAATATCTCAATTTTCCTGCTGAAGATTGGACATCCTAGCGATTTGTCAGCCGACCGTTTCTGCATAAGTGTGATTGCAATTTTAGCAATATAATTCCAGACAGCACTAATGCTTGGAGAAATCTTGTTGATGTTGGAGATCTTCTCAGTCCTCTTGTTGGAGATGTTGAATCAATCTCTTTACGACATACTAATTGGTATCTCCATGTATAAATTCATCTGCCCTTGTTCCAACTCTGGGATTGGTAAAAATTCTGTTTCTTGGAGTATTATAAGAAACAGAGGAAGTAGAGTAGATTGGGATAATATCAAATGTTGAACGAATGGAAACGTCCCATGCATTTCCAGATAAATGTCATTTGACGCGAATACAGCTTTAAAATAGCAGTCAGTCGAAACTGGCATTTCATAAGTGCAAGTTGCCCCTTAAAAGTATCATCTCCCAGTCATTGCCTAATCAATCCAACGGCCTTTTTGCAGCCTGCAGCCACTTTCTGTCAAATTACTTTGCGTTTGGTGACATCAAGCCTGGAATCTGCACTCTGCAGCTTCTGTGTCATTGCAAGATGAAGTCTACGGCCTCTTTCTGTTGAATTTGTTAGAAATGTGACAGCTTTTGCAGTATTGAACGACCCACTTGCTATGACTCCCCATTGGCTTTAAATCCTTTGGCTAAAATTTCATCCCACCAAGCGTACTCCACGGCTCGCTTAATTCTACCTGTTTCATAAAGCCCAGCGATCAAAGTGGGGAAGCTCCCAACATCCGGTTCAAGTCCAAGTTTGAAGATATATACTCAAAACAGAGAACCCAAGAGATCTTTCCAAGTGGCAACTTGCCAGAATCCAGAGAATATAAGCTTGAACTAGTCTGGTTTTAGAGTAATAACCTTTTTGTGGTTCTTTATCGAGAAATTATATTAAAGATTACATCTATATACATAATAAATCACTAATTAGGTTATAGTTTGGCTCAATTAGCTGAACGATTTTAGTGGATCGATGGAAAAGGGAAAAATAAAAAACCAACTATGGCTTTACTCTTGAAAGAACATTGACATTACCGCGTTGTTAGCAAGTGATTAAGGTCATTGACTTTGGCTTTACTGTTTTTCCTCTACAGCACCGCAGTACATATTTTGCAAATAAAATATGCATTTTGTTTGTGGCCTTGTGGTGGGGATACAGATTCCTATAGTCTCATTAAAGGTTTTTCCTATGAGTTTCGGTAAAAATTGTTGTCAAAACTTTTGCCAAAGAGAAACAGACGAGGATCGACGAAGTCTTGGTCGCGGTGTAGAGTGGGTCAAAGAGACACCGTTCCTTCAGACAACATCAGATACGGGAGATTTTGATTTTGACTTTGGAGTACTCTGTGGATTCTCTCTCATCTTTTTCTTAAATATCTCGGATGCATTGTCGCCATTAGTAGAGGTGTTAAATGGGTTGCACAACCCATTTATGGTTAAATGGGTTGTTAATGGGTCAAGTTTTATTTCTTAAAACACCTATAATGAGTTTTAATGGGTCAAGAATAAGATATATGAGTCTTAAATGGGTCAGCTCTCTGACCCATTTAAGACCCATTTATCAACCCATTAAAAAGGAACCCCTTTATTTTAACTCAAAATTTCACTATCTCTCTCTAGTCTCCTCTCTTTAACTTTATAATTTTTTTTTTTTATAAAACCGAAAATATAATTATTTTTTATTTCATTTTTCTTTTTATTTTCTTTCTTCTTCCTCTGGTCGTCGGCACGGCGATGGCCGGCGACTAGCCAGGCGAGGCTCGAGCTCGCCGGATCTGGGCCGCGAGCTCGTCGCCCGGGGAGGCTCGAGCCTCGTGACAGAGCGCCCGACTCGAGCCTCGATCGGAGAAGAAGAAAGAAAAAAAAAAAGAAAAAAAAATTATATTTTAAAAATAAAAATAAAATAATAAAAAATTATTTTAAAAAAAATAAAAAAATTATTTTTTTTAAATAATTAAAAAAATTATTTTTTTTAAAAATAATTAAAAACTTAATTTAAAAATAAAATAATTAAAAACTTAATTTAAAAATAAAATAATTAAAAACTTAATTTAAAAATAAAATAATTAAAATTTTATTTTTTAAAAATACAAATAATTAATTTTTTTAAAAAAATAAAATATTTAAAATTTATTTTTTGAAATAAAAATAATTAAAATTTGATTTTTAAAATAATTATTTTAAAAATTATACAAATTTTCCATTAAATTTGTGTTGTATAAAACTATTTTAGTTTTAAAATATATATATAATTCTTTTGAAAAATTGTAAAAAATTGAAAAATTATTGATTGGATTTATATTGTTTGGAAGTTTTTTAGTAATATAATCTTTTAAAAAAAACATAAGAATAAGTTTTCCTAAATTTGGTTAAATATGAAAATATTATTAATATGGGTCGGGTCGGGTATGGGTTGGGTATGGGTCGGGTTAGGTATGGGTCGAATAATTTACATTAGACATAAATGGGTCATAAATGGGTTAATGGGTCAATTTGGGTCGACCCATTAATGACCCGACCCAAACCCGACTCAACCCACCCGTTTAACACCTCTAGCCATTAGTTATTGCTTTTATTATTATATTATTGACCAAAGATCCATGGAGTAAAGCTAAACTTCTCCTGGTACATTATTCTTATTACATCTCTCCTGTAGCATCAATCATGTTGTATTCTCCTGTTGGTCATAATCAATATTTATATAAAATCGATCATTTGGGACCATTCGTAATTTATTCCCTCACACCACTTATTCTATGCGATAATGTTATCAAATGTCCATATCTTTTAATTCTCGACTCTTCATTCTCACCACTTAAATGATATTGAAGGTCCATTGTAGCACCAACTGCTTCTTGAGGGACAGCTATAAAGATTATTGCCCGTGCCAGTCTCCAGGATGGAAACTGGAGCAGCGCCCCACATACCGACAAGAAGGCCTGCTTGTACTTTTTTTCCTAAGGAAAATTACATCAAACATTTTAAGAACATCATAAAGATGCGACATTGAATTTGCAAATTATAGGGATTTCGATTTTCTACAAGGAGCTCATGACATTTCGCATTGAACCTTTCTTTGTACAACTTGTTAGTCAACATTCAGGACCTACCATCAGCCTAAGGCCGGTTTTTTGCGTGAGGAACTATGGTTCTATCTATGATGCTTGGTCGAATCAAAATGTAGAGTTCTATTCACATTATCAGCTCAGTTAAAAGTAATTTTATTGTGATTCTTCCGTGAGAAGAAGGTAAATGCGATGGCATGAAGAGAATCGGTATTCGATGTGTCGTGGATGCTTCCATCTTCCTTGCAATGGAGCTTTCACAATCAATACAGCGCAAGGGACAGAAAATCCATTACCTGATTGGAGTACTTCACGGCGAGGCTCGCGACGCTATCGTGTGCTTAATCCAGTGCGAGATTGCGAACTTTCCTATGCCATTTTCCCTCCAGAAGCTGCCCGAGCTCGGGACACCGACCACCTCCTTCAACCTCTAGGGGGCCGTGAAGGCTCGGGTGACCATGTCCCGATCGGAGGCAACGGAACTCCAGATGCGGCAGACACAGCTCGCGCGGGCCGGGTCCGGGACGGGGAGCTTCTTGAAGATGAGCCGGAGGGTGTCGTGGCAGGCGAGGGCGGAGAAGTGGGAGTTCATCGGCGAGATGGTGGAATCGTCGGCGGCGGAGGAGAGGGATCGGGGGTCCGGGGTGGAGGCTCCCGGTCATCGTCGTCGTCGCCGCCGCAGCAGCACATTTAGAGAGATAGAGAGATGGAAATGTCTGAAATATGGTTTTGGATAATTTTGGATTTTTGGTTTTGAATGGTGAATAGTAGGTGCCTGAATTACGGTTGAATTACGGTTTTCCCCCGTGTTTTGTCATTTATTACAAATTGCCCCTGACTTTTCGATTTTTTGCGATGTCTCCCCTAAAATTCGAAATCGGTTGCAATGTCAGACTGGTGTGACTTCCATCATTTTTCAGCTTGAGCAGCGACCATGTGCTTGTCACGTGAGTGAGTTGATCTTTCATGGAGGGTAAATCCGTCGGATGATAACATGCAAATTGCATTTTAACCCCCAAACTTTGGCACGTATGAGAAGTTGCCCTAACTCTCCCGTATATTTCTCTTCCACTTTTTATCAGCAATAGAAATTATAAAATCATTTCCTCTGATTTGTAAATATATTGCTCACACAAAAACTTCATGAAAGGAAGTAGTTATACCAATTTGGTATTTTTTTAATATTAGAACTAGACACATCATCACACCGCATGAACATCTGATGTTCTATCATGTTCCTATAGATTGATGTTAGTGCTAAACTATCGTGTCTTTTATTTAACAATTAAAATGATTTACTGAGTAATCACTTTAATTCAAGCTAATAAACAAGTATTACAGGTTTTATTGTCTTTTGCAATGTTAGGACTTTTGTTTGCATTTCTTAATTTGCTTTTATGTCTTTCCCTATATTGCAAGCCCTAAGATGTCATTTCTAGAAATGATACACAAATCTTTTGGTTGATGTTTGGACGAAGTTTGGAGGCCATAATCAAAATCAGATACAAAATTTATCATTGACTAATTATTTTTAAAAGTATGGGCTAATTTTTTAAAATTATTAAAAGTATAGGCCCCTTGTGAAAATTGGCCCGAGCCAACACTTGGGAGGCTTTGCAGCCAATTTCAAGACTTCACTGAACATTGTGAAAATTGAGAAGTCTTGGGGCATTTTGCAACAAGTGCCAAAATCCAGAGAACCAAATATAATATAATGTTGACTTATGATTGATAATGATGATTCATCTTTGCTTGAAGTATCGTAAAAATGTCAAGTTCTGTTTTTGAGTTTAGAGCGTGTAATGTAACTTTATGAAAGGATATCGTATTAGTGACTGGCTTGTTAATCTTGGGAACAATAAGTGTTGGGATATTAGGTTCTTTCCACTGCCTTTCAGAAAGTAATTTCATGCTTTATTAATTATCAAACAGGGATAGTAGGCTCTCAACATCAATTTATGTATTTGACTTTACCCTTTTTTCATTAATAAATAAATAAATAAAATTTAATTAGTATGGGTGCAATGAAAAGTATTACCATTTAAGGAAAATTGGCATTACTACTAAGTTTTTTTATTTAGTGTTCTCCGCAGAAACCGAAATTCGCCCTTGCTGGCAAAAACTAAACTTATCTTTAAAAATAAAGATCTTATCGACAGTGGTTTAAGTAGAGGTTCATTGAATTAAACAGATCGAAATCTAAGAGAAACCAATCGAAACTTTTACTCTATATAGATTAGAGTGAAAATAGACCTTGCAGCTCACTCCATTAAGATACCCATCTATCCCTAGATTAGACTTCAGCTAGAATGGAATGAACAACATATGAACATTAGTGTGGATTCACGTGTAATGTGTATGAAAGAAATGGCAGCATCAGCTGATGTATTCCTTATGGATAATTTACTTTGAAATTAGATCCCAAATACTGGCGAGACCTTTGAAAAATTACTGTCTTAGGCCGCAGATGAGTAAAATACTTGCTCATTTACATTGTAGCTGCGTAGAGAGAGATTTGGGTGAATGACAAAAGAGAGGTCTTCGTAAACTTTAATAGAATTTTATGAATATCAACGGATTGATTGAGTGATTAAACGTTTGATTTGGATCAGATTTCATATTCAAATGGTAACCTTGGAGGCCATACCTGCAATCTGATACACATGGAAGTGGTGATTTGTGTTCATGTGCGGGATTAATCGCACCGAAAGGTTTGGATACAATGTGTTATAAAAAAATCATAAGAAAATTTTTAGACCACTGTCCAACTGTCTTTAATTCTTAATTGATATGATATGGTAAGCACTTGGTTAAGAAGAATTCCATGGCAGACAACTCCTACATTTTGCGCTTTAGATCTGGCTCGTGCAAGCAAGCACTCATGCAAACTACCTTGCCTTGAGTTGGCGATAGTTTGCTTTATACCACGTCAACGACATGGCATCTGCTTATCAAATGTCCATGAGTCGACTGATTTTCATGAGTAAGAACGCAGATGACTGAGAAAGGGCAGAATCCAGAGCAATGCAAGCATCAGAATGTGTTGCGCGAAGAAGAGAAACAGGGCCAGCGGTGACTGCACAGAAACTGAAATAGCCGCCGAAGCATCCGCGTCCTCGTTCAAGAGATTTTTCTGGACATTGCTTGTTTTTTTCATTGGAACGGACACGGAAGTTTCTAATGATATTGCTTTTTTACTTATGGGGAACGAAAAGGATTCCGGCCATTTGTCTTGACGAAGGCTCAGAAGAAAGAAATGACAAAGAGGACCGGACATACACAAATGAACAATTTGAGAAGTTCCTGAGCTTAAGGTTCCTCCAAATGAAGGAAGCGAATTTTAGCGGAGATTTTGAGAAGCTATTTCTTGAATTGATGTGGCTTCATTGGACAGGATGTCCTTCATCTTCCGAGGCGACCAACTTGCATCTGAGAAACTAGTCATGCTAGGATTGACATGAACTGCGATTACGGAACACTGGAATGGATGGAGCTCAATCAGGGTAAGCCGGAATGACACATCCAGCATTGTGTTTTTAATACTGATCACTCCTCGACAGCTAGCTCCCATGATACTTTTCATTCTTATGGACGGCAAAGCGGCTCAAAGTTCCGGTCCTTATTAGGTGTGGTCATTTACAATGTACTCCCGACTTCTCTGCTTTCCAAAATTTAGAAATTCTCACCCTTAAAGAACATAGACATTGGAAGGAACTTGTTTTGGATTCCTGGTTCTCTGAGGAAGCTGGAGAAGCTTAGTGCCAAGCGTTGTTCTGCTCTGGTTTGACTTTTCGACTCAGTAAGCCATCTAATGAATCTTTTGACTCTCAATTTATGCAACTGTTGAGGACTCACCGAACTTCCAGATGACATTGGGTACCTTAAGAAGCTGCAGAGCTTGCTACTTGGCAATTGGCACTACTTCTACACTTTGTTGCCCATCAACACAGATCCCAAACTCCATTGGGAAGATGGAGTCACTGACTAAACTCGACCTGTCCAGTACATGCATAACGTAACAACCATCTTCCATTGGGGATTTGCATAATTTGGAAATCCATAAGATTTCTCCTACCAGGATACAAAAGTTGCTAGGTACCATTGGAAGGTTGGGGAAAATCCTGAAGAACCTTTCTGGAAGTCACCAGGCAGAGTTGCGCTTTGCCTCCTCTTTTTATCTAATCCATCTAAGAGAACTCTCTGTTTATGATTGCATATCGCAGGAATCTCTCCCAGAGCTTCCTCCAAGACTATTGAAGCTTCATGTTGCAAGATATGGCAAGTTGAAATGCTTGCCAGGATTAGAGCTCCATGAATGCTCCAGACTGATGCAAGGCGAACGTCGGCAAGTATCAATATCCCTGACAACGTTGGCCATAGTAGGTTGCATGAAGTTGACTAAGTTGGATGGTCTTAGACAATGTGCAGAGTACTTGAGACGTGTGCCAATGAGTCAGAGCTACGGATCAAGCGCTCCATCTGATATGGAAGACAATCTAGTCAATGTTCAAGGTCTTGACAGGTTGAAGCACGTGGAAGAATTGGATGTAGATTTTTGCCATTTCATTGGAAGACTGAACCTTCTAAAACCAAATCATCTGAACGATTGACTGATAGAAATTGCAAAAATCTAGTTGAAATTTGAAGCCTTTATAGTTCAGAGTTCTTGGAAGCACTGAATATCACTGACTGCATGTCCATTGAAAGATTGAACCTTGCAAAATCAGAGCTTCTAAAGGAATTAAAGGCCACAAATTACAAAAGTCTAATTGAGATTCAAGGCCTTGATAGGTCGAGATTCTTGGAAAAGTTGGACCCCTGGTCGTGCGAGTCCCTGGAAAGATTACCAAAGCTATCGTGCTTCGAGACCCTGAGAGTTGAACATCAACTGGTGCATCATCTGACCAAAAACAAAAATTGGTGCATTGAGCTTCATGATATTGAGTCCGGAGAATTTCTTGTCCTGCCAACACATATACATTGACGAATGTCCATCCTTAAAGATATTGCCAAACCTGTCAAATTTCGAGAATTTAGAGAAACTCTACCATCAGGATACGCTTGATTCTTTGGAGATACCCAGAATCGAGGATTTGATATCTCTAGACACATCTAGATATCACATGATGCAAGTCAATCAGGACTTTACCAGATTTGTCGACATGTAAAAAGTTACAATTTCCGATGGTACAAGACTGCGACAATTTTACCGACCTATGGGGACTTGAAAACTTGGGTTTGATTTATTTGGATATTTCTGATGCAACTCACTACTTGCCTAGAACACACATCGTACAAAACTACGAAGAATGTCCATATGATTATGGCTTACCAATGATTGAATTCCAAAGGTAACGATGTGATAATCATGTACTACAGTAGGGAGACAATTGATACTTCCTACTAAGGAAAAAGAGCAAGTAAATTGTCATTCTTCTTTTGATTTGTACTAACTCTTGACAAGAACATTTTCCTAAGCAATCAGATCTTTTTCATTATGATCCTGAAGCATTGGAATTTTACGCCACGCAAGGTGGATTTGTCCTTGATGCTTATCCTGGACATTCCAACTTGGCAAAGTTAATCTCGTCTATACTTTATGTGCTCGTGGTTTTGATGTGAGCATAAGAGTTAAATCAATCAAGAAAACTACTATTCCAAATTCGATGGAAACCCAGCCTAAAAGTTAGCTGCTGCAAGTCCAAACAACTCCAAGCAGTCAGGAACGACCAACGCACTAGCCACAAAGAACGATGCTCAAAGCTTGTAGAATTAGTAATGCTATCTTCCATTTGCTTGAACTGAGTTGAACACAAAATGCACCGAAAACCTCCAAAAAAAAAAGAGGAAGGGAATGTCTTTGAAGATAGAAGATAACAAACGAAATCGCGAGGATTGCAGCTACCGCTGCTTCCAGAGACTTCTCATGTAAACTCTGGTGCTGCCCCCTCTGTGGTACGATGACTGGTTCTTAAAAAATTTGATATAATGCCAAAGTTTTTGTAAACACAGCGAGCTGTCGTTATTGCCAATTTTCCGAGTCCACACTATTTATTCGAATGTATAAGCTAGCACAGGTTCATTTTTCTTACTCTCATATCAGCAGCATACCGATGTCTGGTTTTCCAATTCCCCAGGAAATGAAGATTTCTTCGCTTTGCGGGGTTTATACCAATAAATTATCGATACTCTTTTACATTGTCAAAATGTCACAGTTGGCATCAAAACTGAATTGCATATTAAGCGTATTATCGATAAGAAAATTAACGATAGAACCACTTATGATGTCTCAGCTAGAGATGTCCATCACTTTTCTGACTCAGCTGATTGAGAGGGATGACAGTCTTCATTGCTCAAGCTTTTCCTAGGTGTTTATTGTTGCACTGAAATTTAAGTGTGGCTGGATATGATTTTTACTTTGCCAGAGCTGTCACTGTGTATCAGCAACATCTGGAACTCCATACATTCCTTGCCGGTAGGAATGTACACCTGTACCATCAATATGGAGTAGTTTAATAGCACTTCGCAGCATGATCAAGTGCCATTCAATGGCTGTCCACTAATTTGCGTAATTATCGTACCGGTATTTACATGTAACTATGTAAGGTACTTCCGTGCTTTTACTCGTGAAAAGTGAGGGAAAATTAATTGTTTGCTTTAGTATAGTTTGGCAGTTAGTATTGCTGGAGACTCTTGAAATACTCATCTAGTTCCTGATTTGCTGAATCATTATCACAATTTTCTTACTGAAGATTGGACATCCTAGCGATTTGTCAGCCGACAATTTCTGCATAAGTGAGATTTTTGCTATTTTAGCAAAAATAACTTCAAACGGCACTAATGCTTGAAGAAATCTTGTTGAAGTTGGAAATGTTAAATTCATTTTTCTCGGACATGATAATTGGCACCGCATGTAGAAATCCACCTGCACTCCATCCAAATCCGGGACTGATACAAATTCGGTCTCAGCATTGTAAGAAACAGGGGAAGCAGAATAGAATGGTACTATGAAATACTGAATGAGAGAAACATCAGGTGCAAGTCCAGATAAATGTCATTTGACCGGAATGCAGTTCCAAATATCAGTCGAAACCGGCATTTCATACGTGCAAGTTGCCCCTAAAGTCATTGCCTAATCAATCCAAAGGCCATTTGCACTTGCATCCCGCATCCTCTTTCTGTCAAATTAATTAGCACAAGGTGACATCAAGCCTGGATCTGCACTCTGCAGCCTCATCCAAACCTTTTTTATGGTTATTTTCCAATTGATTATGGTAGATATTACATCAAAACACTTTGAAAAGCACTTATCAGGTTATAGTTTTGCCTAATTAGACGAATGATTCCAATGGACCAATGATTAAAAAAAATCTTTGGCTTTACCCTTGAGAGAACATCGACATGAACATGTTGTTAGCATGTGACTAAGGTCTTTTGCGAACCTTTTTTCCCTCCAACAGAACGTATTTAGCAATAGTAATCTTCAACATAATATGCATTTTCTTTGTGGCGCCATAGTGGGCGTACAGTTTCGTATGGTCTCTTCAAAGTTTTTCCCTGATAATTCAGTAGAAATTGTTATCAGCAGTTGTCTCTGGTGCTGTGTTTTGTGTCCGAACTTCTTTTGTTCGTCTACTACTCTACCTCATTCTCCATTAAAAAATAAAAAACAATAAGTAGATACAATAGAAGTTAGTCTAATATCTAACAAGTCAAAAGTTAGCATACCTAGATTTTTGAAAAACAATTGCTTGTATCTCAATCACTCCGAAGATATTTTCTAAAAAATAAATGATTTGGAAAATACATCTTTTCTCATACAGGCATAATATAATTCGAGCAAAAACATTATGCCCAAAAGATTGAAGGTATACCATGGAATCAAGCTACTTATGGGCTTCATATCATTGCATAAGGAACCTTTAAACCATGTAGAGGTCCTCATTGTCCCAAAAAGTGGCATGTGATTTGATGCCGGAAATGGAGTACTTGTGTGTGTTTTCATTGGTAGCCATCACAACATCGAGGCACCGAATTGCATTGGTAAATTGAGGCATCTACATTATCTCAATTTTTCTTATACCAATATCGAAAGGCTTCCTACATCAATTGTTCGACTACACAAACTAGAGGCTTTAATGTTGCATGGTTGTGGAAATCTTACCAAAGTCACCTGAATATATTGAGAAACTGATCAATTTACGATGTCTCGACATTAGAGAAACTCTAAGCCTAACGGCTATGCCACTATTTATAGGTGACCTTGTGGGTGTTGAGATGTTGCTACCATTGTTTATAGGTAATCTTGTGGGTCTTGAGATGTTGTCCAAATTTGTTGTGGGAACCAAAATGGGTCGAGACTAAAGGAGTTGAAAATAATACTGAATGCACCTTGTAGGGAAATTATTCATCTCCAAGTTGCATAAGGTTGGAGAGCATGTCAATTTACCCATGAGGGATAGAATATGCCAGTGGACCATACAGTGAGTGAAGATTATGAGCATTTCTGGAATTTGTTTGCAATTCTAACGGAATGACTAACTTGAAAAAAAATATATACATTAAGAATCATATTGGCCAAAAAAAAAGGTACGAGAATGATATCGAACAAATTGTGAAAGTACAACGACTGGCGGTTTATTATCTCTAAAGTTTTTGCACAAGTTTTGTGAAGAGAGTCTCCTAAAGATTTTGTTGAAAGTGAAATGCATTGCTTTCTATTCTTTTCCCACAGAATCAAGGCAATAACACTTTCAAGAAAATTTCTACACGTCTCAATGTCTTTTCCCGTTTCCACATGCATTATTTTCTCTAACATGCCTCTTCGAGAGTATCATCATATAAAAATTAATCTCCACTAAGAATACATTGACTCTTACACTGGTATCGATTCTTCATTGTTGGCCAAAGGTCCAAAGTGTAAATTAAATGCCTCCCAGCAAAAGACCAATTTTCCACCTGCATTATTCTAGTGCATTTTGCCGTACGTCACATTTGAATTGGTGTACCTCATAGATACTTTCACACCTTTTAATGAAATTTATTCTTTAGCGGTTCGACGATGACTGATCTTCTAGGATTTGTAAAAAGATGAATATTAACTTTCTACGCTTTTTACACAGACATGGGATATATACTAAATTAGATTTGGACCCCCCAAAATGACAAGATCCATAGCAATTTTATGTGAGTCCCATTAAATTTAACAGTCTAAATTCAAATTAAGGTGAGGGTTCGTCGGGTTCACTAAATACATAGTAGAAAAATGAGTAAGGAATAAGTGACGTAGTTGTGTACCATATAAATCGTGCTCATCGTGCTAGGTTGTACCACACCCGTACACAAGGTCCACTAAGAAGGAGCCATATAAAAGGCAAATGGAAAAATCATAACTATTTTTTTTTCCATTAACCTGAATTACACGTGAATGTAGTTCAAACTCATTAAAATTTGCATCGAATTAAATTTTGTTACTTTAAAACTGTAACAATTAATTCTTTGAACTTTAACTAATCCATACGATTCAACTCATTAAAAATGAGTTAAAAATGATATTTTTGACCACATGAACGCTTATAGTGGTGAGAAACTTATGTTTTAAGGATAAGGAAAGCAAAAGGTTGTCCATCTTCACCTTGATTCACACGGCTACGTGATTTCATTACAACGAGAACTAACAAAAGGGAAGGGTTAGTCGGTCAAAGAAGTAAATTGCCTCATCAAAGACGGTAAGATTGTGTGTATCCCAAACACATCTTGCTCATCTTTCAAGGCAAGAGAATAACTAATTTCTAGCATGAACACTTTTGCAAAAGTTGCCGAGTAAAGGAAATGATTGCGTGGCTCTTTAAGGAGTAGCACAATGTGAAAACTAATTTTCTGGTGTGAATACCTTGACTCCAAGGAAAGCTAAAGGTCGTCCGTCTTCATTTTGATTTGATTGGTAACGCGGTCTAATTGCACAGAGAAAGTAACAAAATATCCTCAAAGTCTAAAGTGAGGTAGTCTTGCACGAAGGTGATGATTAGCTTTTTACGCCTTTTATAGAAACATTATATATATAAAATTAGATTTGTACCAATGAAAATGATAAGATTTGCATAAGTTTTATGAGTCTTGCTAAATCTAATGGTCTAAATTTAAATTAAGATGAGTGTATACTGAGTTCACAAAGAGTGCGTTTAGTAATATTTTTATTTTCGAAAATAATTTCTGTTTAGATATAATTTTTTTCATTTTTATTTTCAAGAACAAAGAAATTGATTTTTTTTTTTTACTTTTTTCTATTTCAAATTTATTTTCTGATCACTTTTTTATTTTGAAAAATAGAAAAATTAATACGATTTTTTTTTTTTTATCAACAGAAAAATATAAAAACGGAGTGAGTACGAAACACGGCCTGATGTTTTTTTTTTTTGGTCAAGAAACATGGCCTGAATTATCACTAGAAAAATGAGTACGCGAATGAGTCACGTGTCACATGGACATTGGTCAAAGGAATAGGCAAAGGGAAGAAAAAGCTCACGCAGTTGTCGTACCACGTGAGTTGGCCGCCAGGCCCGCCACATGTTGGGGTGTACCACACATGAGCATGAGGGCCCACTAAGAAGTAGCCATGTAGAAGCAAATGAAAAAATCGTTACTATATTTTTTTTTTTATTATTAACATGAATTACGTTTGAATGTAGTTTAGACTCATTAAATTTCTATGTAGTTAAAAAAATTTTACTTTAAATTCATAACAACCCATTCTTTAAATTTTTGCTAACTCAAGTACAATCTAACTCACTAAATATGAGTTGAATTGTAGATTGTTTTTCAACCCATTTTAATGCCAGCAAAAGACTTCCATTTTTGCGGTAGAGAAAGCAAAATGTTGCCCATCCTTATTTTGATTTGCACGGCTAGGTGGTCCAATTCCAAGGAGATGTGACAAAAGGTGAGGGCTAAAGAAGCATATTTGCCCCCATCAAATACATCCACAGTAAGATTGTGTGTATCCCAAGCACGTCTGGCTCATCCTTCAAGGCGAGAGAAGAAGTAATTCCTCAATTTGGAACATGAATACTTCTGCAAAAGTTGCCAAGTAGGCGATTGCGTGGCTCTCTAAGGAGTAGCACCGTGGGAAAACTAAATTTCCAATGTGAACACCTTGTTTGCAATGTAAAGTATGGATTCTTTCGATTAATGGGGTCAGGGAAAGCTAGAGGTTGCTCATCTTCATTTTGATTTTAGTGGCCACGCGGTCCAATTACAAAGAGAAAGTAACAAAGTATCCTTAAAAGTCTACAGTGAAGAAGTCTCACCCTAAGGTGATGATTAGCCTCCTACGCTTTTTACACAAACATGATATTATATTTATGTTAAAGATTTGCACTATTGAAAATGAGTTAGGAAGTAGATTTTCAATTAATTTTAATGCCTCTAGCAGAGAGAGACTTTCGCTTCAATGGGCAAGGAAAGTGAAAAAGTTACCCATCTTCATTTTGATCTTTGCAGCCATGTGGTCCAATTACAAGGTGAATTGACAAAAAGGTGAGGGCTGATTATGTAAATTGTTAGGAGTGTTAATGGTTTAGTTCGTTTTGAATTACGGATAAGCAAAAGTTGAATCAAATCAAATAAAGTCTCGAACTAAAAACTCGATTCAATTTGATTTGGTTTTTCAGTTTTCCTTTTTGTGCCCTACTTATTAAAACCAAACTGAATAAGAGTGAAAAAGGAGAGTATTTAAGTTGAGTTAATTTTTGTTGAGAATTTCGATTTGATTTAGTTAATTAAATTAGAATAATCCAAACACTATTCTAACCACCTAACATACAATAATGGTTAATTAAATTTGCTAATCTATTCTAACTATCTATCTAATCCATATTTAGTTTAAACTAATCAATCCTTAAGCATAATTAACTTACTAAGTAATGATTAATGAGTTAAACTCATTGAATTAATGCGAAAACTAGTTCACAGCGACGGCGGCCGATAAACTCCAAAGCAGCGGCATCGAGCGGGGCTGGGACGGGCTCAAAAACGGCCACAAAGCCCACGGCGGGGCTGTTTGGTTCTGTCCGTTGCTGGTTCGGGAGTTGATGGCCAGACACGAGGCTACGACTTGGGTTGGTTTCGGCGGCCGCGGGTGGAGATGCTGGTGTGGGCTCGATGGAGATGCGGGCTGACTTCAGTGGAGTTCGGCTGGCCGTGAGTGGTGATCGCGTCCAAGAAGCCGCTGGAGTTGACCGCAGGTGGAGGATACAAGGACATGTGGTGTGAGGGACTTCAGTGGGCGAGGAAATCCTTCGCGGGCGTGCTGGCGGAAGACGCGTGGCAGAGAGAGAAGTCAGTGGAGTTGCACGCGATCGTTGCTGTGGGCGTCTTCGAAGGAGAATGAAAGGTAGGTGGGGGCTGCGTCCAAGCGAGAGGGGGGAAATGAAAGCAAACGGGAGACCGAAGGGGGAAAACAGCCGGCGAAAAGAACAGATAAGGGGGGAACAGAGGGCGTCGGCCAAGGGGAAAAGGAACGTGCGAAATGGAGAGAGAGAGAGACGTCGGCTGAGTGAAAGAGATAAGGAAGACTTGAAAGTCAAAGGGAAAAAAGCATGAACGAACACTGCTGCAGGGGGGCCCTTTCATGCGTAAGCTTTGAACGGAGAGAGAGAGAGAGAGAGAGAGAGGCGTGCGAAGGAGGGGTTCCAGTGGAGGAAAAAGAAAAGTAGTCAACACGACTATCCTTGGATCCTTGAGTGTTCAATCATCCTCAACTTCAACAATTGATCACCCAAGGTTAATTTCAACACTAAATTGTCCCAATTGAAGTCCAAATAAAGATCAAAATATAACCATCCCTCAAGTCTATGAATTTTTCTCAATTTCGAATTCTATTTCTTTTTTTCACAAAATCCGATTTCGTAACAAATTTCTCCGATTAATGTCCAATTTTATCGAAGAAAAAGGCCACATAACTTCATTTCACCAAGTAGTTCACACGAGGTAAAAATCCCTTCGATTTGGCCAATTTGAATTTTCGTTCGTTTTTCGAATTATCCGAATTGATTTTCTGTAAAAATCTCAAACTTGCTGAAAATTTCTTAAAAGATGAGTTGACGTTCCTAAAATAAATTGTGACATGACCGAACTTTTAATTTCTGAAATTGGGTTCAAATTCGCCGCTAATTTTAATCTGGCGCGATTTTAGCACGACTTAGCTTACCGGGTAGTTTTTAGAAATTTTTAGTGCAATTGATCAGTTTTTTTCGAGCCACAATAAACCTCTTCGACGCATTAGCGACTCTCGGTGGTCGTGAAAATCTCGAAATTTCAAATATGGACACAGGGTACTAAAACGATAGAAAAATCAGTCTAGTATCGATCGACGAGAATTTTTCAATTTGGTGGAATCACCCACGTTTAATCACATATCCCAGTCGAATCGACCTATCTCTGATTTCTAATCGATCGTGCCGTAATGATCTCTACAGATGAACACGGTCGAGTAGTCGATTCCTAGTCGAATTTTCAAGTCTAATGCATTAAAATTTCTTAATGACTTCCCAAATAGATTAGGTAGCGCATGACAAAATTTCTGAAACAGAAATTGATTTCTGGCCAGAAATCAATTTTTCAATTTCTATTCCCTAGCCAAGTTTTTGAGTAAAGAAACCTGTTTGATAACGACTCAAAATTTCTATTTCTGAAACAGAAATCCGTTTTATAACAGAAAAAAATTTATATTTCTATGAATCATGTTGTCCCCATCCTTTTACTTCACTCTTCTTGGTGCTTGTGATGGTAATTTAATTTGATAAAAGTTGGTAAATCACTTTAATTTAGGGAGAAGTGCCAAAAAAGTCTTAAACCTTTTGTCTTTGTGCGGATTTAGTCCTAAACCTTTTTTGGTACCGATTTAGTCATAAACCTTTCTATTTTGTGCCGATTTAGTCCTTCGGCAAATTTAGCTCGGAAAATGCCTACGTGGATACAAAGCCAGCACCGGCCGTCCTACGTGGATGGACCGGCGCTGACATGGATGCCTGAAAACAAAACGACGCCGTTTTATTAAAAAAAATTAATTTTTTTTAAAAAAATTAAAAGTTAAAAAAAAAAAAAAACCTAGAACCTAGTTTAAAACCTCCTTGTTTTATTGAGAAAATAAAATTTGGCGTCCAAACCCGACACCGCATTTATTTTCTATTTTCTTGCCTAACCACCATTTTTGGAAATAATCTCGCGCAACTTTTTTTTTTCTCTAAAACTTTCGGATTTATTTCGTACGGGAGCACGTACGTATTTATTTCCGAAAGCTTTAGAAAAAAAAAAAGTTGCGCGAGATTATTTCCAAAAGGGTGGTTAGGCAAGAAAATAGAAAATAAATGGGGTGTCGGGTTTGAACGCAAAATTTTATTTTCTCAATAAAACAAGGATGTTTTAAACTAGGTGCGTGCAAAGTTTGATCGATTAATTTTGAGTACAGGAGCACGTACGAATTTATTTCCGAAAGCTTTAGAGAAAAAAAAAAGTTGCGCGAGATTATTTCCAAAAAGGGTGATTAGGCAAGAAAATAGAAAATAAATGTGGTGTCGGGTTTGGACGCCAAATTTTATTTTCTCAATAAAACAAGGAGGTTCTAAACTAGGTTCTAGGTTTTTTTTTTTAATTTTTTTTTTAATTTTAACTTTTTTTTTAAATAAAACGGCATCGTGAGGAGAAGGGATGGGGGAAAGCACGATAGTGAGCAGATGAGAGGAGTCTGGAAGGAAGAAGTGGAGAAATAGTTTTCTATTTCTACTTCAGAAATAGAGAAGCTATAATTTCTAGCTTCTCATTTCTCCTCCAAAACAATTTCTGAAACAGAAATCAGTTTCAGAAATTGAGAAATCAGTTTGTGTTATCAAACAGGTTTCTCCATTGAAATTTTACCATGCAGTACTTCGGCGGCCGCGGGTGGAGATGCTGGTGTGGGCTCGATGGAGATGCGGGCTGACTTCAGTGGAGTTCGGCTGGCCGTGAGTGGTGATCGCGTCCAAGAAGTCGCTGGAGTTGACCGCAGGTGGAGGATACAAGGACATGTGGTGTGAGGGACTTCAGTGGGCGAGGAAATCCTTCGCGGGCGTGCTGGTGGAAGACGCGTGGCAGAGAGAGAAGTCAGTGGAGTTGCACGCGATCGTTGCTGTGGGCGTCTTCGAAGGAGAATGAAAGGTAGGTGGGGGCTGCGTCCAAGCGAGAGGGGAGAAATGAAAGCAAACGGGAGACCGAAGGGGGAAAACAGCCGGCAAAAAGAACAGATAAGGGGGGAACAGAGGGCGTCGGCCAAGGGGAAAAGGAACGTGCGAAATGGAGAGAGAGAGAGACGTCGGCTGAGTGAAAGAGATAAGGAAGACTTGAAAATCAAAGGGAAAAAAGCATGAACGAACACTGCTGCAGGGGGGCCCTTTCATGCGTGTAAGCTTTGAACGGAGAGAGAGAGAGGGAGAGAGAGAGAGAGAGGCGTGCGAAGGAGGGGTTCCAGTGGAGGAAAAAGAAAAGTAGTCAACACGACTATCCTTGGATCCTTGAGTGTTCAATCATCCTCAACTTCAACAATTGATCACCCAAGGTTAATTTCAACACTAAATTGTCCCAATTGAAGTCCAAATAAAGATCAAAATATAACCATCCCTCAAGTCTATGAATTTTTCTCAATTTCGAATTCTATTTCTTTTTTTCACAAAATCCGATTTCGTAACAAATTTCTCCGATTAATGTCCAATTTTATCGAAGAAAAAGGCCACATAACTTCATTTCACCAAGTAGTTCACACGAGGTAAAAAATCCCTTCGATTTGGCCAATTTGAATTTTCGTTCGTTTTTCGAATTATCCGAATTGATTTTTTGTAAAAATCTCAAACTTGCTGAAAATTTCTTGAAAGATGAGTTGACGTTCCTCAAATAAATTGTGACATGACCGAACTTTTAATTTCTGAAATCGGGTTCAAATTCGCCGTTAATTTTAATCTGGCGCAATTTTAGCGTGACTTAGCCTACTGGGTAGTTTTTAGAAATTTTTAGTGCAATTGATCCGTTTTTTTCGAGCCACAATAAACCTCTTCGACGCATTAGCGACTCTCGGTGGTCGTGAAAATCTCGAAATTTCAAATATGGACACAGGGTACTAAAACGATAGAAAAATCAGTCTAGTATCGATCGACGAGAATTTTTCAATTTGGTGGAATCACGCACGTTTAATCACATATCCCAGTCGAATCGACCTATCTCTGATTTCTAATCGATCGTGCCGTAATGATCTCTACAGATGAACACGGTCGAGTAGTCGATTCCTAGTCGAATTTTCAAGTCTAATGCATTAAAATTTCTTAATGACTTCCCAAATAGATTAGTTATCTAGTGAGTGGTCATTTCGAAGAAAAGTACTATAACTGTGTCGATAAAAGACCTAATTTGTTTAATCGAAATTAGAACTGAATTTTCAGAACTCCATAAAAAATTATTTTATTATCATTAGAATTGAAACAAATCGAAATGTACGAAATTTCGATTTCGATTTATTTCGCTTCCGACACGTTTACAAATTACCACGCACAAGGCGCAATCCACGGCAAGATTGCGTGTATCCTGAGCAGGTGTGGCTCATCTTTTGAGGCCAGAGAAGAAGCAAATTCCAATTTGAACACTTGCGGAAGTTACCGAGCAAAAGTGACGATCACGTTACGACAAAAAAGGAAATAGGGCGACGATCTTGTGGCTCTTGCGGAGAAGCAACGAAAATATTTTTAAAGTCTAAAGCGAGGTGGTCTTGCCAATTTCGAGGAAGGGGGGTTTGTTTCGGTGGTCTTGGTCAAAAAGGTAAAAGGTAAAAAAAAGCAGTACGATTGCCTCGTGACAGAAACGCAATCCTCTCCACAAGATTGCGTGTCTCCTTCGTGCCCCAGAAGCAGAAACGCCAATCACCATAAATCACTTGAGACGCTCCTCTTTCGCTCTGAGATTTCTGGCTTTGATAGCTCAAGATTGAGGCGTGGAGGTGGTCTCATAATCGTGCTGCTTTTGAGGCTCGGACACGGCTTGACGTGCTTTAAGGTAACTCCTTTTTAGATAAAGCCCATCCGAGTAATTCCGTCTCTGCATCACTCCTCCAGATGAGCTGGATGGTCTATTACATTTTGATAGAAGAAAATAAAAACATTTGATTATTACTCATCGCATGTCATCTAACACCCTTAAAAGCCTGCACAATAAAACATGTGAAATTCCATTGACTTTTTCAAAATTACGATCGTCACATTTATTGCAGATTTTCCTTACTACGTTCTCCTTATTCAAACTGATCAGTATGAGCAGTTCGACTGGTTAAACCTGGTGGAATTTGATAGTTCTGTCTCTCTCTCTCATATTTCTCACTTTCTGTATCTTTTACATCTGGCCTCTCTCTTGCAGAACAATTCAAGGCTATCATCTACAGTCCGCACTCGCTTTCTTTGTTCAGATCCCTCTTGAAAGTTCTCGCCGAGGCTTGTTTAGGGTCTTCTCTCTCCGATCTCGCACCTCTTTTCGTATCTCAGCTCGCGGAAGGTAACCGTTTTTTCATCTCTTATTAGCGTGTCATTTCTGTTGATTTGTTGCGGCTGAACTAGTGTGTTTTGGGCTCTTTTTGTCTAATGTGGGAGGCTGCTAACGTGGTGTGTCACCCGCTCATAATCGTCTTCTGTAGAAAGGGAAGCCTTTGCTTTCGACTTTAGATGTGACTAATCATGTGGCCTCTCTGTCTCATTGTTCGTTTACATCGCAGTTCATTGTCCATCCTTTATTAAGCTAGAATGAGTTAGAATGCCAACACGCTAGATTTTTTTTTTTTTTTGGGTCGATAAAGCACTTACCATTACTAATTGTTGCTGAACTACAACTAAGTTTGAGATCATTACGTAATAAAACCGAAACCAAAAGTGGATAGGGCGGATATAAAACCCAATTATGAGGAAGGCGGTTGTCACGATAGGCTTTTGCTACCCGGTTGGCAGGCTTGTTAACTTTTCTAGGCGCATAAGATATTTGGATTCCTTGAAGTTGGGCCAGCAACACTTTGGTATCTTCTATAATTGCTTGCACTGTCCATGGGCTTGGAATTAAGCCCATTAAACTTTCCATCACAACTTTGTTGTCAGAGTATACTTCGCACTTGTAGGTTAGTTTAGGCCAAGCTGAAGACTTTTCCCTCTTTCCTGCTAAAGACTCCTTTCTCTTTCTTGCTTCTGCTAACTTCAACAAAGCTGCACGAATGGCCAAAGCCTCCGTTTTTAGGGCTGAATCAGCGGTGATTTTCTCCGCAAAACTGTCTATCGCGCACAAAATTGCCAGTATTCACCTCAAACCAGGGACCGTCTTTTGATGGGTCGTGAGGTTTCTTTGTCTATGAAGGTCTAAGATAAATTAAATAAAAAATGAAACAGAAAAGAAAAAGTAGTAGGCCGGTTTGCGGCCAATTCTGGGATCAAGGGGTTTGATTTTCAATTTCGAAAATTGGAAATAGGCTTTGATAGGGTAGGTTTGAAGTCTTGTTTCGGAATCTACACACTCTATAACCAATCATCCATAAAAGTAATTATTCTCTTAATTGGATTTTATTCGACAATTTTGCCTCCCAATAGAACATTCAAGACAAATAATATGATGTCTCCCTTGAATTATTGGACAAGATAACTCATTCTTCCTTGAAAGTCTTGAAAATTAACGGAGTCAGTTAACTGAAGGAAGGGTTAACACAGTTAATTGAAGAAAGGGTTAACAAAAAAAAAAGTTGAATGAGTTAATATGCCAAGGTTTGAGTATTTTTAACTCTGTTGCTGCTTTTTTTGAACAAAAAATGAAAACTATATTGCTACTTTCTACCCGCTCTCCACTCATGATAGTTTCAATCATCACAATACAAAACATACCAAAATCCATATTATGATGACTTCTTTCATTTTTGCGTCTTTCTAAAATTGCAGTCATGGTAAAATCTTGATTTACTTAATCATAGAGACTCCCAAGTACATGAATTCTTTTAAAATAGAAAAGAAGTAGATAATTGAGGGCTTGTTATTCAACAGTATAATATGATTTATATACCGTGTCAATCAATATCCATATTCACATATATCTATCTATGATCTTTTCTTTAACTTCATACCTTTTACATGATATTCAATAGGAAGAAAAATATCTTATGACACACACGTGAAAATGATCACATAAATTGAGCCATACGCGCATATTAAGAGATTCACCTAACTCTATAACACTCATTTCTTACACTTCCTATTACAAACAATAAATTCGTTCTTCAAAATGTGATTAATCAATTTAACCTGGTTTATCATGAATTTAGTCAATAATCCTGTTCTTCTTCCATTTAGTTGAACAAAAAAAGCTCTGCGGTGATATTTTCAAAGTGGGGCGTCCAACAAAAATGGGGACAAGCACTCAACGTCATTGTTTCAAACCTTGGTCGTCTCTTAATTTTCTTCAGCAGCTTCCTTTTACTTCCTTTCTTCTCTTCTTCTCCTGCTTCCACCGTATCCGTACAATTTTGTGTCATTTCTAATCGGTCAGTACAATTTTGTCATTTCTAATCGGTCGGATCTCTTCTTCTCCTGCTTCCACCGAATCCGTACAATTTTGTGTCATTTCTAATCGGTCAGACTAACGTGGAGAAGGGGCAAAGTCAGAGCAAGGCAAACAAAGGGCTGCACCGTTTCGTTTCAGATCGGTTCCTTTGCGGTGCTTCTTGCGTCTCTATGCTTGTATTCAAACTTCTCACTAAGAAGAAAAAGAGTGCACTGAGGGAATCTGCTCCTCCGTTTGATGCTATCTAACAAATTTATAGCTTTAGTTTTACAGATAAGGTATCAATCAATGTTTAAGATTTGAAGATTTAAAATGAAAGGCTCGGTGATGATATGCCAGTTCAAAATAAAGTATTTATACATGGAATTATAGCATGTGGTGTTGGCGTGTAATAAGTAAAAGATAAATAACCATGAGCATTTGTTTATCCCTACCTCACATTTCCAACTTAATTAAATATATGACAATTTTAAACATAATTTAAATATAAAATCACATCCATAATTACTAGCTCAGTCCTTTCTTGACCTCTTTCACGCATATCTAATTCTGTTTCAAATCAATTATTAACATTTAAATGATTTATCAAATTCTGATTTTCTATAACCCAATAAAAACCAAACGTATGCTTGTGTCTTTAGTTGAATGCGATATACTTGTACACAGATTCCAGTTCTTTATAGCGTAATTGAAAAATTAATGTACACGTTCGTGAATGGATCAAGCCAACGAGGTGTTTTTTTTTTTTGGTCAGTCCTACGCTAATTCTACTCTAACACTCACCCTCAGACTTTTGCCCTGCCTCTTTGCCGGGTGTGGGAGTCGAAACCCACTCCTGAAATGAGGTCCAAAAGAGGATATTTAAAAGCATAGTTATTTAAAAATATTTCTTTTATCACGCTAAAGCCCTAAAATTAACGTACAGGTTAATTGAAAATTTTTTGGACCCGCATTTTCAGGGAGATACCCTTAGAAAAGCCCTACTCAATATTTTCTTTCATTTCTATGCACTTTTAGAAAGAAATAAAATGTCGGCCCAAAAGGAAGTATTTCCTCTCAATTTAAAATTAAACAGCCAAACAAATGAAATTTTTTCCTCAATTAATATTTTAGTTTTAGTTAATTTTACATATGAGCAATGCCTAAAACTTGAATCCTGCCAGTTAAATCATGATTGATGGAAATTTTCTCAAATTAGGAAAGTGCACGTATCTGGAGAATGATGTCCACTGGGCAACAATTACATGACACCACATTAATTTGGCCAACCAAAATGGGGTTAGTAGAAAGGGTTGGGAAAATGAGGTGGTGAAGATAATGAGGTTTGTTTGTATATTAGGCTAAAAATAATAAGAGTAAGGTCGAAGGCTGGTGGAAAATGGTTCCATGGTATCTCCTACATAATTTCAATGTTTTAGGTGTGAACTAAAAGAATCTGTCTTGAAATATCATAGACAAAGTTATGTTGTTATACCATGTGTTTTGAGGATGTCGATTAGGCGTGGTAGCTAGGAGCACTGGGGTTCGACTTTTTTGTTTAATTACTTCTTTCAATGTGAATTGGCTTTCTGAACAAGTAAATGAATGGGCTCTTGGGGGGCCCTTTTTAGGGGCCATCACCTAATCTTCTGCAGTCAAGCCACGTTGGTCACCCAAACTAAAGGCCGTGTCCTCCCCCCCCCTCTCTCTCTCTCTCAGGAGCACGAACTTTTTTCAGCATTTCCCTCTCAGATCGCCATGGATAAAGGGCAAAGTCAGAGAAAGAGAAAGAGAGCACAGAAAGAGAGCACCGAGGGAGCATCCACTTCTTCGTTCATCTTTCCAAAACTCACAGGACAAGGTGACGATGCATACGACGTATTCTTGGGCTTTAGAGGCTCAGATACTCGTAAGGAATTCACCGACCACCTCTACAATAGACTGGTCAATACTGGGATTTTTGTGTTCAAGGACGATAAGAGCATCCCAATTGGTGAGGATTTTAGTTCACAAATTTTTGGTGCCATCTCACGATCTAAGATTTTGATCCCCATCATCTCCAAAAATTATGCTACTAGCAAATGGTGCCTTCGTGAGCTCATCCATATGATGGACTGCAAGAATAGTGGGTCACACATAGTGTTGCCAATTTTTTACAAAGTTAAACCATCAGATGTGCGGTATCTAAAAGGAAATTTTGGGGATGCCTTCCGTTCGAGTCAGAAGTACTTTGATGAGAAGGTTATCAAGGAAGGGCCACGAGCACTTAGAGAAGTGAGTGACTTACATGGATGGGAGTCCGAGAAATTTGCTAACGGGTACGTCACAGAACTTTTCTTCCTTTTTTTTTGGTTGGGGAACTTTTCCTTTTTCTTTGATAAGTTCTCTTCACGCAAAACCAATGAAATGCAGATGTATTACTTGCATTGCAAGCTCAGAAAAGATCCCCAAAATGTCCCAGTAAACAACCCTAATGGGTCGAAGACTAGCAAACACTAGTACTTCCCAGGATCTCGTGAAAACTAAATGAACGACAACTTAAACCAAAGATCCCGTAGTGCCCAAGAATTTTACATTTGTCTCCAACACACAGCCAAAAAACGAAAGAAACAACCCCTTCAGCCAATAGTATGCCCATAATGGACCCCAATGCTGGGTCTTGATCGCTACCAGATAAAGTAGACCTCATTATGCCAACGGGTTGGCTCGGCTGAGAAGGGTTGGACAATTCCCATTTACCATGTTTAGGCTTGATTTCCAATGCCAGTAACCCTCATTGGTAGGCAATCTTGGGATAGCCTCCTCTCCTCCTAGAATTTTTTAACCAAAAAAAAAAAAAAATGGACCTATCTTTGAACGGGCAACAACCTCAATCGTTATAATGAACATTATAGTTTGAAAGACTCTTCTTGAGCCAGGTACACCACCTTATTTTATTTCAACAAGATCCATCTATTGGCATAAAAGGATAGGGTAAAAAAAATTGGAATGACCGCTACTCCATCTTCCCCCATTGTTATTCGTAAATCTAAAACAGCTTGCATGTTAATTGGCCCCATGCATCCTTAAATATATGCTGGTCTTTGGATGAGATTAAGTATAATCAGGTAGTTATCAATGAATTTTGTTGTTTGACAGGCATGAAGGAGAATTAGTGGAAGAAGTGGTCGAAAAGGTTCTGAGCAAATTGCAACAAGACTTTCAGCTTGATGTTACTAAGCACTTAGTTGGATTTGTGGATCATGCGAGCAAAATCAGGAATTGGGTAAACACTCCTGCCAATGCTGCTCGAATGATTGGAATCTATGGCATGGGTGGGATCGGAAAAACAACTCTGGCCAAATCAATCTACAACCAGTTGTTGGATGAATTTGTACATCATAGCTTCCTTGCTAATATTCGAGAAACGGCTCAATGCAACGGTATTCCTTATCTACAAAATCAACTAATTGAGGAAGTACTTCAAATCAAATGTCCAGTTCGGAATGTTGACCATGGAATTAGTTTGATCAGATCTAAATTCGAAGGAAAAAAGGTTATCATTCTTCTGGATGATATAGATAACAAAAAGCAACTAGATGCTTTGGCGAGAGAGCGTAACTGGTTTATGAGTGGAAGTATTATCATTGTTACAACTAGAAATAAAGCTATTCTTGATCAATCTGAATTTGAGGTAGACTACCCATATGAATTGAATGAAATGGGTAAGGTGGATTCTTTGCTTTTATTTAAGAGACATGCATTTCGTATGGATCATTGTCCAACGGAGTTTGAGGATATCTCTCATGAAATCATAATCACCATGGGTGGGCTACCCTTAGCTCTTGAGGTTGTTGGTTCATACTTGTTTAAAAAAACAAATCTAAATGTATGGAAAGATACGTTGAAGCAATTGAAAGAAGGACCACATAAAGATGTCCAAAAGGTACTGAAGATAAGTTATGATGCATTAGAAGATGGACATAAGCAGATTTTTCTCGATATTGCTTGTTTCGTTATCAAGAAAGAGATCCAATTCGCAATGTACATGTGGGAGGACTGTGGGTTTCGTCCAAGTCAAGGAATAGAAGAATTGGCACTGAGGTGCTTAATAAAAATTGAAAATGATGACAAGTTTTGGATGCATGATCAATTGAGAGATCTTGGAAGGAGCATTTTTAGCCAAGGACAATCACCTGAAAGATGTATCGAACCATGGATCAGCAAAGAAGCCTTCGGAGAACAAATAGAGGATACGGTAACATCTGGCCCTCCTCTCTCTCTCTCTCTCTCTCTTAATTATACATATATATTTTTAATATGAATTAGTCTATTCTTTATTTAGTATGAGGAAATGCTCCTACCTTTTAGGAAAAAGTATGTTTAAACATCCATTCATGTCCATCGTAGATGAATTGTGACAGCTAATTGGGATTATAAGTGTCCCAAGGATTGAAAAAGTTACCTTATTTGATTCAAATTCATTGATATAAATTACATCTGTCGAAAACTTAATTTACAATCAATTTAATATTCTTTAACTACGATTCTACACTAAAAATCTGGTTCACTAAAAGCACGGAACTTTATATCTAGTTGAAAATATTAATAATCTGAAAAATTACAATAATTAATACAGATGAAGCATAAACATCGTAAAAAAAATATGTGCCAATCATAATAAATAATAATTAAGCAAATCAGTAACAGTAAAGAAAAATCAATGTTTGATAAACTTTTTTCCCCCATTTTGATCATGAAAGTACCTGTCCCCCTACTAGTTTCATCTATCTCTTTTCCTTCTTCTTTCCTCTTAATAGATATGATGGTAAAAAATCTCCTTAAGAATTATATTGGGAAAACCTTACTATGCTTTTAGGGTTACGTCACGTTGACCTTGTTCATCTCATGGACTAGGTTAGGTGTTTGACAATCAGTGGATCTTCTTATTATTTCTTTAATTGCTTCTTTCATTTCCATTGTCCGTTCCTTCGCTTTTCCTAACAAACACTTCTTTCCTCTCCAAGTTGTTTTTATATTATTTATATATTTGGGACAACGCTCTTCTGTGCCAAAAACCACTGGACAAACTTGACTATTTAGAGGAAATGTCATGCTTATTATTATATTGATACTTTTTTATTTACTATAAACAATTTTCAGCATGAAGTCAAATTTGAAAGTAAGTTTAATTTTTACATAGATTGTCAATGTTCATGTCATTTAATTATTTTATATTGTCCATTTGGGGAAGCCTAGTAGGTTCATGACTGATCAATGGCGGGGAATTAACCTTTGCAATTAACCAAGAGATGTTGGGAAAGGAAAAAGCTTTATTTTCTCGATTTAATTTGAATTAGTTCGCTCATACCATTATAAAGAGCACATTCTTTTGTTGATTCAATAATTATTCTTAAGGGAAATAATATTGACCGTGAGTTTTTCACTAGTTAATATATAAAGTACGGATAATGACAAATGAGTCGAACCATAAAATTAAACCCAACCAAAAAAAGGGAAAAATGAATTCTATCTTTGGTTTTATAGTGTTCATGGAAGTTCATATTTCACAAAACAAATTTGTCTTTTAGCAGTTCAGTTTGTTCATAATATTTTCAAGAAACTAATGGAAGAAAATGCACTCTCAAGTTATGTTGATCAGTCAATAATTTTTTTTTTAATGTTTACTTATATCTCCTGCCCTATTGTATCTTTGCACTCGGCCTATAAATAGCATTCCAAAAAAGAAAAAAACGAGATAATGCTTTCAATTTGGAGTAGATTCCGTCGTCACAAAAGTTCATGTGAAAGAAGAAAGGTGTCGAGTGTTGTGAAATATGGATCAACTAGTCATGAGCCCATACCATGCATATGCACAAAACTGACATGAATAAATTTATCATGAAGATATAACTATCATAACCTTATCTCTATTGGAAAAGCACATATAGATGGACAAATCATGTTCTTTGGAAAGAGTTATAATTTATAAGTTGACAGTTCTTAATCTTTCATTATAGTAATCCAACCAGAAAAATAAAATAAAAATCTCTCATTATAGTAAAAATTCAGGCAGGAAACCACATTCAGAAGACATTCTTTATTTTTTTTTTCCAATAACAATGGACATACTTCTTTTGGATGGAGTGCACAAGAAAAAGTTAAATGCGTTAAAAATCGAATTATAAGGAATTTAAAAAGATATTAAATGAAATTGCATGAAACGGAAGTGCAATCAAAGGAAAATTACGAGGAAAGTAAAAGATGAACTTTGTCGTGCCGTGCCTGTCTGATCTTACCTCCAAATACCCCTTTTATACCAATGCCTCGTGTCGACCATTCTGTTTCTAGGCCATTCACATGTAACTTCCACATGCATCATATGTCAAATGCATCAATTGTCTCCTGCGTTACTTGCCACTTACATCCTATGACACCTAGTCCTATACTATTCTTTTCAAGGGAGAGATTTCTCTATTATTCTCTCAACCTAAATTTTCTCAAAATCAAGTTCATTATGAATCGTATTATTTAAATGAATCCATGGGTTATTTTCATCATTTAGCTCTTAAAAGGGGAAACCACCATCATTAATCGCAATTGCCCCCTTTCTAAACATAGTTAATTATATATACATGTGTTTTGCTTCTCTTTTAAGTGGGAATTGCTCATCATTTGAAACATCAATTGGTGTCACCTACTCAATCCAATATAACTGGTGTGCATAGCGTGGGTCATGTCTAATCTATATCTAATATAACATGATACTATAATTATAGAAATGAGATTGGTGTCACTTTAGGTCCCTTCCAATTTTACTATTATTTAAGGATTCTCCTACTAATAAAAAGTACGGCAGAGGAGTGAAGTCTCACTTTGGTAGAGTACTCCTTCTCTAACCAACACATCCCCCACCTTCAACGGTTATATAATATTCTCTTCATCAGCATGTTGTACTATACCCAATTTTTATCACCATTCTCTTCTTATTTTTAAGAGTTTAAGTTAAAATGTTCACATAAAAATAAGCATAATGTTAACATAACATGTGCATAGCATGTGTATAGAGTATTGTGGACATTAAGCAAAGTGTATTTATAAAAATAATACCATTTCTAGGTCGAATTTTGCTTGCGTTACAAATGCATTTTCTTGAACAGGTTGAGTAAGGGGCACTATTGGCTTGAAATTACTCTGCTCTAGAAGTGCATGTTAATAGATGAGTACTAATTTCTAATTTCTAATTCACCTCTTGAGAAGCATGCCCATGCTAAAAATGAACGTCGATAATTTACATCAACATACCTCTGGAAAACCTATCTGACAAAAGTGTGTTTGGGTACTAATGGCTACCTAAGTTCCATAATGGTGAAATACTCCACTAACTCTCATTGCCGGGTGGGACACCAACTTAATTAAGTCCGACTGGATGGTTCAAACAGGAAATTATTTGCACTTAATAGTGCAAGGAATCAAACCCATATCATGATACACAAAAGCGCATTCCTTGACCACTAAATGAGCAGTGTGGGGTTGCCTCTCAAACATTTCAGCCAAATCTTTGAGAAAACTATCAATTGTAACTTATATTGCTTTGGGTAAATCCTAAAGAACCTGACCATAGAATAAATTGCAAAGAAAAAATAACTCACTAGACATGTCTCCTTAGTGCTTAACTTAGCGTGGCCAAGTGCCCGCTGTGATCCAGAATCGCACACCCAACCGAGCGTGACTAGGTGCCCGCTTTGATCCAGAATCGCACTGCTACGCTGTTCAAGCGACTGAGTCTTGCTGGAGGCCCAGCCACGGACTAGCAGCTTTAGCTACTTGCGATCTCTATTATGGGCATTTCAGTCTGTTTCTCTGAACGTTTACGCCATGTCAATCTGTAGATTGAGTGGCGGCTTGATTTATTTGTGGTCAATCTCGAGATGCTAATCCAATAGAAAGTTTAAGATTTAAAATTTCGATACTCGAACGTCATCCAATACGATCACTGATCAGCTAAGCTTTCGGGGAAAAAATAATAAAGTATTGTTGTTAATGTCAATCAAGCCGTCTGGGATTTTGTCACCATCTTCTTCCAATTAAATGATCTCCTTTAGCAACAAAGTTTAAGCGGTACTTTTGACTTATAAGATGCGAAAAGAAATGGTGCCAGTCTTGGGAAACGGACATACGTATCTTCACTTTTCTGTTTAGGTAACATAACTAGATTTTTCCAGAAAGTTTCGTGTGGCAGAGTTTGCCAAAAGATGTTGCCCAACATTGACAAACCTACTGTTCATGTTAAGACCTTAATCTAACTATAACACCATGTAAGGAAGTCAACTAGTTCATTTTTAGTTGGTCTAAAGCCAGCTCTCTTCCAATTTCCGTCAAAATCTAAAATATTATTCAAATGCTAAAGCATGGTTAAACACTTAATAACAATAGTTAACAAATTGAAAATCAGGTGCTTACTTAGCTACTTAACAAGTGACCCATGGGCACTCTTTAACATTCGTATGTTTTAAAAGGTTTCATGTATTTCCACTTTAATAAAAATCAAAGTACATGCACTACAAAATTCCAAAAAAGCGAGAGGTAAGAATTGAGGTGTTTCAACTTGAATTAAAAGTGTTCTTTTTATTTAAAATATTGTTTGAATTTTAAATTTTTTTATCAAAATACTATATGTGTGTGTTTATCTGTCAACATTTATGTTTGGTGAGGGTAAAAAGATGACAAATTGTGAAAGTATGGGGTTTAAAAAAGCAAAAGTAAAAAATTAGAAGTCGATTCAGACACTCAATTGATTGATTTGATATGCAGAGTTGCAGGTGTTGGTTCGATTATTGGCCCTGTGGCAATTTCTCTACATGCACAAGTGAACTGTTTAGAAACTTACCGAGCTCAAGGTTCCTTTCATTATGCCGGTCAACCATAAGTGGAGATTTTAATGAATTGTTTACTGAATTAAGATGGCTTCAATGGTTATACATTGAACCCGATATATTTTCTTCAGCAATCAATTTGAATCTATCTAAATTAGTGGTGCTGGAATTGTCATATAACATGCTTACAGATGATTGGGGAGGATGGAGTTTGATCATGGTAAGATGGAAAAAAAGACATCTTCTATGATCTTTGCTTTGTTTTATTTTATCGATTAAACTCCTTTTTGATAGCTTTTTCTCTTTTGTATAGGTGGCAAAGCAGCTAAAAGTTCTCAACCTTTCATATAGCTGGGAGTTAAGTTCTACTTCTAATCTCTCGGCTTTCACGAAGTTGGAGATTCTCAACTTGTCCTATTGTTCCTGGTTAGGGCAAGTCGACCCTTCTATTAGCAAACTCAAAAGCCTCATTTCTTTGGACTTGTCTGAGTCTTATAATGTGGGAGAGCTACCAGAGGAAGTGGGGGAATTGCAAGAACTAAAAGAACTCTTTTTAAATTCTACTGGCATTACAAAGATTCCTATTTCAGTCTGTTCTCTGAGGAAGCTAGAGTATCTGGCTATCAGATTTTGCGAGTCATTGACAGAAATCCCTAGCTTAATTGGGAATCTTTCTTCTCTCAAAGAATTTGATCTATGGCATTGCGAGTCATTGAGAGAACTCCCTAGCTCAATTGGGAATCTTTCTTCTCTCGAAGAACTTCATCTAGGGCATTGCGCGTCATTGACAGAAATCCCTAGCTCAATTGGGAATCTTTCTTCTCTCAAAGAACTTCATCTAGGGCATTGCTACTCATTGATAGAAATCCCTAGCTCAATTGAGAATCTTTCTTCTCTCCAAGACCTTAATCTAGAGAGATGCACGTCATTGACAGAAATCCCTAGCTCAATTGGGAATCTTTCTTCTCTTGAATCACTTGATCTAGAGTATTGCACGTCATTGACAGAAATCCCTAGCTCAATTGGGAATCTTTCTTCTCTCAAATTCCTTAACCTTTACACGTGTTGGTCGCTAGAAGAAATTCCTACCTCAATTAGGGATTTACCAAATTTGCAAATCATTGAGGATATTTGACCTTGAATAGTTACCCATTGCTATTGGATGGTTGAACAAACCGCTGAAGGCTATTTCCTTAATCTTGTGATAGTCTAAAAGGGGGAATTCCAAGAGAAAACGATGACTTGTCTTCGCTCGTGATCTTCCATATCACTGGCACATTGATATTTGACCCACCAGAAAGCATATGGAATCTTTCTTCTCTCTAATGCCTTGATCAAGAGGGCTGTGAGGAGCTCGATCGTTGCTAGAGCTTTCTTCCAGCTTAACATATCTTCAGGTCAATTCCCTGATTCCCAGGTTGCCAGAGCTTTCTTACCTATTCCACTTGGAAGAACTTTTTTATGGATACGATCAACTTGAGTACTTCCCAGAGCTTACTCCTGTCCTAAGTTGATATTGCCTGAGCTTGACGAATTCAAGTTCTTTGGAAGAGTTGTCAATAAAACACTACAATTCCATTGAAAGAATGGACCTCTCAGAATCGAATCTTCTGAAAGGATTGGACATTGAGGATTGCGATAATCTAGTTGAAATTTAGGGCCACGGTAAATTGGAGTTCTTGGAGACAATACGTACGTATAGCTACAAGTCCATTAAAAGGCCGATCCATTCGAAATTAAGAGGGCTTGAAGCGATTAAATACTTGCTATTGTGACAATCTAGTCGAAATACAAGGTCTTGATAAGGTGGAGTTGTTAGAGATGTTCAATGTCTGTATCGTGGTTCCATCAGAAGATTACTTTACCTATGATACTTTTGGAACTTGAAAGAATTGAATATCAATGGTTGTCGTAATCTACGTGGTGTTGAGACTCAATTCCCAGTCTTACATAATTGCAAGAGTGGGGAAGTCGGTCCTAGAACCTAACATGATGCTTCAGCCAAGATCAAAATTTAGATCCGATCGTGGTTCTTCATATGTTAGAAGGCATTGGTCATTTGGTAAGATTCTTCGTCTTTTAACAACTAGCATGAGAGAAAAAGGTAATATTTTTCTAACAGATATCTTTTAAGAATTATTTGCTCGACGCTTGGTATCTATTTGATTAGGATTTGCCTAAATATATTTGCTGTTGATTGCATCAGGGCAATGTTTTTTCAGCTAATCTTCAATCGGCAACTTTTGCAAATAGATTGGCGGCTTGTGAGGCAACAAATGAAAATTAACGACATAGGTAAACAAGAATTACTTAGTGATTTACAGTTTCCCTCTTGGTAAACCGAAGATGAGAATTTTTCATCAAGAGGTTGATCTTCTGCAACTCAATTTATAAACTATGTGCCAAATCCCTTTTTTTTCTCTATGTCGCAAACTAGTATTTTCCTTTAAAAAATCCTTCGCCTTTTTGAACTCCTTTTGTGAGCAATTTTATGTGTCAAATTTGACTATTGGTAGATATCCTGTTTAGGACAAACAGCTCTCGATTTTTCGTGATGATGGAAAAGCCTGTCCATTGTTCATTCGAGCATGAATTACTAGTAAGGAAGAGAAATTGAGCTAAAATAAAAATCAAGGTTCAATTTTTTTCTGGTGCGTGATTTACAAAAGTAAAAATTAGTTTTGGCTAGCTTTTTTCATCTATGATTATAGGCAGGCTTTCCATAAACAATTGCGAGACCGTTGAAAGATTATCAAGCGAGATAAATTGATGCTACTTTTATGACAGGTTCGGTTGGTTTATGTAATGATCAAGGCTTACTTTTGGACTTCAATTCAAAGAGTTGTATAGATGACCTTTTGCATAATTGGGACAATTTTTTGCCTGCTCTATAAAACAAGCTAGGCAAGGAGCTTAAGATTTTGCATCCCGTTTGATCCTGATGTTGTGGTGGAATCATTTTATCAAATGATTGATTTGGGTTTGGCTAACTTGGCTGAGGCAATTCATAGTCCATACCAGAGAACGATCAAATGAAGAAGAGGGATTTTGCTGAGGTGTCATCAGCGATAGCTGAAGGCTAGCTTTTGTGCGACCTCGAATAGGCTCACGGGCCAACTGAAGTGTCCTAAGGAAGTTTTTTATGCTCGTGAAGATCAAAGCACTTGAGATGGTTTCATCAGCACAAAACTGAATGATTGTGAATGTATTATTTTTCAGTTGAATCTATTTTTTGTATGCTCATTAGGTTCTACCTCTATTAAGCAAATACATACGTGCTGATTTTTCTACATGTTAACCAGATGCAGAGTTCTTTGATGCAATGTGCTCTAATGGTATCATTCCCAAACTCAGTCAGGCTCTGCAGATAGAGGTATGCACTGCCAGTCCTACCATAACTGTGAAAGAGTGACTTGTGTACTTATATTTAATTGAATGTGCTGTGTGCTTGTTAGGTTCTACCTCTATTAATCGAATATGTAGGTGCTGATTTTTCAGCATGTTACCCTGATGCGGAGTTGTTTGATGCGGTCTCGTTCTAATGATATCACTTTCAAACCCAATGAGGCTCTACAGATGGAGGTATGTACTACCAATTGTACTATAATAGAGCAACTTGTGTGCTTATACTATGTGAGCTGTGGAATTTCACCAGAAATCTGTGAACTAGGATGCATGATGACAATCTCCTCTTTTTCTGTGAGTTCATGATATCTTTTGAATGTTGTGATAAAGGTCACTGATACGACGAGCTTAAATCTCATGTATGCAACATTGAATTTGTAAAGTTAAATATAGCCTCCTAGCAAACAATTCCGTATTCATTCTCATTTGTTTTGCCAAATTTTCTTCTTCCGAGTTCAAGAATCCACAAATTGACGCGATGGCGAATGGAGAGGATGATTATTTAGGCAATTCAATCACTAAAACTTTAGATGTCTGATAACAACATAGTTTTCGGTTCAATCATTGAAAACTACTTGATTGGCAAATTGAACATTTCTAGAAATACTCTGATCGATTCATTCCCATACTCAGCAATTGAAGAGAGGTCAAGATGCATAATCATACTCTTGTATTGTTGTGAAAAGAACTATGAAATCCACATGTGAGACCAAATCCGAATGGATTGAAATCTCACATGACAAGAATGGTGAACACTAGTGGAGTTGAAGTATCACCTGTCGACATGAACATTTCTAGTCTTACTACTATCAGCCCAAAAAAAATGAGAAAACAATACTAACGTTTGCTACTATTGTCATTATGTGTATAGAACATACTTTTGGCATTATACCAATTTAACAATTTGTTTTGGTCTATTCGATGCTTTCTTACTCATCGAATGAGGCAGGCATCCCGGCTCACATGTTGCAAACCGAATTTTTCTTATATGAATTTTTGGGCTGGATGGTTTACATATGAAGTGCGTATTTCTTTGTGTTTTGCATATGAAGTACGTACTTCATGAAGGAAAATAATAATAATTTTTTTGGCCTTGATGACATAGGATTACTCAGCCAGTGGATAAAACTCTAAACATGTGAAACGGATGACAAAGCTAAATCAATAATTTCTCTTTGAAATTGAAAGTGTCTTCTTTTTGTGACTAGCCTTTTCATGCTAGGTTATCATCTTGTCGTTCAATTGAACAAAGCATGCAACTGATTAGAAGTGCCGCTCTACGAGGACATAGAAAGACAATAATTTACGAAGTAGATAGGAACCCGAGCGTTACGTGGAAATAATTGATAAAAAGAGAAGATGAGAAAGTCGTCCGTATGACATTCATAACAGGTAATTACCACTAGATAGGCAATATTTAGGAGAATAGAGTTTTCTGTTTTACATTTCTATTTCAATGTGCCATCAGATTCGGTAATTCTAGATTTAATTCATATTGTGATTCCTCTCATTCTTCACCCTGATCTCTTTTACGTCATTTTAGTTGCTTCGTTCTTGTACACCAAACACACCCTTACGGTTTTCTAGTGTAGGCATGGGTTGTTTGTTTTCTTCTAAGATATTTTTGCTTCTTGGAATTAATGTTGACAGAGTAGAGTTTTCTCCATCTGGCGATTTGGGTGTATTGAGGTGCTTGTGTGGTGGTGTTATGGGAAGGAAGTTTCACATCGGAGACATTGTGTAAGGCAACGTTGTCGACGTGAATTTTGATGAAAATGCATCTAGACCATAGAGTAGTGGTATAGGAACTCAGAAAACTCTCCGTGGCAGCACAATATATGATTTCTTTAATAGATTTTCCTGCGGAAACTTGTCGAAGAAAGGTATCTGACTTTGCGTTCTGAATATGTATGTCGATAGCTATTTCGACCGGCGTATTTGTTTTTCTTCGGAGAGTGTGCATCTTCCGCCCTTTTTTTTTTCCTTTGTTTTTTGTTTTTTTCGGTTGTTGTGCATCCATGTGGTAGAAATTCTGCATTGACAAATAAAAGAAGTGCTATGCCATAATTTCAAATTATTGGGGGAAGTTATCCTCGAGGATGGGATAACGCGGGTCTTGAATGAAGCTACTAATCAAGATCCTTTTGTTCCCATGCACGTCAAGACGCAAAAACAATTTCGACCTATTTTCTATGGGATTGCGCAGCCACCTGATCCCGTTGCAAAGAGAACTAGCAAAAGGTAAGGAGGGTTCATTGAGTAAAGAAGTAAATTTTCTGGTCAAAGATGAGCAGTCACGGCAGGATCGCGTGTATCCCAAGCACATCCGGCTCATCTTCTAAGGCAGTAATAGAAGAAGTAATTTCCAATATCAACACCTTAGTGACCTTACAAATGGAAAAGTTGCCAAGTACAAGGAGATAATTCCGTACCTCTTAAAGATGGTATCCTGTAAAAAAGTTCATCTCCACCGGGAATGGTGTGGTGATGGGCTCCAATTACAAAGAGAACTAACAAAAATATCACAGCGGGTAGTCTTGCCAATTTCGGGGGAGGAAGGTTTGTTATGGTGGTCTTGGTCAGAGGGTTAAAAAGAAGTAGAAGTGCCTCGTAAAAGGAAGCGCCATCCTCTGCAAGATTGTGCATCTCCTTTGGGGCAAGAGATTGAAGTAAAGCTTTATTTATGACATGTTTAGTAGGGGTGAGCATGGTTCAGGTTGGTCCGGGCCACCCCCTAACCCTAGGACCAACCCGTACACGGCGTACAGTGTCGGTCCTCAATTTTTAGGACCGAGGACCGACCCTTGAGCTTGGGACCAAGGACCGGACCAACCCAATGGGTTCGGTCCGGTTCCCTGTCGGTCCGGTTCTAGGGTCAACTCGGGATCAATCGATAATTTTTTTTGTCTTGTTTTTTATACTTCCTAAAAAAGCAAACCTACAAATTCAAATTACACATCTATCGACAATGCGGCATTGTGCAACTAAATTATAAATACCAATACATATTAAGCAAATTTAAGATGACACAATAATAGAAATTTCGTACCTGCTAATCGCTCATCGAGATATGGGACAAGATGGAAAGTTCTTGTAATCATCTATCTTTAATATTCATAACACCATATGCAAAAGCGTTTTCCTGCATTTAATCATGTAGAGTCCACTCAACAAAAAAATGAGCTTCACACCACTTGATTAGTATTTGATCATGTAGAGTCCACTCAACCAAAAAATGAGCTTCACACCACTTGACTAGCAAATCACCGTAACAACCGCAGTACTACTCTACTCTTCAAAAACTTCTACCATTTGACACAAATTGAAAAGTAAAGTGCAGCTGAAATCCATTAGTAAAATACAATTAAACCATAAAAAGTTCAAAATACTTAATATAAACCATGAATATATAACTTCACATCTTGTTAATTCACTTGAACTTCTAAACACCTGAAAACAAAACAAACGACACATAATTAATACTCAACAAAAGTTTTAAATTGAAATTACTATTAGTGCTATTGATATAACATCTCACCATAACTCTTAGGTTTTATAATAGACATTTTACTTAGGATTGAATATATAAAAGAATTATGAATAATATAATGTAATATAATATATATACAGGGTTGGTCCAGGGTTGGACCAACCCAAAACTCTTAGGACCAAGGACCAACCCGCACAGTGTCGGTTCTGGAATTTCAGGACCGATGACCGACCTAGTCCCCTTGGGAACCGGACCAAGACCGGCAGGGTTGGGCCGGTCCAGGGTCGGTTCAAGGTCGACCCTAGACCGCTGCTCACTCCTAATGTTTAGTAATGCTTAATTTCTATTTTTTTTTATTCTCGAAAATAGAAAAAGAGTGGAAATTTATTAAGTGATGTCAGTTAATTTTTTGATTTCTTGAAACAAAAAAGATTTGGAATAAAAATAAAGTAGAAAAAAGTTATTTATTTATTCTCGAAAACAATTTGAAACAAATCATTTTTTCTTATTTTCTTATTCTTTCTCATCTAGTCAGTTGTCGGGCCTTGCTGATGGTTGGCAATCAGCTAGAGACGAGGTCTGGCAACCTCGCCAGTGATTGGGCGAGGTCAAGCCTTATCAGTGACTAGGACTGAAAATAGTCCTGTTCTTTTTCTTTATCGTTTAATTCTTTTCGTTGAATTTTATTTTCCTTTTAATTATTCTTTACATAGTGCCCATGAGTTTGGGCCCTTTGGGGGCATGATCGACTCCCGAGTTAATGAAAAAAAGACTGAGGTTCACTTGTAAGCACAAGAGATTATACAATTGAGCTTTGAGGTTGAGCTAAAGCTAAGCTTTAACTAGTCTAGTTTTAGTGTAAGAACCTTTTTTTTTTGTGGGTAGATATTACATCAAAGTACATTGAAAATCACTTATTAGGTTATAGTTTTGTTTAATTAATTGAACAATCCTAGTGAATAAATGAAAAAATGACGTCAGCTTTACTCCTGAAGGGACAGAAATTAACATGCTGTTAGCACTTGATTATTTATAAACGTTTTTTTTTTCCTCCACTGCTCCCCAGTACGTATTTGGTAATTATAATCCTAAATAGAATACGAATTTTCAATGTGGCCTTCTAGTGGGCATAGAGCTTCGTATGGTCTCTTCAAAGGTCTTCCCCAGTAATTCAGTAGAAATTGTTATCAAAAGTTGCCTATGGTGCTATGTTTTGTCATTTTGTGTCCAAACTTCTTTTGTTCGTATCCTACGGTGGCTTTTTGTTCATGAAAATATGCTTTATTTAACAAACTGTAAGCTAACATGCTTAGAGAAAAATGTTTTAGGAACCGACAGTGTTTTGGATTTTATATTCAAACCAAAAATGACACTGATCCAGAAGCAATTATCGTACCAAAAGGAAAAAGAGGAGAAACGGAGAATATAGATAACAAATCTTGGTCGGGTTGTTTGTGGGGTCGAGAGGCATCATTCATTCAGACGACATAAGATGCTGGAGATCTTGATTTTGTCTTCCACTTTAGAGTTATCCTCTGGATTATCTGTCTGCTTTTTCTCAAATTTCTCGGATGCACTGTTGTTGTTTTTGTAATTATTATGATTTTTTCTTGCTGCTGCTGCTGCTGCTGCTATTATTATTATTATTATTATTATTATTAAACAAACATCCACTGGGTGAAGATAAATTTCTCCTGGTATGTTGCTCTTACTGTATCTCTTTAGCGATATCAATTGTGTTATATTCTCCTTTTGGTCATAATCAGTATTCATACAAAATCGTCAATTTGGGACCATTTGTAAGTTATTGCAAGATTAAAGAGGTGGCGAGATCATGGTACTTTCAATCGAATTCGACTTCCTCACACCATAGCTTCTACACGATAACGTGATCAAGTGTTCATGGGTTAGCCTAGAAAGATGCACGGTAGAGTTTAGGGAAATATTTTTCAAATTTTTCAACGTTTGTTTCATAGAAAATATACTTAAAAATATTTTTCAAATTTTTCAACAGTCATTTCATGAAAAATAAACTTACATTTTTCTCACTCACTCTTTCTTATCTCATACCCTACTAGCCCTTCTTTTTTTATTTTTTATTTTTTTAATTTGAATTTTTAATTAGTTTTCTTTTTCTTTTTCTTTTTTCACTTTCTTTGGTAAATCGCCAGCCATATGGCAACTAGCCACAAGCGAGCCTTAGGCCTCGTCAGATTGGCAAGTGTGAGTTTGGCGAGCTCGAGCTCGTTGCTCACTAGATCGGCAAGTCGGGGGCAAACGAGAGACTCTAGCTCACTAATTTGGTGAGGATCAAGGCTGGTGAGCTTGAACTCGCCTTTGACCAGTCACCGGCCGTCGATCAACCGAAGAAGAAGAAGGTGGAAAAAATATAATATAAAAAGAGAAAAGAGAAAAGTAGAAAGAAAATAAGAAAATTCAATTAAAAATTCAATTTAAAAAAATTAAAAAATTAAAAGGAATACAAGGAGGAAAATTAAATTGAATTTTTCATACCAAATGGTAAAAAAAAATTTTGTCATTTATTTTCAAATTTCAACTAAACATCATAATATGGTATTTTTCGGGGAGGTGGCTTTCCAGAAAATATTTTTCAGAAACACAACATTTTTCGTGAAACGAATGGAGCCTTAAATGAAATGCTTTTCGGACAAAAGGTTGGAATATTGTGACCATATGGATTATGTAAACGTAGTCCGGACTCATTCAAAAACTTATATTGAATTAGATTTTGTTGCTTTAAATTTATAAAAACCTAAATTTAAACTCTTAGCCAACTTTTTATCATCCAGTTTATTAAATATGATTAGAAAGTAGATTTTTGATTAATTTTAATGCCTCTAGCAGAAAGAGACTTCTGTTTCAACGGGCAGGGAAGGTGAAAAATTGCCCGTCTTCAATTTGATTTGCACAATCAAGTGATCCAATTATAAGGTGAACTAACTAAAGGTGAGGGCTAGTCATGTAATTTTGATAAGGGTGTCAAATATTTGATTCGGTTCAGTTCGAATTAGATTTTCAGGAAATTCGAATTGAATCGAATTGATAAGGTGAGTAGCTAAATTGAATCGAATCGTGACCTGAATTAAAAATCCAGTTTGATTTTTTCAATTTTCCTTTTTTGGTCGTGCTTACTAAAGTGAGAAGAAGAGAGATTTTAAATTGCGCGTTTAGTTTTTATTGAGAATTTTAGTTTTGTCCAATTAATCAAATCAAAATAACCTCAAATTGAATAAAAAATCGAGCCAAATTGAAAACTGATAAAATTTCAATTTGGTTTCATTTTTTATTTCGATTTCGATTCGAGTTCACTTTTTTTTTTTGGACGAAGATAATATATTAGAAATTAAAACATCTTACATCCGCTTACTACCGCATCTGCAAACACAAGGTTAAGAAGAGAAGCAGGGGGAAAAAGGTTCCAGTTACGGGCTTGGTCAGTTCGGCCATGGGCCTTTGCGGCCCAGTCCGCGGCTAGATTTGCTGCCCTCCTGCAGTATCGAAGCTCCAGATTAGGGCACGAACGAAGCAGGGAGATGGCCTCCGCGAAGAGTGGACACTCCTCCCATGGCGGCCGCCGGTTATTAGTCAAAATATCAACCACAGTCCAGCAGTCCGATTCAATGACGACCCGAGCATGTTGAAGACCGAGCTGTAAGAGATGGCGAAGAGCACCGCTGAGAGCCTGGATTTCCGTCTGAAGCGCCGAAGTCGCCGGAAAATCAGCTGTGAAAACCTCTGTAAGTGTACCCCTATGATCCCGACTAACACACGCCATAGTACCGATCTGGTTACCCTCCGTATAAGCCCATGTTACATTTCAGCACCCCCGCCGGAGGAGGTTGCCAGATAACACCTGCGGACAATGCATCTGAGCGGCCCATCTGGTCATTCGAGTTCACTTTTGAAGCCCCTGCAAATTACCTCGTTAAAGACGCGCAATCCATGACAAGATTGCGTGGATCCCAAGCGTCTGGCTCATCTTTTGAGGCGAGGGAAGAAATAATTTCCAATATGAGCACCTCCCGGAAGTCGCCAAGCGAAAGTGATGATCGCGTCATGACAAAAAGAGAAAAAGGGAATGATTTCATGGTTCTTGCGGAGAAGCTACTAAAATATCTCTAAAGTCTACGGTGAGGTAGTCCTGCCAATTTCGAGGAAGGAAGGTTCGTTTCGGTGGTCTTGGTCAAAAAGGTGAGGGTTGAAAAGAAGTGGAATTGCCTCGTGAAAGAAACGCAACCTCCACAAGACAAGATCGCGCGCCTCCTTTGGGGCAAGAGTGAGAAGTAAAAGCTTTATTTAAAGTCCCAGTGCTTGTGCCTGAAAGAGGATAAATGCCTGTCACCATAAATCACTTGAGACACTCGTCTTTTGTTTTGAGAGATCTGATTTTTACATCTCCAGCTCGAGGCGTGAAGCTGATCCTTGGATTGTATTGCCTTTCAAGACTCAGACACGACTTGATCTGCTTCAAGGTAATTTCTTCTCAAACACTAAAACCCATCACAAGGTAATTTCTTCTCAAACACTAAAAGCCATCACAGTAATTTCATCTTTCAATCAATCCTCCAAATAAGCTCGACCTTCATGCTTCAATCTATTACAATTGATAGGCCGAAGAAAAAACATTTGATTTTTACTCATTGCATAACACCAACATCCTTTAAAGCATACAAAATTTTGCATGTGATGTTCTCTCAACTTTTTTGAAAATCATCATAAGATGTATTGCTAATTTGTCTTACTTCTTCTTATTCAAACTAATCAGTATGAATGGTTGGATCGGTTAAACAAGTGGAATCACTTGCTGGCCCTTAGCTCGATAATGTTTCAAAACATTACCTTTGACTAGAGACCAGAATGATTGACTGAACTCCCTTGGGCCAAAAAGCCGGTTCAATAAAATTGCAAAAATACCCTTCTAGACCCAATTTTCGGTCCATCGGTCCCATGCGTCTCCCGGTTGTATAAAATTACTTAAAGCCATGAAACATCCAAAATATCCAATTTTTGCACGAGTAGTTCCTTTTTTTCTTGAAAAAAGTTAAAAATTAAATTTTTTTCCAAATATTTGATCGTGCTAGTATGTTCTTTTCAATAATCGCACAGAGTCTTTCAAAGGCTACTCATCAGAATTGTCAACAACAAACATTAATTTGAATAGATCATATCAACTAGAGAATTTTTAGATGTCCAGAAAAGTTATTCCATTATATTTTTTCAATTATCATAATTTCTGGAAAATGACAAAGATTTCAAATGTTTTCTGGAAATTATGAAAAATTCACAATTGTACTATGTTTTGTGCTATTTTGAGTGGAAAACTTGAAAGTGAGCAAAGCCGTTGTCGTATCGAAAATTCCTTGTTGTCATTGGACAAAATCGTTGTCAATTCCTCTTCATGTTACCAATTTCACAATTGAATTACGACTCTTATTTCAAACCACATGCATTTTTCACTTTTACTATAACCACCGACAATTCTAATTTGTCTTTACTATGAATTTGCTTCTTCTTTTTTCTTTCGAACTTGGCATGCTGCAATTGAAAAATGTAAGTGTGGGGACAGATCGTCGATAACCTCAAGTTATTTCTATCGATAAGTAGCAGCCACACCAATCGTGTCCATCATGGAACAAAGAATGTACATGATCACAAATGCATCCCCTAGTCCTTTTGTGAGAAACTAATTTCTTAGCACTTTCAAAAACATGGAGAAAATAAATGATATGTTTGTAAAGTTGATCTCTTTATATTGATGGACATTTGAGACAAAATTAAAGAGGATAAATGGTTTCAAAAAAAGACAAATTAAAATTGTGATCTCCATATCTATTAAATCAGCCATACAAAGTGCCAAAGAAAAACAAATTGCGCCAATTATATCTGGCGCACAAAGTGCACGAAGTGGGACTTTGATGGAGTGCAAATTTAAGTGAAACCATATATCGAGAAAAATAAAAGATTGCAAGAAAAAATGTAAATTATATCGAAAATGTACATTTTTACAATGAAAGTGTAAATTGTTTAATTTTTCCCTTAATTCTCAAATTACGTACCAGAACATAACCTCAGATTTTCCTTCCGATAAAATAGGCTAACCACCCATTTCCTCGGCCCCTAAACATAATTTACAGCCAGTTATCAGAAATTGCACTCTTGAAATTAGCGACGAAACTCACTTGGGCCAAAGAGCATTTTCCAAAAAATTACGAAAATGCCCTTCTAGACCTGATTTAAAGTCCATGGGCCCAATTCGTATCCAAATGGTCCAAAATTACTTAAAGCCGTGAAACATAAATACTCAATATTTGCAGAAGATAATTCATTTCCAGAAAACAGATAAAAATTAAATTTTCCCAAATATCAATCATGTTAGTCTATTCTGTTCAATCATCGCTCAGACCCATTCAAAGGCTACGAACCAGAATTGTCAACAACAAATATTATCTGAAGAGAGCAGATCATCCAGAGAATTTTTGGATGTCCATTAAACTATTTTCCATAAAATTGGCAATTTTGTAATTTCTGGAAAACGATAGAAAATTCAAATGTTTCCAGTGAAAAATTCACATTCGTACTGTTTTGTGTACTGGTTTCAATGAAAAACTATTTCGTAATCTGACAGGTAATCCATAAAAGCAGTTGGAAGCAACTGCATGGGCGAGCACTTCAAATTTTCAATTTTTTTTGGCGTTTCTGAGTAGCCTACTTCGCCTTTGGTGGACTCATCTCTCTCTAAAGGAGTCAAATAATGGGGTTTAGGTTTTCATGGAAAGCTCTCATCTGTACTTAAAGTACGTGACAACTTACGACCTTAAGAGCACTTGGAAAAGGAAAATTTCGATTGGAAAGTTTGCCTACTCACCAACCTACGACTGTGATTTTGCCAGGCGTGTCTTTCAATTAAAGCGTCGAAATCACGCTTTGTCAAATCCCAATGGTTTGAGGTTGACTAGAGTTATGTTCGTACCCAGATTGTCGCCGGCAATTGGTCGGCAATTCTTGGACGATGGCAAAACAGTGGCTTAGGAGAAAGATTGATAAAAAGAAAGATACTTGAACTTTTGGATTGAATTACGATACCTACTATCAAATTCATGTGGAGCTAGCCTTTTCTAATTCGTTTTAAGCAAAATTAATGTATGAAAACACATTCATAATCACTAGCTAGGTCCTTTCTTCATGTTTTTGACACATTTCCAATTCCCATTTCAACTAAATAGCTTTTAAATGATTTATCAAATTTTCATTTGCAATCAATAAATAAAAACCGACGCTATGCTCATATTTGTAAATAAATGCAATATAACACGGATTCTAATTTTTTTATAGCCCAGTTAAGAAATTTACGTGCATGTAATTCGAAAGTGGACAAAGCCAGGTCCAAAAGAAGACAAGGCAAGGACTCAAAACATCTGCACGTAAGTAAAAATTCCATGTTAATTTTTACTTGCTTGGTAAGATATTTCATGTTCATACTTGTCCATAGAGACTAGTTATCAATACTATTATGCAGCATAAAAGCATCTTTTGTTTCAATCTTCCCCTCAGATTGCCAGTGGCTTTGGGGTCCCAATCAATATGAAGAACTTCTCCCACTTTTTATCCCGCGAGTTCCATTGCATCTTTTGAGAACCACTCATAAGGGATACCATGAAGATTACAACACATAGAAAGTAAATATACCTATAAGGAGGCATTTTGGGTTCTCATATGGAATCAAAAAGTTGTTTTCATTCAGTTGTAGAATGCCCCTCCCCTCTATTTTTCAAACTTTTTATCGTCAACTAATAAATAATAAAGTTTTAGCAAATATGTAATAGAGAATGAAGTCTATTTTTTTTTCATCGTTAACATACATCATGTTAACATATTTTGTTTCTCCTCATTTTAGAAAGATGATGTATTATACTAAATAAATAGCAAAGGATATTTAACTTTTTGAATTTGACTTATGACTAACTTAATAATTGTTTAAAGAGGGTAATAGTTCTTGAATTTTCTTTTCCCTACATGACTAGCTCTTGACTTTTTAGATTATTAACAAATTCAACTTCTTTCCTAAAGAATCTCTCATAATGTGTCAATAGTGTGTATGTTCTGAGTGGATATTTAGTATTGCCAAAATAGAGATAGACCTAATAGTAAAGGTCACTCAATCCATTTATACCAAGGAGTCCAGTCATTTCTCAACCATTTATACCAATACATTATTTCTCAAGTTTGGAAATAAGTCATCATTTATCATATCTCACAGTTGGAAGCATGATTGTTGCAAAACATAGCTATTAAATTTGGATGACGTCTTTGCAAAAAGTTTCTAGCTACCAATAGATTCTTAAACTTTAGAATGTAAATTAATTGGAACATTTTTGTGGGGCCAAGAATTATGGATGAATATGTGAATTTTATCAAATTAGTGAGCCTAAATATAATTTCGGAAAGTTAAGCGGCGCCCCCTCAAGCCCCCTTTAAATCCACCCATATTGTTCGACATTTTGGATGTGGCGGGAGAACAACTAAAAAAAAGGAGAAAACTAGGGCGATGGGAATATATGATACAGAGAGTTAAATGAGAGGATATTAGGGAAACGAAGAGAGAAGAACCAGGAAATAGACATAAATGACACATTTAGCGAGAATGGTTCAGGAAGGCTGCCATTTTTAGTGTAGAGCTAACTAGTTGGGAGAGAGCCAAATGCCAAATATGCTTAGACAGAGAGAGTTTACCTTTTCGTCTTTTTATGTTTTAAATTTCAAAATGAAGTTTTATTTAACGATTTAACCATATAATTTTCTATTAATTGTATTTCCTTTTTGATTGATTACGGACACTTCATTCTAAATGTTATGAATATCGGTAATCAGCACTTGATAAAGGCAGATATAAGGTACGCATGTGCTTTCGAGTAGATGCTTACGTTAAACTACCGATCAAAGGTAAGGTTGAAGGAAATATGAAAAAAAAACTTAGATGATCTGGGTTGATATTAGTGGTCCTCACTTGAAACTCACATTATGCAAAGGGTGGGGATGCATTAGGCTTACATGCCTTAAGAATGTCTCAAAAAATTTAAGCACCACCCATTTAATTTTAGTTAGTTTTTACACGTGAGCCATGTTTATATCTTGTAACCCTCCAAATTTCCTCCCATTAGGAAAGTCCCGCTTGTAAAGACCAAGAGGACCCATTTTCTTCTTGTCCGTGTGCGGACGCAGCTTTTGATATTGGATTAACTAGTAGACACTCGCCTAGGAAGACTCGTTCATCAAACATTTTGCATTGGAACCGTTCAGAAAGCATGTATTCTCCATCCAGAAAGCATGTGCTTTCGATCCAGCCTTTTCGTTTGTATATGTACATCTTTTGTGCAGTAAGAAGGCATCCTCTCTTCATTTTTGCCTATCAGACTTCCATGGAGAAAGGACAAACTCAGAGTAAGGCAAACAAAAGGATGCGCCGTTTCAATTTAGGCCGTCCCTTTGCGGTATTCAATCATCTCAAGAAGAAGAAAAACGGTGCAGAGAAAGAGAGCATTGAGGGAGCATCCATTTCTTCCTTTATCTCTTCGATACCCACAGGAGGCAGTGATCAATACGACATATTCTTGAGCTTTCGAGGCTTGGACACCCGCAAGGGATTCACCGATCACCTCTACCGCAGTCTGATCAATGTAGGGACCGTACCAATTTCCGTGTTCAAGGACGACAATAGCCTCGAAATTGGCAAGGATTTTGATTCAGAGATTCTCGATATCATCACGCAGTCTAAGATTTCGATTCCCATTATTTCTGAAAATTATGCTTCGAGCAAATGGTGCCTCTGTGAGCTAGTTCGTATCATGGACTGCAAGAAGAGCATGTCTCACATGGTGTTGCCCATTTTTTACAAAGTGAACCCATCCGATGTGCGGCATCTAAAGGGAAAATTTGGGGAGGCCTTCCATATGCGTAAGAAGCGTTTTGATGAGAAGGATATTCGGGAAGGGAGACAAGCTCTTACAGAAGTGAGTTACTTAAATGGACTTCTCTTCCACCTACACTTTTATTTTTCGTAAGTTTTTTTATTCAGCAAAACTGATGTGATATGGATTAACTGCTTTCACTACAAGCCCACAAAACATCCCAGTATGTGCTAATGAATAACCATAATGGCCCAAAGACTACAAACCCTTGTACTCTGCTATTTTTCCCCTGCAAACTACACCAACAACAACTAAAACCTTAGGATCCCATACTCAGCCTTCCAAAGCTTGATCGACCCCAGATAAATTGACCTCCTATTGCCAACAGGGGTTGGCTCGGTTGATATGAATGGGACACTTCACATTGACCATGTCATAGGTTAAACTTCCGCTGCTTCCAGTAACCACCATGGGTAGGCGATTTATAAGTTAATTACAAGTTCCCATTTAGGGCCCTCGGATACGCTGGCCTCGGAGGGATGGCCTCCCCTCCTCCTAAGTCCTAAACTTTTTGTAATCAAAATAATCGACCTCCTATCCTTCAATTAGCAGCGACCATAGGCCTTATAACAAACAGTTTACTTCTAAAGATTCTCAATTTGGTCGGTGCAACACCTTATCTTATTTCAATAAGATCTATCTATTGGTAGAAAAAGAAGGAGAAAATGAAATGACTACTACACCATCATCCTTCATTGTTATTCATAAAACCTAAACATTTTACATGTTAATTGGTTCCGTCCATCCTTCACATAAATGTGGGTGTCCTTTGAAGAGATTACGTGAAACTACGAAATTATGATGAGTTATTGTTGTTTGACAGGCATGAAGGAGAATTAGTGGAAGAAGTCATCAAAACTATTATGAGCAAGTTGAGACATGATTTTCAGCTTGATGTTCCTAAGCATTTAGTTGGAGTTGGCGATCATGTCAACAAAATTAGGAATTGGGTTGATACTCCTGCCAGTCATGCTCGAATGATTGGAATATATGGCATGGGCGGGATTGGTAAAACAACTCTTGCCAAGGTCATCTACAATGAGCTGTCGAATGACTTTTTGCACCGTAGCTTCCTTCCAGATATACGAGAGACAGCTCACCACCACGGTATTCTTTATTTACAAAATCTACTAATTAAGGAAATACTACCCAATGAACATCAAGTTTGTAAAGTTGATGATGGAATTAGTTTGATCAAATCTAGATTCAAAGGAAAAAAAGTTCTCATTCTTCTAGATGATGTTGATCATCAAGATCAACTAAATGCTTTGGCTAGAGAACGTGATTGGTTTTTGACAGGAAGTATCATCATTGTTACGACTAGATATGAAGCTGTTCTTGATCAACCCGAATTCCAAGCAGACTACAAGTATGAACTGAATGAATTAGATGAGGTGCATTCTTTGCTTTTATTTAAAAGGCATGCATTTCACATGGGCCATTGTTCAAAGGACTTTGACAGTATCTCACGTGATATCTTATCCCCCATGGGTGGGCTTCCCCTAGCTATCAAGGTCATAGGTTCATACTTGTATGGGAAAACAAATGGAAAAGTATGGCAAGATATGCTGAAGAAATTAAGAAATGAACCGGCTAAAGACGTACAAAAGATATTGATGATAAGTTATGATGCATTGGAACCTAAACATAAGAATATTTTTCTCGATATTGCTTGCTTCTTTATCGGCGAAGATAGCAAATTCGTCATTTACACATGGAAGGATTTTTATCCATATCAAGGAATTGAAGAGTTGAAGTTGAGGTGCTTAATTAAAATTGGAGATCGTGGTGAGTTTAGGATGCATGATCAATTGAGAGATCTTGGAAGGAGCATATTTTGTCAAGGACAATCGCCTGAAAGATGTCTGAAACAATGGGTTGACGAAGAAGGCTTAACAGTGAAACCAGAACTTGGGGTAAGATATGGCACTCCTTTTTTTCTTTCCCTCTCTCTCATAATTTCATGTTTAATTTGATCTATTCTACTCTTTTACCTAGTGTGAGCAGATGCTCCTACTTTTTAGGAAAAAAATCTATTTATACGCCATTCATGTCCATCATACATGAATTGTGGCCGTAATTGGATTGTATGTGTGCCAATATTAAAAAGTTACATTATATAATTCAAATTCATTTGCATAAAGTACATTAGTAAAAAATTTAATATACAGTCGATTCTTTAACTATGATTCTATAGTAAAAATCTCATTCACTAAAAGCATGCAATTTTATATCTAGTTGAAAATATTGATAGTTTGAAAGACTATAATAATTAATAAAGATGAAGCATATACATCATAGATCATATAAATAAAGATTTTTTTTATTCAAAACAATAATGGACAATATGTGCCAATTATAATAACTAATAATTAAGCAAATCAGTAACATTAAAGAAAAATATCACATTTACAACGGGTGCTTCCTTTCTATTACAGTCGAATGTAAAGAAAAATATCAATGTTTGGTATGCTTTTTTTTTTTTCCATTTTGATTCAAAAGTACCTGTCCCTCTACTAGTTATATCTATCTCTTTTCATTCTTCTTTCCTCTTAATAGATATGATGGCAAAGAATCTCCTTAATAAATATATTGGGAGAACCTTACTATCGTTTTGTATCACGTGGACCTTGCTCATCTTATGGATTAGGTTAGGTGTTTTTTTTTGGTCGGTTAGGTTAGGTGTTTGACAATGAATGGATTTCCTTATTCTCCCTTCTTTGCTTCTTTCATTTCTGTTTTCTTTTTCCTTCGCTTTTCTTAATAAACATTTCTTTCCTCGCCAAGCTGTTTTATAATATTTATATCTTTGGGACAATGCCCTTTTGTGCCAATGGCCACTAGACTAACTTGACTATTTAGAGGAAATGTCGTGCTTCTTATTATTATATTGATACCTTTTTCTTTACTATATACGATTTTCAGCATGAAAGTAAGGTCAGTTTTCACTTAGCTTGTCAACGTTCATGTCATTTCATTGTTTTTATATTGTCCATTTGGGGAAGCCTTGTAGGTTCTGATAAATGGAAGGGAATTAACCTTAGCAATTAACCAAGAGATGCTGGGCAAAGGAAAAAGCTTTGTCTTCTTGATTTAGTTTTAAATAGTTTGCTCATAACATTACAAAGAGCACAATCTTTCAACGTTTCTCTGTTCAAACAAACTCTGACTTTTTTTTTCCTATTTTTTTAAACACCCATATGGCGTGCTCTCTTTGCTAATAGGTTCATGACTGATCAATGATCAATTCCCCGCCATTGATTAGTCATGGACCTATTAGGGGAATTGATTAGTCATGAACCTATTAGCAAAAAGAGCACACCATACAGGTGCTTAAAAAATGGAAAAAAAAAAAAGAGTCAGAATTTGTTTGAACAGAGATAAAAGTTGAAAGATCTAATTAGTTCAGGAAAAAACCTAAATGATTGTAAGATGTAGGGATGTTGATGTGATTTGGAAAATGAAATATTCATGGGACTAATTTCCGGTTATCTTGACTATTTATATTATTTATGTCCTATCTCTACAATTCATTACGTTAAAATATCTGTTGAACTTTTTTCTATGTAATATTCAGAAAAATTAATGTACGATTGTAATTGATCAAAAATAGCGTGAGATGATGATAACAACAAGATTTAGTGACTTATCGTTTAAACAAACTTAAGAGAAATTATATTCACCACACATTTTTCACTAATTAATATATAAAGTACCAACAATGCCGAACGAGTCCAACCCATAAAACTAAACCCAACCAAAAAAAAAAAAAATGAAATTTAACTTTGGTTCCATGATGTTCGGAAAAATTACCAAAACAGTCCTAAATCTATTGTAATTTTTCAAATTCAGTTCTAAACCTTCTTTTTTTTTTTTTGCAAATTCAATCTTAAATATTTTGCAATTGTGTCAATTCAGTTCATTCGGGCAAATTTGGCTGGCCGGTGTTGACGTGGATGTTGGCCAGCGTCAGCTTATGTTGATGTGGCATTTTTAACATTTTTTTTTCTTTTTTTTTTCTTTTTCTTCTTTTTCTGGCCAGTTGCCAGACCGGTTAGAGGCTATGGTTGGGGAGGCCTCGCTGTCATAGGCGAACTCTAGATGGAACTAAAATAGAGGATATATATGTCACATATGTATAAGTTTGGATTTTTTCGTGACACGAAAATAAGTTGGGGGTATATGTGTTACAATGATGATAATTTGAAGTTCTTTGTGGTATTTGCCCAAAATTATAAAACAAGATAATGCTTTCAATTTGGAACAAATATTGTTCTAACAAAAGTTCACGTGAAAGAAAAAGGGATCAACTAGTCGTAAACCCATGCCATGCGGAGACACAAAAACTAACATGAATGAATTTAGCGGGAATATATAATTATAATATTCTAACATCTTTTGAATCCATGGGCTATTTTCGTCATTTAGCTCCTAAAATTGAAAACTACCATTAATCGCTACCAACGGTTGTCTAAATATAGTTGGTCTATATTTGTGTGTATATACACACACGTATATATAAACATGTGCTTTGCTTTTTTTCTTTTCCCTAAGAAAGAATAGTTCATCATTTGAAACTTTAATTGATGTCACCTCCTCAATTCAATATAAATGGTGTGCATAGCGCATCATTTGAAATTACTTTGCTCTAGAAATGCATGTTAATGCAGTGAATATTAATTTCTAATTCACCTCTCAGGAAGCATGCCCATCCAAAAAACAAATGCCAATAATTTACATTAACATACCTCGAGAAAAAATATGCGACAAAAGTGGGTACTGGCAGCTATATAAGTTCCATAACAGTGAAATGCTAAATTAACTCTCTTTGCCAGTTGAGACACGAGCTTAATTAAGTCCTACCGGAGAGTTCAAACAGGGAATCATTTGTACTTAATAGTGCATGGAATCAAACTCATATTATCCAGCTAATCAACATACCCAATAATGTTCTTTAACCACTAAACCATCTGCGTAGGGTTGCCTCGCAGACATTTCGGCCAAATCTTTCAGAAAACTATCAACCGTACCTTATTTTGCTTTTGGTAAATCCTAAAGAAGTTGATCGTAGAATGAATTGCAAAGAAAAAAGAAAAGAAAAGAAAAGAGACTCAATAGGCATGTCTCCTTGATGTCAAACCGAGCGAGGCAGGGTGCCCGCTTTGATTCAGAATGACACCGCTATCATGAACGTCTCAGTATGTTCCTCTGTACGTCAGCGAGATGTCAATCTGCAAAATCCTTCGTCCGCAGCTTCTTTAATGCACATTGAGTCGCGGCTTGATTTATTTGTGATCATGCTCGAGACGCTAATCCAATAAAAAGTTTAAGTGGAGTTGTGTGTGTTTGGAGTAAATGCTCTTCCTTTTAAAATTTCGATACTTGAACGCTATTGAATACCGTCACTGATCAGCTAAATTCTCGGGGGGAAAATAATAAGTATTGTTGTTAATGTCAATCAAGACGTCTGGGATTTTATCACCATCTTTCACTAATTAAATGATCTCTTTAAGCAGTACTTTTGATTTATAAGATGCAAAAAGAATCGGCGCCAGTCTTAGGAAACAGACATACATATCTTCTCAGTTTTGGTAAATAGACATAAGTAGCTTTCTCCAGGAACTTTCATCCGATAGAGCTTGCCAAAAGATATTGCCCAGCGTTGACAACCTATTGTTTAAAAAATTTTATGAGACTATTGCTAATTGTTCTAAAAATTTAATCTGTTAGAAGAAAACACAATTTAATAATTAATTATTGTAACACTTCCCTCACGTTTAATTTGATCTTTTTGTTTAGTACTAAGCACAGAAATATTTAATTGGGGAGGCAAATGAAGCCTGAAAAATTGAACTTAGGATCTCTTGCTCTAATATCATAAAAGATTTTGTTGAACCATCACCAACCGTTTTAAAAACTTAAATTGTTAAATAAATGCATAGTTTATTAATTAAATATTATAAAATTTCCTCTTACACTTAGTTTGGTCCTTTTTTTTGGTCTACTACTAAGCATGGAAATCTAATAGGGGAGGCAAATGGGGCTTAGGAAGATTTGAACTTGGGCCCACCAAGCTTTAATACCATTAAAGATTTTATATCACCATTGCTAACTGTTCTAAAGACTTAAGCTATTAGATAAAGACATTGTTTAATATATAAATATTCTAACATTGTTCCATATGTGAAGAGACCTTAATCTAACTACAACACCATGAAAGGAAGTTAATTAGTTCATTATTAGTTGGTCTAAAACCCACTCTTTTTTAATTCCCGTCAAAATCTAAAATATTATTCAAATGTTAAAGGTTTATTACTAACAAATGTCACCAATGTATTCATTTTTTTAAAGCAATGATTGAACACTCCATAAGAATAGTTAGCGAACTGAGAATTGGGTGCTTCCTTAGCAACTTAACAAGTCACCCATGTGCACTCTTCAACAATTGTATGTTTTAAAAGGTTTCAAGTTTTTCACCTTGGATAAAAATCAGAAGGCAAGACATTGAGGTGTTTTCTCTTGAATCTTTTAAAGCAAAAGGCACACTTCCTTTTGTTTAAAATAATGTTTAAATTTCAAAAGAAGATCAAAATATTATATGTGAGTTTACCTGTTAATATTTATATATGGTGAGGGGTAAAAAGACGACAAATTTTGTAAGTATGGAATTTAGAGAAAGAAAAAATTTAAAAAAAAAATGAAAATTAATTCAAACACTCACTTGATTGGTTTGATATGCAGGCACGCTATTGTTTAAAAAACTATGATACATACTTTCAATGGCCCCGTGGCTGTTCCCCTGCATACACAAGTGAACAATTTAAAAACTTACCGAGCTCAAGGTTCCTTCAATTGTGCTGGAAGGCTTTAAGTGGAGACTTTAATGAACTATTTTTCTGAATTAAGATGGCTTCGATGGTTTTACATTGAACCCAACATGCTATCTTCAGCGATAAATTTCCATCTATCTAAATTAGTGGTGCTAGAGTTGTCACAAAACAAGCTCACAGAGGATTGGAGCGGATGGAGTTCAATTATGGTAAGATGGAAAAAAGACATCCTTTGTGATCTTTGCTTTGTTTTGTCTTGTCCATTAAATTCCTTTTTTGACATCTTATTCTCCTTTATATAGGTCGCAAAGCGGCTAAAATTTCTCAACCTTTCATATAGCCAGGTTTTAAGATGTACTCCTGATCTCTCGACTTTCACAGAGTTGGAGATTCTCATCTTGGATGAATGTTGCAAACTGGAGCAAGTCCACCCTTCTATTGGCCAAGTCAAGAGACTTGTTTCCTTGTACGTGAGGAATTGTCTCAATCTCAAAGAGATACCAGAGGAAGTGCGTGAATTGCAAGAACTAAAAGAACTTTTTTTAGATGATGCTGGCATTACAAAAATTCCTATGTCAATTGGCTCTTTGAAGAAGTTGGAGAAGTTGAGTGTCCCACATTGTTTGTCATTGGTTGAAATCCCTCTCTCAATCGATAATCTTTCTTCTCTCCAACACCTTGACCTAAGTAGTTATTTACTATTGAGTGAGATCTCTAGGTCAAATAGGAATATTTCTTCTCTCAAATGCTTTAACCTCCTTAGCTCAATCGGGAATCTTTCTCCTCTTCGACACCTCAACCTCTCTCAATGTTCGTCATTGAGAGACATCCCTAGTTCAATTGGAAATCTTTCTTCTCTCCAACACATCAACCTTTCTCAATGTTCGTCATTGAGAGACATCCCTAGCTCAGTTGGGAATCTTTCTTCTCTCTTACACCTTAACCTCTCTCATTGTTCGTCATTAAGAGAAATCCCTAACTCAATTGGGAATCTTTCTTCTCTCCAATACCTTAATCTCTCTCATTGTTCGTCACTAAGCGAAATCCCTAACTCAATTGGGGATTTACACAAATTGCAACATCTAAACATTGATAATCCTTTGATTAAAGAGATCCCCGATGCCATTGGAAGGTTTAAAGAACTGCGGAGGATAATCATTAAATCCCGTGATAGTCGGGGAATTGGATCTGTCTATTGCTCTCGTTCGCTTAGTAAAATCATTGACAGATCCTTATCTACTCTGCATGATTGCAAGGATAAATCTTTTCTTCAGAACCTCCTTTCCCAACACTTTAAGGTGCTCCGATTGATGCCAAAGCATCCTTCCGGTTTAACATATCTTCATTACAATTTCACAATTCCCAAATTCCTACAGCTTTCTTGTCTAATCGACCTTGAAGAACTTCATCTTTATGCATGCGATGAACTTGAGAGCATCCAGGGGCTTCCTTCAAGGCTCTTGAAACTTTGTGTTGACTCCTGTCCAAACCTGATATTACCTGAGCTTGGCAGATTCAAGTACTTGGAAGAGTTGTTGATAAGACGCTGCAATTTCATTAAAAGAACGGACCTCTCACAATGGAATCGCTTGAAAGAATTGGACATTCAGGATTGCGATAATCTAGTTGAAATTCAGGGCAATGGAGAATTAGAGTTCTTGGAGACGATAAATATATATAGCTGCATGTCAATTGAAAGGTTGATCCTTCCGAAATTACAGTGTTTGAAGCGACTACATGCTTGCTCTTGCAACGATCTAGTTGAAATACGAGGTCTTGATAAGGCAGAGTTGTTAGAGGCATTAGATATTTCCAATTGTGGGTCCATTGAAAGATTACCTAAATTAGGATGCTTCGCGACCTTGAAAGAGTTGAACATTAATGGGTGTCACCATCTACGTGGTGTTGAGAGTCTCGAGAGATTCTCGTCTTGCCGAAGTATATTTATTAAGGATTGCGAAAACCTAGAAAAACTACCAAACTTGTCAAAATTTGAAAATTTAGAGAGTTTCGTAATCTTGGGTTTAATCCGGCTTAGGGAGATTCCTGGGATTGGGGAATCAAGATCTCTAGCAAAAGTATCAATCATGAAATGTCAATCCTTGGAGACTTTGCCAGATTTGTCAGGATGTGAGAAGTTACGATATGTAAGGGTAGTAGCATGTGACAAACTTACTCAACTTTGGGGACTTGAAAAGTTGGATTTGACTCTTTTGGCAATTTATGGGTGCCAGCATGTACCAGAATTATTTAAAACATGCATTGGGATATATGAATATGAATGCTTTTGTATTCCCGAGGTAATTAAATTGCAGTGATAATAATGTGATGAACTTTATACCAATATTACAAGAACGAGACTAGTCATGTTTCCTTGACAGAGGTAAATAAGCAGTAAACTACCATTTTTCTCTAAATTTCATGACCTATTGTTCATCATTATCTTCTTTTGACAATAAGGTTTTCCTTGACAGGGTTTTGTTCTTCCTAAGTTCCTAGACTTAATAACTTGAAGGAATGGTAGAGTTGGTCGTAGAAGCTGACATGATGCTTTAGCCAAGATCAAAATTTAGATCCAATGGTGCTTCCTCGTACATTAGAAGGCATTGGTCATTTGGTAAGATTCTTCATCCTTTAACAACTAGCATGAGCGAATAGAGTAATACTTTTGTCAAGGATATATCCTTTAAGAATTATTTGCTTGACACTACGTATCTCAGTGATATGGATTTGTCCAAATCTATTGTTGTAAATTCCATGACAACAATCTTTTTTTAGCTATCCTTCCATTGGCAACTGTTGTAGACAGATTGGTGGCTAAGGCAACAAATGAAAATATCGACGTATGTAAAACAATTAATTAGCGATTTACAGCTCCCCTCTCAATAAACCTGGTATTTGAATTTTTTATCTAGAGGCCGACGATCTTCCGCTACTCAATATTGTAAACTGCACCCAGATCCGCTTTTTCGCCCTGTCTTAAACTAGTATTTCCTTTAACGAATCCTTGTTTGAACTCATCTTGTCAGCTCTTCAACAGGTCAAATTTGACCGATGGTAGTTATCCTGTTAAGAACAAACACCTCTCAATTTTTCGTGATAATAGTAAAGCCTGTCAAGGCTCTTCTCATTCGCTTGAGCATGAATTCCTAGTAAGGAAAAGAAACTGAGCTAAAATAACAATCAAGATTCAAGTTTTTCTGGTGGATGATGGAAAAGGAAATGAAAAGTAATTTTGGCCAGTCTGTTTCGTAAATGATTGGAGACAGGCTCTATATAACCGATTGTCATACTGCCGTTTGATGATCAAGCAAGGTAAACTGGTGCTGCTTTTGGGACAAACCTGGCCGTCTGTTTAATGATCAAGGCTTACGTTTGGACTTTGATTCGAAGAGCCGTACTGATGACCTTTTGCATAATTAGGATGATTTATTTGCCCGTTTTATAAAACAAGTTGGGCAAGGAGCTTAAGATTTTGTTAATTCGTTTGCACGCTGATTGATCCTGTTGTTGTTGTGGAATCATTTTATCACATGATTAATCTGGGTCTGGCTAACTTGGTTGAGGAAATTCAAATTCCGTACCAGAGAACGATCAAAAAGAGGAAGAGGAATTTTGCCGTGGAATCATCAGCAGTAGCTGAAGGCTTTTGTGCCCACCTTGAAGAGGCTTACGGGCCAACTGGAGTGTATTGGTAAAAATTTTTATGCCTGTGAAGATCAAAGTACTTGATTTGGTCTCAACAGCATGTAATTGAATAATTGGGATTGTATTTTTTTTTTTTTCAATTGAATCTGCTTTTTGTATGCTCCTTAGGTTCTACCTCTGTTAATTAAATACATGTGCTGATTTTTCTGCATGTTACCCTGATGCAGAGTTCTTTGATGCGACTGCGTTCTAATGATATCATTCCGAAACTCAATCAGGCTTTGCAAATAGAGGTAGCACTGCCAATCCTCCCATAACTGTGAGAGAGTAAGTTGTGTGCTTATACTTAATTGAATGTGCTTTTTTGTAAGCTTGTTAGGCTCTGCCTCTTTGTTAATCAAATACGTAACTGCTGATTTTCTGCATGTTACCCTGATGCAGAGTTGTTGGATGCGGTTGCTTCTAATAATATCATTCCTGAACTTAATGGGGCTCTGTAGAGGAAGGTATGTAGTGCCAGTCATACCATAACGATGAAAGATTAACTTGTGTGCTTTAAACTGTATTCAATGTGCTTTTTTTATGCTCGTTAGGTTCCACCTCTCTATTAATAAAGTACGTACCTGCTAATTTTTCTGCAGGTTACCCTGATGCAGGGTAAAAGCTTAAAGAAGAAGAAGGAAGAAGAAGAGAAGCTCTCTTGTGCCAAACAGCATTTTCTGGTCGTGTTCGATGAAGTTATTCGAAAGTCCTTGCTCATGAAATTTTACGGCCTGATCTCACTTTCTAGCCAAAACAGCACTTTTCACTATACGTGTTCAATTACTTTTATAGAAGCCATTGGTGATGACCCAGGAAAAAGGAAATGAAGCGGAACATCAAGAAGGTGGTATTTGCGCCATTTTCCTTATTTCCTAGTTAGTAATGCTATTGGAAGAGAATGTCTTCAAAGTTCAGGCATAACAAAAGGATTGGTGAGGATTGCAGCTACCTGTGCTACTAGGACCATCTCATGTGGACTCCAATGCCACCTCCTCTGTGGTATACCGGTATGATGACTAGTTCATGAAATATTTGATATAATGCCAACGTCCTAATTTCCAAGTCCGCTCTGTTTATGCAACAGTATAAGCTAGCACATGTTCATTTTTCTCTCATATAAGCAGCATCACAAAGTCTGGACTTCCAATTCCCAAGGAGATAAAGGTATGTCTTGTTTTTTTTGCAGGGGTTTATACCAATAAATAGTCTATACTAGACACCAAGGATCCAAGCAATAACTGCCGATGCTCTTTGCAATAACTGCCGATGATCGTGGAGTACGTGATCACATCTGGCTCCCCGCCTTCGTCTTACAAATTCTTCAGCAATGGAACGGCTTTCCTGGCATGTGGTTATATCTACCTTATCAAAGTGTTAAAGCTCACAGTTGTTGGTTCTAGTGCAAGTATGACTATTTAACATCAAAACTGAGAAACCGAGATCGGACCTCTTCAATTGGCGGAGGCGATTCATCAAAATGCTGCGAGTAAAAACATTGGGCGAAGTTCCTTCCATACCCATCCTCTCGGTCATGTCAATGGTGATGGCGCAATGACTATTTTACTAAAGACACGTTAGATATAAATTATTACTATTAAAACATAGAATAACTTCAAAAGCACCGCTGTTCCTAGAAGACGACAACGTCAAGACCCATTCTAAGACACCAATTCAGCCACAGCTCCATGAAATGGCAAAACCCAACAACGTTCCCACCCGCGGCTACCTATAACCGTCGCGGGCACAGTAAAAAAACGAGTCTTTTCCATTCCCGCTTCCCCTCTGGGAGAAGACAATATCAAGACCCATTCTAAGACACCAATTCAGCCACAGCTCCATGAAACAGCAAGACCCAACAACGTTCCCACGCCGCGACTATACATAACCGTTACGGACACAAGTTAAAAAACGAGTCTTTTCCATTCATTTTCATGTTCACCCTACTGCCCATATTCCCCACCGTCCGAACTGCCAGTACCTTGAAAGATGCTGTAACAAACATCGACGCCCGGGATCGGGCGCGCCATGTAGTAGTCGATGGACACGATCCGGACGCTGAAAATCGCGAGGTCCTTCTCCGGCCCCGACACCGCTGTTCTGGGTTGCGAACCTTCTTCCTCCGTCGGGAGTGGCAGCTCCTCCATCTGCGGGAACCTTCCCACGACCCTCGCTCGGGAAAAGCGCCGGAACCCAGTTTTTAACGGACCGCGCGAAAGTCAAGAGCGTCTTCTCCAAGCTTTTTCCAATTTTTTCCCTCTCGCTTGTTCTCGTGCAGTGCGGTAACGGAACGCCGGAATAGGAAAATGGACCGAGAAAAGTCTTTGGGCCGATGAATTATTATAAGTTACCTCGGGACGGTTATTTTACTACTGTCAAATATCATGATAAATTCCGACCAAAAAAAATTTAATGATGGATTCGGTCAAAAAAATATTGATGATAGATTAAAAATTGGCTTTAATCTATCTTATTAATTGGTTTTATATACTAAGTAAATGCTAACAACAATGTTCAATTAGAGATATTAGCTATTAATAACTAAGAAACCAAATTACAATTTTATAACTTTCAAATAGATTAAAGAAATAAGAGTATTGGAAATATTAAATTTTTCAAAAAAGTACAATCAAATTAAAAAATTTATCATAAATGTACAATTGAGTTTTAAAATTTTTAAAAAATACAATCAAGTCTTAAAATGAATTAATGACTTTAATATGAATTAAGATTTGTGTATCAGTCAAATCAAAACTAGTTCATAAATTAATTAAAGAAAAATTGTGTATCGCTTGAATTAGGATCTGTAACTTCATAAAAGAATTAATGACTTTAACATGTTGACAACTTGTACGACTAAATATTTTTAAATTATTAAAACGAACAATAATTTTGGAACAAGCAAACAAACCCCAGTATTTTTTATGAAAGTTTGGGTACAAACATGTCACAAGTCAAATACGTCGCCGATCTTTTTTTAACAAACTGTTACTAAACAATATTTCTGAACTTACTGATACAGACCACAAGAACAATCCTGGTTAGTGGTGATGCTCCAGAATTACAGACCTTCAAGAGGTTTGTTCAACAACAATAGTCATCGAATTCAAAAGATGTCCACCCATAGCTACATCTACAAGCCCAGCTGAAAGTTTATCAACACCTCGGACCATTCTTTAAAACATTAGTTGATCCACACACAAATTACTCCATTAATATATTAGTCAGTCCACGCATAAAATAAATCATATGCTTCATTCCTTTGCAAAAGGCTAAAAATATATGTACGTTGATCACTTGATTAGAGAATCATACAATAGCCACCACCCTTCTCCTTTTGGACACTATATATACTATGAAATGCAAATTACAAATGCATTATACAAGGTTCTATCCACAGAGTGATGGGGAAACAAGCTAATTGACGCTTGGAGTTGCCCCCAAGAATGCAAAGAAATAGATGCGGCTTGGTGGAATTGAAGATTCACACACATGGAGAAATAGGTTCAATTCCAGTCCGGTGCTTCAAGTTGTCATCACTGTTAAATATACAGGAATGAAGTCTCACTCAGCCATTATCAATCCAGCAAATAACACTGACGCTGGAAGAGAAAGTATTCTGAGGAAAAAGAATTTTACAGAACAGCAAAGTGAAACCAAGAACACGTGGGAAAAGCAAAAACAGGAAAGTGACAATGAGCTGATGATCAAACGGTGAAGAGCTCGTGTTGAAGGCAAACATGGATTGTCATCAATGATTAAGAAAGCCTGGAATAAAGAAGATGAGGATCGCCAAGTCATATAGACCGCAATTAACACATGTGCGACTATTCGGTTAGAATGGTGAAAACAGATTAAGAAACAGTTAGTTGTATTCTGTTAGAGTTTTCTAGTTTGATATAAATAGTCTTCTTCTTCCTTGAGAATTGTAACGAGAGAAATAGAGAGAAAAAGGTGCTGAACAGAGTAAAGAGAGAACAGAGGATTTGTATTCATAAAGCTTTGATTCAATGTACAGAAGCTTGATAGTACAATCACGTTGAAATACAGAGAGATTCTGAGTATTCCATCTTCATACTCTCTGTATCTTGATTCAGTTCTTCATCTTCACTTTCTCAATCACCATTCATTTCATCTTATTAAAGCAGCCATAATGTTGCCTAACCATTTCATTTAGGCCAATCCCACCTGTCTCTCCCACCTAAGGTCTTCGGAGAATTTCGAGAGTGCAGCCCTTGGGTCACCATCAGAGATAGACAAGTAGTACTGAGCAGTCCCATCATCAACCTGCATGCTCCTCCTAAGCGAGTCGAGTATTCTCTTCTTCCCTCGTTCAGAGGTTGTCCTTTTTAGCAAAGAACTTATCTCTATGTCCCGGACGCCTTCTGGGTAAAGCACGGCGACTTCCCTCTTTGCATGGTTATCTCGCTCTATGTAGCATGTGGAATCGATAAGAATGTCAGGGTTGCTTATGGGGATTAACAATCTCTCCCTCGAATATATACCATGATCACTCATCATGTGTTCAAGCGCTTTATGTCCATGACCTGACAGCACAAAAGAAATTCTTGAAGCATGTGACATGCGGTGTAGACAGGCACAAAAAGGATATGCTTGACAGAAACATTGAAGCAGGGAAGAAAAAAATTTCAGGGAAGCCATTCTAAAAGTAAGTCTCTGCCAACAGTTATCAAAACATTGAACCCAGAGAGATCTAACTACATGACATCATTATTGACACTTCAGGGATTATTATGACTACAACCATGGAAAATTTCCATATAAAGACATATTCATTTCCTAGTTGCACAAACAATTTAAGTTCTGCTCTCAGAATTTGAGGTTCATGTTCAACCATTTCAATGAATCAATACCACCACTACAGAATCATCTACTATTTCTATGTCAATGTCATTAAGTCAGAGGAACTATCATGAGTATCACAAAGTGCATTGCCCATCATTTTACATTGATAACTTGAAAAATCTGAGCATCATTTAGTCTCGTGTGTTCTGGCAACTAAGAGATTGTGATTATCTATTAAGATAATCAATATATAGTCGTCAATCAAGCAAATCTTTTTTCTATTAGTAACGGAGATGCTTCTTGCTTGGCAAACTTTAGAAAACTTTACCACATGAAAGATTTCATAATGTTTTACATGAAGAGGACCCTATGCTCCCTAAGACATAACATTTTTGTCCAAGCCCCAACCTTCCTCCATACCTCCAGAAGAAACCGTGACAGTGACTTCCAAGTGTAACCATTTCCTTTTCCTTCTTTATATTTTAGGCTTCACTAAAAGATGAAGTCACTCCAAAATTACAAAATTGGTATGTCAATTAGTTTGGCCTTCTCCAATGGGAATAAATCTATAAGATTTGTAGAAGTAAATTCCATTGAGCATCTATCCTACCACCTATTTGATACAATATAGAGCAACAGCGTAAAATTATAACTAACCCCACTCAATGGGATAAATCTGTCATTAACGTTGAAGTCATTCAACCGCCAGCCTGCGCAAAGAAGCTATGAACATCATCAAATGATATGTACACTGTGTAGCATCTTGTCAACATTTTTCTTCTCCTAGTAAATTCCCCAAGCTAACCTTGATCAAAGAGGCCAGAACCCAATCGAATGGAGGTATAAAAGAGCCATGCCCGAAATTGAACAAAACTATGTACTTAGACAATCCTGCACCAATCAACAGAGCTATCCAACTTTTGCTGTTATAATGGAGGAATGACAGAATGCTTCTTCAAGGAGAAAAGCCCCTGCAAAGACCTGATAATTGTCGCTAGCTGTACAGCATTCTTCAACCAACAAGTCCTCAGCATTCTTCGGGATTCGCCACTTTAGCAATCAAACTCAGGATCACAAATTCGTATATTATGAAAAGCACCTAACCCATCCCCACCCATCCTCTCAGCGCCAATGAATAACCAAATAGACAATCTATGCTGCAGAAGAAAACCAGATGGATTCCAAGCCATCAGGAAAGCAAACCCACCAGAAATTCCATGAAAATTCACAATAAGGCTCCCAGCTTCTGTCCACTTCACTCAAACGGCCCCACCCACGTCTAACGCCAGCTACACATGACCACAGGCAGAACAAACCTACATGACTTCTGAAACATCAGAAGGATACTACCGAGAAACCTTCTTGGTAAAGTTTCAAAAGCTGTAGCCATACACACCACTTTAGCTAACTTTTAAATGAAATCGCAATCCATCTGTTCTTCAGAATCAGCTGAAAGTAAATCTCTATTGAAAATGCAGCGCCAAAGCATGTCATTGGCAAATGTCAAACAGACCTACTTAGATCACATGTAAAAATTTTCATGACGTTTTTATAAGTTCGATTATATTTAGCTTTCGGTGGAAAAATATATATTCTTTTTTACATTTTGAATAACACGAACATAATAGCTTTTGAAAAGTTTGGGTCAATATGAATTAAAGAGATTGAAATATTATATTCCGCAGAGGCTTACAAAATCATGATAAAAAAATAAATTGCTAAAACTTAAATGGAAAGTCGAATATATTCATTATAACATTGGTAATCTTTTAAGTACTTGTAAAATTTCGAAGAAGTTGGTGATTTGCTAATTTGATTTGATATGTCGAAGCCAAGAAAAAAAGGTGGAGCGAGGGCCATTTCTGCGATCCCGTGCTTTTGCGCACGACAACTTTGTCATGTTTCTCCTTAGCCGTTGGATTCAAGTGGTTTAATATCAGCCGTTCGATTAATATGTGTTGTCAGCGTTTCTGGATCACTCCCGTTGGTGGAAAACTCGTGGAATTGCCCACTCAAAAGGTGCCAAATCACGGGATTGCCCTTCCTTTGTTTATCGCCTACTTCAATTTTTCTTCCACCGTTCCCTTCTTTCCAAACAACATACGTTAATAAAATTTTTAATCAGTGCATTAACATTGTCGCAGTTTCTTTATATAAGCTGGTTTTTATAGAATGACACATATTCAATTTTTATTTTTAGCATGTAGATATATTTCATAAATAGTTTATGCTCCCATTTTGATATTATCTATGTTAAAAAAAAAAGTACATTGACCGTGTATGTAATATATATTCTCTTCCAAGGGCTTTTATTTTGTACAATGGCAAAATAATTTATTTTTTTGCACAAATAGGCTTTAGATAATTTTTCTGGCACAAATAATTAAGATTTATTTTGTGATATAAATTTCTTTTTGGCGATGTTTATCACTTGCCAAGTGGTCGTGACTTCAATATTTATTGACTTGTGTATTGATTTCTCACTGGCCGATGACCTCGCTTGCAATGATTTTAAGCAGCCAGCCCATCTTTTATTTAAGAATGGTATCGGGAGCATATGCCTTTAGCAAAAGACAAGTAATCATCTTTTGTTTAATAATGATATTGGGGAGAATGCACATTTCTATTATTTTTTAATAAAAAACATTTGTTCGTTCCAGCGGTCTCTGACATGAGTTGCATCGATCATGTGCATTCACATGTTAGATTTGTAAATTTTCTCCTCTCTTTTTGCTTTATAATTTTTTAAATAAAAAAAGGGATATACCTAAAGTGGTTGACCATCTGTACGTTCTTCAATTTTTTAGCACCATCCATGTGTTTGCTTTTACCATAAGTTAAGTTAATTGTGAACAAAAAACTATTAAACTTAGGTGACTTGAGAATTCTAGTTTTGATTTAATTAAGGATCGAAGTGTACATATATGTCTATGTTTATATGGATGTAGATGTATTTAATAGTGTATCATGTCTATATAGAGAGTTGAGTGTTGGTCGTCGGTTCATAAACAGATGATAAAAGAGTCACTTTTTTCTTGAGCCACTAGAAAAGGCTAGTAGCTTGAATACGTTACATTAGAAAAAAAAAAGGAAAGAGACCCCTTCAATTATTTGGTTGTTACGATTATAAGTAGCCCATATTTTATTTAAGAATGATATTTGGGAGCATGCGCATGTTCCCGTTGTTTTGTCAAAGATCTGAATAAAAGTTCATTGACAGTGAATGGTATTTGTTTTTCAGCCCACTTGTGACTTTATTACATGCGTTCACACGCCAGATTTGAAAATTTTCATCTCTAATTTTATTTTATTATTTTTTAACAAAAAATAATATATTTAAAATAGTTGATCATTTGTGCGTTGTCTATTATTTTTACACGCTAGGGTTTTCTCTGCGAGTTCTCTCCCTTTGCGCCTCCCTCTCTCTCTACCCTCCTTCTCTCTCCGACGAACAGGATTGCGACCTTCCTCTCTCTCTGCCCTCCCTCTTTCTGACCGGCGAACTACCGCGAGCAACCGACGGACCACCGCGCGGGATCGGCGAGAGGACCGTGAGCAACCAACGAACCACCGCACGGGATCGGCGAGAGGACCGCGACCTCCCTCTCTCTCTGCCCTCCCTCTTTTCGACCGGCGAACCACCGCACGGGACCGGTGAACCACCGTGCCGCCCCTCCGGCTCCAAATCCGGCCCCGATTCGTCTGTCCGTTGCTCGTTCTCTCCCCTCGCGTCTCTGTCTGCCCTCCCTCTCTTCGACGGCGAACCAGCGCGTGACCGGCGAACCAATATTTTGTCCTTGCGGAGAAGCAACGAAAATATCTTTGAAGTCTACAGCGAGGTAGTCTTACCGATTTCGAGGAAGGAAGGTTTGTTTCGGTGGTGTTGGTTAAGAAGGTGAGGGTAAAAAAGTAGTACAATTGCCGCGTGAACAGACGAGCAATCTTGTCGTGCAATCCTCTCCACAATATTGCGCGTCTCCTTCGGGGCAAGAGTGAGAAGTAAAGCTTTATTTAAAGTCCCAAGATCTCGTGACCCAGGTGCAGAAACGCCAATCACCATAAGTCTTTTGAGACGCTCGTCTTTCGCTCTGAGATATCTGGTTTTGATAGCTCAAGATTGAGGCGTGAAGGTGATCTCATAATTGTGCTGCTTTTGAGACTCGGACACGACTTGATGTGCTTTAAGGTAACTCCTTTTTAGACATTAAAGCCCATCCCAGTAATTCCGTCTCTGCATCACTCCTCCAGATGAGCCGGATAGTCTATTACATTTTGATAGAAGAAAATAAAAACATTTGGTTATTATTCATTGCATGACATCTAACATCCTTAAAAGGATGCACAATATAACATGTGAAATTCCATCAACTTTTTCAAAATCACGGTCGTCATAGTTATTGCAGATTTTTCTTAGGACGTTCCCCTTATTCAAACTGATCAGTATGAGCCATTGGACTGGTTAAACCTGGTGGAATTTGATAGTTCTCTCTCTCTCATATTTCTCACTTTCTGTATCTTTTACATCCGGCCTCTCTCTTGCAGAACAATTCAAGGCTATCATCTACGGTCCTCGCTCACTTTCTTTGTTCATTTCCCTCCTAAAAGTTCTCGGCGAGGCTTGTTTAGGGTCTTCTCTCTCCGAACTCGCACCTCTCTTTGCATCTCAGCGCGCAGAAGGTAATCGCTTTTTCATCTCTTATTAGCGTGTCATTTCTGTTGATTTGTTGCGGCTGAACTAGCGTGTTTTGGGCTCTTTTTGTCTGATGTGGGTGGCTGTTAACTTGGTGTGTCACCAGCTCATAATTGACTTCCGTAGAAAAGGGAAGCCTTTGCTTTCAGACTTTAGATGTGACTAATCATGTGGCCTCTGTCTCATCGTTCGTTTGCATCGTAACTCAGTGTCGATTCTCTGTCCAGCTAGAATGAGTTGGATTGCGAGACGAGCTAGATTCTATTGCGCGCAAAATTGCCAGTATTCGCCTCAAGCCAAGGACAGTCTTTTTACGGATTGTGAGGTTTCTTTGTCCCTGAAGGTCTAAGATCAATTAAATAAAAAATGAAATACAAAAGAAAAAGTAGTAGGCCAGTTCGCGGCAAGTTCCAACATCAGGGGGGGTTCGATTTTCAATTCTGAAAATTGAGAACATGCTCTGATAGGTAGGTTTTGAGGGTTTTGGTCTCGAATCAATCAATCACCCATAAAAGTAAGTACTCTCTTAATCAGATTTTATTCACAATTTTGCCTTTGACGATTATAGGACATTCTAGACGAATAATTTGTTGTCTTCCTTGAATTACTGGACAAGATAATCCTAAAAAGTATATTGCCTTTCACCTCTAACTCATTTTCCTCCTTCAAAGTTTTGAAAATCCTGAAAAAAGGGTAAAAAAAGGTTGAATGAGTAATGAAGAGAATAGTTCAGTGATAAAATGTCGATCGATTATTCAATTTTGAAAGTTTGAAGAGAATAGCTCGGTGATGTCATATCAGGTTAAAGTGAATTCATTTTGCATGACATTGCTAATACGTAAGGTCAACGGGGAACAAACGAGGAACAAATAAAAGAGAAATAGCAAAGACCTTTTGTTTTTGTTTTTGTTTTTTTTTTTTTTCCGGTAAGAGGTAATAATATAAAGAGGAAAGGTCAAAAGTACAAAAAATCACGGCACCAAAAACTTACACTCAAGATGAATAAACATAATGAGTGGAAGTATGATGTAAAAAACACAAGGCAACGCCTAAAAGAAGGCAAACAGAAAACTAGAAATGCACGGCATGAACAACCGGCAAAGAAACAAACACCTCAGCGAAGGAGGAGAGACGTCATCTCTAGAGCACTAGGGCACTAGCATTTCCTTGAAGCGTCGATTGAAATCACGGTCGATTACGGGTCTCCCGAGAAGATAATGGGATCAATGCCCCAACTCCGCAAAGACCTTTTGTTCATCTCTATCTCATTTCCAAATTCATTTAGAATATGACAATTTGAAATTAAAATGTAAGATCACATTCCTAATCACTAACTAGGCCCTTTCTTCATATCTTCCACACATTTCCAATTTCGTTTGAACTCATTTATCAGCTTTTAAATGATTTATCAAATTATGATTTTTAATAATCAAACAGAAACAGGACCTTTGCTTATTTATTTTAATGAATGCAACTTGCTTGTACACAGGTTCTAGCTTTTTATAGCCCAAGTAAGAATTTAACATCGTGAGCGGACCAAGCCAACATCTTTTGACTTTGACTGGAGGGTGAGATACAAAAGAAGATAAGGCAAGGACTAAAAGCATCTGCAACTGCTTCTGTTCAATCAATTGCAAATTTAATTAAAGATTTCGTGTCAATCTGTTCTTGCTTGGTAAAAATATTTTGGTGGGGTCAAGACTTATGGATGAATATGTATTTTTTTTTTAAAATAATCGTGTTTAAGCATAATTTCCGAGAGTTGGCTGGGGCAGGGCACCCTTAGCCCCTCATTAAATCCACCCATATTGTCAGACATTTTGGATGTGGCAGGAGAAGAACTAAACAAGGAGAAAACTCAGGAGGGCATGGGGAATATATACTGCTGAGAGAGTTGATAACTTAATCAGTGGAGGTTAGGGAAATGAAGAAAATAAGAAAAAATAGAAGAAAACCATTAGTAATGAGGGCGAGGATATGGACATGGATGACCCATTTAGCAAGAATGGTTCGGGAAGGCCTACCATTACTGGGGGAGAGCTCACTTTCATTTTTATTTTTATTTTTATTTTGGTTGGGTCAAAAGCTAACTCTCATTGAGATAGCGTGAACGAAAATGCTTATAGAAAAAGAGTTTGCCTATTTTGGCTGTTCACTTTTCTAATTTTTAAATGACAATTTCTTATTTAACAACTCACAAATTTGATTGCTATTTCCTTTAAATTGTTTCCTTTTCAATTGATTACGAAGATTTGATATTAGATTTTATGAATATCAATAATCAGCACTTTGATGAAGGTAGAGATCAAAGTATATGCATGTGCTTTCAAATATATGCTTACATAAAACCACTTATCAAAGGCATGATTGGAGCAAATATGAAAATTTCCTAGAGGACCCGAGTGCATATGACCTTAATAAATCTGAACCTTTGTTATTATTGAGTCTCATGTGAAAACCACATAATATAAGAGTTGAGATTCATTAGGGGCATATGCATTTGAGAACGCCTAATGAAATATAGGCATCAACATGTTAGCTTTAGTTAATTTTACATGTGGGCAACATGTTTAATTTGTAACCAACCAATAAGAGACACGATTAATGAAAATCTCCTCGACCAGGAAAGTCCATGCATCAAGAGGATGAGGTCCATGGGAAAGAGAAGATGTGCATTACACTGCTCCAAAACAACAGCTTGTAATATTGGATTAATCAATAGGCACCCCCCTAAGAAAACTCATTCAGTAAATATCGTGTACATTCGGAAATCAGGTGCTTTCTATCTAGCCTTTTCACTTGTTTATCTACATCTTTTAGTGGAGCAGGAAAGCATCTTCTCTTCATTAAACATTTTAGTGTTAGTCATCGTTCATAATGCATGTGCTCTCCACCAAAGATTAGGAGCCTTGACTATAGAGCACGCATGTAGAGATGAAAATTAGCCATTTTCTTCTTGTCCATGAGTGGACACAACCCAATGATGTTGCCTTGACGAGGGGGCGCGGTCCATTGGAAAGAAAAGATGCACGCCTAAGTCAATAACTTTTACTATTTAATTAGTCAATAGACTGACTTGATCATTAAACATTTCGGATTCGAAATCGTTCAGAAATCATATGCTCTCCTCTCAAAAAGCACGTGCTCTGCCTTTTCGTTTGCTTATCTACTTCTTCTTGTGCAGCAGGTTGCCATCCTCTCTTCATTTTTGTCTATAAGATTTCTATGGGGAAAGGGCAAAGTCTGAGCAAAATAAAAAGAAATAGAGCGCAAAAAAAAGGAGCACTGAGGGAGGAAAAGAGAAGGATTGCTGAGAAAGAGATCCTCTTCTTCTCATCTCGATGAGGTCGGTGGGTTTTCCCACAAAAAAGTGGTATAGGATAGTAATGGCTTGACTGAAATTTGGTGACATCAGAAAATGGATCTGGTCTTGTTCTGATACTGATTTCCACCAAAGTTTAAGGCTTCCCGTGAACCTAGTAACAAAATTGTAAAGAACATCATTCATATCATGGTTGGTGAGAGACTGAGTATTTAACCAAGTATGAAATTCCTCAAGTCTTTCTGGCCATTTTTGGTAAGGAATATCATCGATGGTGAAAAACTGCTTTAATGCCATGGACACATGATTTCTGGGGTTGTCCCTAACAATCTCTGGGTCAGAGTAAATTGACTCCATTTCTTGGTCTGGAGAATCAACCATGAGTATAGAAGAGGTTATAGGTACAATGGGAAGGGGATCAGGTTCAAAAACTGAAAAGGATGAAGAGGATGAGGATGATACTGAATCAGATTCAGTATCATAAGTGGTAGGATCAGTTTGTTCTGCTGGAAATAGAGTTTGATCATTTGGAGGAGTTGGATCAGCTTTGTGGACTGGTTCAAAATGTCCCTGGACACTTAAATCCTTTAGAAAGGATTCTAATGGATTTGCTAGCATCATCTGATCTGGCTTTTCTCTTATGACACCCGAACATGATTCTACAGGACTTTTCTCTTTTCCTCTTTCCTTTTGGATTCGATTCAACTCTTTGATGCGTTCCCGTATATCTGGTTCCTTCTTGGAAGGATCTTGTGGAATGGCAGCAAAAATAGACGTTTGAGGTGGCGGAGGTAAATATCCAGTTCCTACCGGGGTTGCAAGTGGATCAAAAGGTCTGAACCTTCCTTCTTCAAGAAGTTGGATTTGTCTTTTGAGCTTCTCTATCTCTGGTTCTGGGCTTTCTAGATAATGGTAGCCCAGACGTTGCCCTGATTCCAAGGCATTTAGCCTTTTCTGGAATTCAGAAACCATTTTCTTGGTGGTTTCATCATACCTTCGGAGATCTTGTTGCACCATTCCAATCTTGGAATCAATTGCCTTGAAAGCATTGTTTTGTGCTAACGGAGTCTCTGATTGCCAATTTAGAACAGCTTCGGCCGCAGAAGTCTTTTTCTGTCTTCCATGTTCATCCACATCAGTGGGGGTGGATATTTTAGGAACATGGCGGTATCTGCCCTGTGGATCAATGAATTCCTCTGGGGCAGGAAACGACAGTTTAGAACCTTCTTTCATAAGAGGAGGAAAATCAGAATCGTGAAACATTGCAATGGAGGAAATTGGTGGTGTTTCTGCTGGAGCTTCAAGTGGGTAGGAACGCTTCTTGGCCCACTTTAAAATTGGCTTATAGAACGGAGAGAGAGCTTGCTTTTTCTGAGGTGGTGATGATGGGGGTGATCTTGGTGGATCTGGTGGATCTTGGGGTAAAGTGTCCTTTGGTGGCGGAGGTGGTGCATAGGATACCATGAACTGGTATTTATCGCATTCACCTAGAGTATCAACTGAAGGGTCTCCGTTTAAGTATCTTTGAAACACTTTATCCTTTGGCCTTTTCCGTCTAGGTGGAGGTCTATCATATGGATTTACCTCATCAGGGGAATTCATACAATAGGAACACTGGCAAAAAGGATCCCAAAAACAATGACCATATTTGTCTTTATAGTAATGGACAGGATGCCCATCATTATTAAAGTGCCTAACAAGCTTTTTTGGATCTGGCTCAAAAATTGATTCAGGAACACATGGTTCTATCATGAAGAGAGTTTGGAAGATCGAAGGACTTTCTTCCTTTTCTTTGCCAAATTTGATGGAAACAGTTCCATTTTTTTTCCGGACAAACTCAGAGTCTGTAGACTGGAAAGGCTTGTTATGTTGGTGTAGCTTTTCATAGTTGGTAATCCAAGTCTCTGGAAGGAGCTTGGCCAACGTATCCTTTGGGATCTGTCGAGGAACATGGATGCATGATGCTTGATCATTTTGCATGGAGATAAACAAAGCATCTTCATTACTGTTGTTGAAGTTTAGATCAAGAGCATGGTTCTGTACTCTATAAACCATCTGGTAATGCAGGGTTGCAGCTACATAATCAGCAGTCTGGGGAGCTCCAGTGAGCTGGACTTGAACTTTTAGGAAAGAGAGAAGCTGGGGATCTGATAGAGCGATGTTGAAGTTGGGATACAATGTTACAAAAACTGTTCCTGCATTCAGAGTAGTCTGCATAGTACCGATGCAAGCATGCTGGTATTGCAGAAATCTAGTATCCAATAATGCAATTCTTGCCACAACAGGCAAACCTTTTCGGCCGTGAAAGGTGAGAGCAAGACGAACAGCGCCATAATGAACATGAGTGTATCCCTGCTGAGCCCATTGTCTGGGAAATTCGGGAGGGATCTGGAGAGTAACAAAGTACTCCTTTTCAGTGGCAGGAATGGGGTGCTGATCAAATTTGGAGGACTGGACGTACTCCTTCACTTGCTTTGGAGTCTGGTGAATAAGTTGGCGGATGGAGCGGATGGGTGAGAATGACGAGTTGGGTTTTGCAAAGGCGGAATAAGGATTCATAAGAGGAAGCTGGGTTTCAGAGATCTTGGTTTCATCACTAAGAGAGACTTCATACAGAAAATCTATCTTAGAAGCATTTGAGACACGAAACTCTGGAGATGTTGAAGATGATGTAGAGGGAGCAAAAGTAACAGGTGCTTCGAGAATTTCTGGTTCTGAAGACATGATGTGAAGAGATCTTCTCAGCACTGGATTCACCTACTTGCATGGAACGGATAATATTATAAACGAAACCATGGCTCTGATACCATAATGGAACTAAACCTCGAACCAGGGAAGGAAGAGACAATTTTCTGCAGGTATGCCTTCCCACAGTGGACGAACAACGTTCAAGCCCTTCAGGGACGGCCTGTTAGCAGGAAACCACTCTGCCCTTTAGTTCAGGGTCTAGGGACACCATGAGAACCAGGATGGAACCGCTTCTAATCTACCCGAGCTGCATTTCCTAGAGGATTCTACCAGGCTGGAGAAGAAGAGGAGTTTAGAAAGCCATAGGTTTTACAAAACACTCACTTTACTTCAGGGGACTCTGCCCAACACAATACACCCTCCTTGCCTTTTATAGACAATAAGAGGTCACAAGCGAACAAGGACCAAGCTCAAGGGTCCAGAAACAAACAGAGGCACCCGAAACTTTCGGGAGGGAATTATTCGCACACTATGAACAGTAACCGCACTGTGAACAGTACTTTCCCTAGCCTAATGCTACAGTAAAAATGAACAGTACAATGCTACAGTGAAACTGTACGGTCAGCGGCTTTTCAGCGGTCTCGTCCGTCACGAGCGTTGTAGTCATAGTCCGAGTCATCCGAGCTGTGTGCTGTTGCTAGAAGATGTGCTTCGTACTTCTGTTCAAGATCTTCAAGGTCTTCTGGTGAAAGGATTTGTTTTAGATGGTGTGATGAGGATGCTTCTTCATGAACCCGGTGGGATGCTTCTTCTTGTGCCCAGTTTGTATTGTCATCCTCTGCGGTGTTGACAGGAATACTTGGCTGGGGCCAATTAAATGGCTGCGAATAGTAGGAAGTGTCTATTCGAGATAAGGACAAGGGTTCCTGGTCATAGGGATCTTGGGAAAGAGGACCTCCCCATCGTGCATAGGGGTCCTGGGTAGGTTGGACAATGTCTTGTGCACTTGTCATTTCATTATCTTGAGATGATTCAGCCTGTCTGAATTGCCTGAGTGCTTCCTTAGCTTCTGGAGCTAGGTCATAATGATCCCATGTAGTGGGTATATTAAAATTCCATACACTTTCGGGAATGATTTTGTTTTCTTGGCACAGGATCCTCTGGAGTTCTCGATACTGGTGTGGACCGGATACGACAGATTGGGAATAGGATTTGTGAATTTGAGCTTCTTTGCTATCCAGATGTGGTTTATAGGATGTGGTTCCTATTTCCAGAGGAACATTGATGATGTTGCCATTGTTTCGGCAAAAATGCCATGGTCGTTTGAAAAACAGAATGGTATGGACTTCAGGATTTGGTGTCGTGGTTCTCAGTTCCTTTTCCAAGAGATGTTTCCAGTGAGTGGGAGGATAGAACCAGTTGAGAAAGTCTAGAAGGTTTTGATCACTTTCTCTCTCGATATTTTTTCCAAGTAAGAATATCCTGGTGAGGTTGGCAACAAATCTTCTGGTTGGGATTTCAAAGGCTATTAAGTACTTATTGGTTAAGTACCATAATAGCGTCTTGAGCTGATCAGGAAAATCATCTTCTTTCCAGATAAGAGGATGTATGAATGGATAATCTGAATTTAATCCACAAGGATAAAGAATCGAACCTGCATTGAATCTGAACAGATCTGTGTGGCTTTGCCACATGAGATTTTCTAGATTTTCAGTGAGAGTGTCGTTCTGGATTTGTTCAATAATCTCCTGGGGAAATTTCCAGCTTGGCAAATCTTTGATCTTCTCAATCTTGTATTTTACTCCATGATTGAGCATATGAAAGGCAGGTCTTTTGATGTGCATGTTGATTTCAGCTGGGGCCTTTGGTCTTGACAAGAAATTAGCTAGAACATTCTTTTTTCCTGGAATGTGTTTGGTTTCAAAGGAGTATTTTGAAAACCATTCAGCCCATCGCAGCAGTTGGGAATTCGGAATCTGCTTCTGTTTAAACTTGGTCATCTGAGGAAAAGATGCCATGTCTAGTTCCACCAGGAAGTGATGGCCGATGAGATGGAATTCAAACTTCTTGATCCCATTTTTGACTGCTAAGATTTCTTTGAAGGTGGAGTGATAATGCATTTCGGATTGAGAAAACTTTCCACTTTTGTGAGCACAGAGGTGTCTCTTACCCTCAATTTCTTCAAGTAAAATGGCTGCCCAGTATTCGTCACTGGCATCGGTTTGAAGAATTCTCTTACCTGTTGATGGTATCTTTAGCGGTGGGAGATTCTGCATAACCTCCTTAAGCTCGGCAACTGCTTTTGTCTGAACTTTTCCCCATGGTGGGGGATTCTTCTTTAGCATGTGATTTTAAGATTCTTTAACTATGATTCTACACTGAAAATCTCGTTCACTAAAAGCATGTGATTTTATATCTACTTGAAACTATTGATAATCCGAAAGATTACAATAATTTAATTAAGATGAAGCATATACATCATAAATAAGATAAATGAAGATGTTTTGAATTTTCGTTCAAAATGGTAATGTACAACATAAGCTGATTATAATAACTAATAATTAACCAAACATCACAAGTGCTTGCTTTCTAGTATGGTCGAATGTATTGTGATGCTCCTATGAATTAGGAAATCAATGTTTGATACATTTTTTTTTTTTTCCATTTTGATTTTGAAGATACCCCTTCCCTTTACGAGGTATATCTATCTCTTTTCATTCTTCTTGTGTCTTAATAGCTATGATGGCAAAAATCACCTTAAGAATCTTATAGGGAAAATCCTGACAATGTTTTTAAGGTCGGATCACATTGACCTTGTTCATCTCATGGATTTAGGTGTGTGATAAAGAGTGGATTTTCTTATTTTCCTTTCTTTGCCTCTTTCATTTCTCGTTGCCTGTTCCTTCGCCTTTCTTAATAAGCATTTCTTTCCTCTCCAACTTGTTTTATATTATTTATATTTTTTGGTACAATGCCCTTTTGTGCCAAAAACCCTCGACAAACTCGACAATTTAGAGGAAATGTCATGCTAGTTATTATATCGATACCTTTTTTCTTTACTAAATAACATTTTCAGCATGCAGTCAATTTTGAAAGTAAGTTTAATTTTTACTTAGATTGTCAATGTTCATGTCGTTTCGTTATTTTATATTTTCCATTTAGAGAAGCGTAGTAGGTTCATGACTGATCAGTGGGGGGGGGGTGGAATTAACCTTTGCAATTAACCAAGAAATGTTGGGAAAGGAAAAAGCTTAATTTTCTCGATTTAATTTGAATTAGTTCACTCATACCATTATAAAGAGCACATTCTTTTGTTGATTCAATAACTATTCTTAAGAGAAATAACATTGACTGAATTTTTCACTAGTTAATAAATGAAGTACTGATAATGACAAATGAGTCAAACCATAAATTAAGCCCAACAGAAAAAAAGAAAAAAGAATTCTATCTTTGGTTTGATAGTGTTCGTGGAAGTTCATATTTCACTAAACAAATTTGTCTTTTGGCAGTTCAATTTATTCATAATATTTCCAAGAAACTAACGAAAAAAATGCACTTTCAAGTTATGTTGATCAGTCAATATATATATATTTTCTAATGTTTTACTTATATCTCCTACCATATTGTATCTTTGCACTCGGCCTATAAATAGCATTACAAAAACACCCAAAAAAAAAAAAAACAAGGTAATAGTTTCAATTTGGAGCAGATACTGTTGTCACAAAAGTTCATGTGAAAAAAGAAAGGTGTCGAGTGTTGTGAAATATGGATCAATTAGTCGTGAGCCCATACCATACATATGCACAAAACTGACATTAATAAATTTATCATGAAGATATAACTATAGTATCCTTGTCTCTATTGGAAAAGCACATATAGATGGACAAATCATGTTCTTTGGAAAGACAGTTATAATTTATAAGTTGACAGTTCTTAATCTTTCATTATAGTAATTCAACCGAAAAAAAAAAAACAAAAACAAAAAACAAAAACAAAAAACCTCTCATTATAGTAAAAATTCAGGTGGGAAACCGCATTCGAAAGACATTCCTTTTTTTCAATAACAATGGACATACTTCTCTTGGATGGAGTGCACAAGAAAAAGTTAAATGTGCTCAAAATCGAATTATAAGGAATTTAAAAAGACATTAAATGAAATCGCATGAAACGGAAGTACGATCAAAGGAAAATTACGAGGAAACTAAAAGATGAACTTTGTTGTGCTGTGCATGTCTAATGTTACCACTGAATAGCCCTTTTATGGGAAAAGTGCCAAAAAAATTCTAGACCTTTTGTTTTTGTGCTAATTTAGTCCTAAACTTTTTTTTTGTATCAATTTAGTCCTAAACCTTTTTACGTTATGCCAATTTAATCCTTTCCGTCCAATTTTGCCCGAATTTTGTTGACTGAATGCCGACCAGCTAACATGGGCCTCGTTTGGTTCAACATTCCCAAGGGGCTTTCAACCCTGAAAGCCCATTGGAAAAAAAAATTAGGTGTTTGGTTCAGCATTTAGAGGTGTCCTTGGCCAAATGCTGGCATTTGAAATGCTGAAAGCCCTGCCTTAGGCTTTCAGCATTTCGGAAATACAAGTCCACATCTACTGTTCATCCGTTAACTTCTTTTTATTTTTATTTTTTTTAAACCGATCATCTTCCCCACACCCCAACCGCCGTTGATCGACAACCGAGTTTCATCGGATTTTATTTTTATTTTTAAAAAAAAAATAATAAAAACCCTTTGCAAATGTTAGGTTCACCTTCTTTTTTTTGTCATTTTCATCTTTTGACAATCAATGGTCAAACTTTTCATCAATACACTAGAATAATCATTAATTAACGAAGAGATTAATAATACAATAATTAAAAAAAATTATGCAAAGTTGAGAACAAACCTAAAAGAACCCTAGGCAAAAGTTGAGTTTTGCATCTAATCTATAATCAAATTATTTTAATATAATTTTTAAATAAATTTATTAATATATATCTTTTATATTACTCTCAACATGAAAATGTAAAATGTTATATAGTCATTGTTTATTTTTTGTACTTTTAAAAATACTAAAACTAAAAAACTTAAGTTTTTGAGCTTTGCATCTAATCTATAATCAAATTAATTTAATATAATTTTAAAATAAATTTACTAATATATATCTTTTACATTACTCTCAACATGAAAATGTAAAAGGTTATATAGTCATTGTTTATTTTTTGCAATTTTAAAAGTACTAAAACTAAAATACTTAATTTGGTCACATTAAATGGCTTTTCAAATATATGTTTGCCAAACAGCCTTGCATTTCCCTAAAGCACTTTTCAGTTATAATTTACCAAATAGTCTAGCATTTTGGAAAACACATTTACCTCAAAGGTATTTGCATTCTCCCAATGACATTTTCCCAAAGTTGAACCAAACGGGCCCATGGTTTGATCGGTGCTGATGTGGACAACTTTTAATAATAATTTTTTCTTTTTTTTTTTTTTTTTTTTTTTTTTTTTTTTTTTTTTTTTTTTTTTTTTTTTTTTCTTTTCCTCTTCTTTCTCTAGTCGGTTGCCGGACCTCGGGGATCGGCCAGAGGTGATGGCTGGCTAGAGGCGACGGTCGATGAGATCGAGCCTCGCCAGCCTTGCTCGCTCGGCGCGAGCTAGCGGAGCTCGCCCTCGTTGGCTATGGGTGAGGCTCGACCCTCGCCAGATTCGGCGAGGGCGAGCCTCGCTGCCCAGGCCTTAAGGGCGGCCTGCGCCGAGCGAGTGAGGTCGAGCCTTGCTGCCCAACACGAGGCCCCCCTTGCGGCCACTAGCGAGGTGGCTGGCGAGGTCGACCTCGACTTGGTCAGCCGTCGCCTCTGGCCGATCATCGAGGTCCAGCGATCGACTAGAGGAAGAAGAGGAGAATAAAAAAATAATAATAATAGTAAATTAAAATATTATTAAAAGTTGTCCAAGTCAGTGGCCGGCATCCAATTAGCAAAATCCGGCCAAAATTGACTGGAAATGACTAAATTGGCATAACGTAAAAATGTTTAGAATTAAATCGGTACCAAAAAAAAAGGTTTAGGACTAAATCGGCATAAAGACAAAAGGTTAAGGACTTTTTTGACACTTTTCCTGCCCTTTTATACCAATGCCTCGTGTCAACCATTATGTTTCTAGGCCGTTCACATGTAACTTCCACATGCATCATATGTCACGTGCATCAATTGTCTCCTGCGTTACTTGCCACATACATCCTATGACACCTAGTCCTATTAGGGGTGAGCATGGTCCGGGTTGGGCCGGTCCACCCCCGAACCCTAGGTACAACCCGCATAGTGTTGGTCCTTAATTTTTGGGACTGAGGACTGACCCTATTAAGTTTGGTACCGAGGACCGGACCGACCCAATGGGTTCGGTCCGATTCCAGGGTCAACCCGAGACCAACCGATAATTTTTTATTTCATTTTTTGTACTCCTTAAAAAAACGATTAAGGACCAGAGTGACCTAATGGGTTCGATCCGGTTTCAAGATCAATCCATAACCAACCAATACTTTTTTATTTCATTTTTTGTACTCCTTGAAAGGGCAATCAAGGATCGTACAGACCCAATGGGTTCGATGATGAGAGAGGTCAGCTAAGAAAGGCAAGCGATGAGGGTCAAGTGGGGTGAGTGTCAAATGGAATGAGCATTGAATGTCGAGTGGGAACCAACAAGCCAAGCGAGCATTGAGCGGCGAGTGGCATGAAGCGGTGAGCGACACGAGTGACCCAAAAATAAGACATAATAGAACGAATACTAGAGGAGGATGCCATAAGGTGCCTTTTTGGACGCCGTGAGGATTCGTTACAAAAACATTTTACTCCTTCGTAAATTATGACTATTGACGCCGTAAAAGACATTAAAAACCTAAGTTATTAAAAAAACAATGTAAAATTACTTGAACTCCTCACTAAAGAGCTGTTTAATATTGTTGACGCCATTGTTTTTAAGGTTTTCTCTATATAAAAAAATTATAAATAATATGTTAGTCAAGGTTGGTTCGGGTTAGACCGATCCGGAACTCTTAGGACCGAGGACCGACCCGCACAGTGCCGATCTAGGAATTCTAGGATCAAGGACCGACCCAGTCTCCCTGAGAACCGGACTAGGACTGGCAGGATTGGGCCGGTCTAGGGTCAGTCCAAGGTCGATCTTGGACCGATGCTCACCTCTAAGTCCTATACTATTCTTTTAAAGGGTGAGATTTCTCTATTATTCTCTCAACCTAAATTTTCTCAAAATCAAGTTCATTATAAATCATATTTATTTTAATGAATCCATGGGCTATTTTTCATCATTTAGCTCTTAAAAGGGGAAACCACCATCATTAATCGCAATTGCTTACTGTCTAAACATAGTTAATCATATATATATATAGACATGTGTTTTGCTTCTCTTTTAAGAGGGAATGGCTCATCATTTGAAACATCAATTGGTGTCCTCAATCCAATATAAATGGTGTGCATAGCGTGGGTCATGTCTAGTCTAATATCTGATATATAACATGATACTATAATTATAGAAATGAGATTGGTGTCACTTTAAGTCCCTTCTAATTTTACTATTATTTAAGGATTCTCCTACTAATAAAAAGTATGGCAGAGGAGTGAAGTCTCACTTTGGTAGAGTGCTCCTTCTCTATCCAACACATTCCCCACCTTTAACGGCTATATAATATTCTCCTCATCAACATGTCGTACCATCCCCAATTTTTATCACCATTCTCTTCTTATTTTTAAGAGTTTAAGTTACAAATTTCACATAGAAATAAGCATAATGTTAACATAACATGCGCGTAGCATGTGTATAGATTACTGTGGACATTAAGCAAAGTCCATTTACAAAAATAATACCGTTTCTAGGTCAAATTTTGCTTTTATATATTACAAATGCATTTTCTTAAACAGGTCGAGTGAGGGGCATTACTGGCTTGAAATTACTTTGCTCTAGAAGTGCATGTTAATAGATGAGTACTAATTTCTAATTTCTAATTCTTCTCTTGAGAAGCATGCCCATGCTAAAAACGAATGTCAATATTTACATCAACATACCTCTAGAAAACCTATTTGACAAAAGTGGGTACTAACGGCTACATAAGTTCCATAATGGTGAAATACTCCATTAACTCATTGCTAGGTGGGACACCAGCTTAATTAAGTCCGACTGGACAGTTCAAATAGGAAATTATTTACACTTAATAGTGCCAGGAATCAAACTCATATCATGATACACAAAAGCACATTCCTTAACCGTGAAATGAGCAGCGTGGGGTTGCCTCTCAAACATTTCAGCCAAATCTTTCAGAAAACTATCAATTGTACCTTATATTGCTTTTGGTAAATCCTAAAGAACATGACCATATAATAAAATTGCAAAGAAAAAATAACTCATTAGACATGTCTCCTTAGTGCTTAACTGAGCGTGGCCAGGTGCCCGCTGTGATCCAGAATCGCATGCCCAACCGAGAGTGACTAGGTGCCCACTTTGATCCAGAATCGCATCGCTACGTTGTTCAAGCAACTGAGTCTTGCTGGAGGCCCAGCCACCGACCGGTGGCTTTGGCTACTTGCGATCTCTGTTATGGGCATCTCAGTCTGTTCCTCTGAACGTTTACGCCATGTCAATGTGTAGATTGAGTGGCGGCTTGATTTATTTGTGGTCAATCTCGAGATGCTAATCCAATAGAAAGTTTAAGATTTAAAATTTCGATACCTGACATTATCCAATACTGTCACTGATCAGCTAAGCTTTTGGGGGAAAAATAATAAAGTGTTGTTGTTAATGTCAATCAAGCCGTCTGGGATTTTGTCACCATCTTCTTCCAATTAAATGATCTCCTTTAGCAACAAAGTTTAAGCAGTACTTTTGACTTATAAGATGCGAAAAGAAATGGTGCCAGTCTCCACTTTTCTATTTAGGTAACATAAGTAGATTTTTCCAGAAAGTTTCGTGTGGTAGAGTTTTCCAAAAGATGTTGCCCAGCATCGACAAACCTACTGTTCCATATGTTAAGACCTTAATCTAACTATAACACCATGTAAGGAAGTTAATTAGTTCATTTTTAGTTGGTCTAAAGCTAGCTCTCTTCCAATTTCCATCAAATCTAAAATATTATTCAAATGCTAAAGGTGTATTGCTAAAGAATGATTAAACACTTAATAACACTAGTTAACAAATTGAAAATCAGGTGCTTACTTAGCTACTTAACAAGTGACCCATGGGTACTCTTTTAACATTCATATGTTTTAAAAGGTTTCATGTATTTCCACTTTAATAAAAATCAAAGTACATGACTACAAAATTCCAAAAAAGGGAGAGGTAAGAATTGAGGTGTTTCGTCTTGCATTTTTTAAAGCAAATGAAAAAGTGTTCTTTCTATTTAAAATATTGTTTGAATTTTAAAAAAAAATTATCAAAATACTACATGTGTGTGTTTATTTGTCAACATTTATGTTTGGCGAGGGGTAAAAAGATGACAAATTGTGAAAGTATGGGGTTTAGAAAAGCAAAAGTAAAAAATTAGAAGTCAATTTAGACACTCAATTGATTGATTTGATATGCAGCGTTTCCGGAGTAGCTTCGATTATTGGTCCCATGGCTGTTCCTCTACATGCACAAATGAACTGTTTAAAAAATTACCGAGCTCAAGGTTCCTTTCAATTTACCAGACGACCATAAGTGGAGACTTTAATGAATTGTTTCCTGAATTAAGATGGCTTCGATGTTTATACATTGAACCTGATATATTTTCTTCAGCAATCAATTTGCATCTATCTAAATTAGTGGTGCTGGAATTGTCACAAAACAAGTTTACAGATGATTGGGGAGGATGGAGTTCGATCATGGTAAGATGGAAAAAAAGACATCTTCTACGATCTTTGCTTTGTTTTGTTTTATCCATTAAACTCCTTTTTGACAGCTTTTTCTCTTTTGCACAGGCGGCAAAGCAACTAAAAGTTCTCAACCTTTCATATAGCCAGGAGTTGAGATATACTCCTAATCTCTCGGCTTTCACGAAGTTGGAGATTCTCATCTTGTCCAATTGTTACAAACTAAAGCAAGTCGACCCTTCTATTGGCAAACTCAAGAGCCTCATTTCCTTGGACTTGTGTAGATGTAGTAATCTGAGAAAGCTACCAAAGGAAGTGGAGGAATTACAAGAACTAAAAGAACTCCTTTTAATTTCTATTGGCATTACAAAGATTCCTATGTCCATCTATTCTCTAAGGAAGCTAGAGGGACTGGCTATCGGATATTGTCATTCATTGGTTGAAATCTCTCTCACAATTGGGAATCTTTCGTCTCTCCAATACCTTGACCTCAATTTCTGTTCATCATTGAGGAAAATCTCTCATTCGATCGAGAATCTTTCTTCTCTCAAACGACTTGAACTAGGTGGTTGCACGTCATTGACAAAAATCCCTAACTCAATTGGGAATCTTTCTTCTCTCGAACGACTTAAACTACGTGGTTGCACATCATTGACAGAAATCCCTAGCTCAATTGGGGATATTTCTTCTCTCGAACGACTTGAACTAGGTGGTTGCACGTCATTGACAGAAATCCCTAGCTCAATTGGGGATCTTTCTTCTCTCGAACGACTTGAACTAGGTGATTGCACGTCATTGACAGAAATCCCTAGCTCAATTGGGGATCTTTCTTCTCTCGAACGACTTAAACTAGGTGATTGCACATCATTGAGAGAAATCCCTAGCTCAATTGGAATCTTTCTTCTCTCGAACGACTTGAACTAAGTGGTTGCACGTCATTGAGAGAAATCCCTAGCTCAATTGGGAATCTTTCTTCTCTCGAACGACTTGAACTAAGTGGTTGCACGTCATTGACAGATTGACAGAAATCCCTAACTCAATTGGGAATCTTTCTTCTCTCGAACTACTTGAACTAAGTGGTTGCACGTCATTGACAGAAATCCCTAGCTCAATTGGGAATCTTTCTTCTCTCGAACGACTTGAACTAAGTGGTTGCACGTCATTGACAGAAATCCCTAGCTCAATTGGAAATCTTTCTTCTCTCGAACAACTTGATCTAGGGAGTTGCAAGTCATTGATAGAAATCCCTAGCTCAATTGGCGATCTTTCTTCTCTCAAACAACTTCAGCTATGGGGTTGTGTGTCGTTGAGAGAAATCCCTAACTCAATTCGGAATCTTTCTTCCCTCAATACACTTAATATAAAGAGTTGCAAGTCATTGACAGAAATCCCTAGCTCAATTGGGGATCTTTCTTCTCTCAAAGAACTTCAGCTAGGGTTTTGCTCCTCAGTAACAGAAATCCCTAGCTCAATTGGGGATCTTTCTTCTCTCAAACAACTTCAACTAGGGGGTTGTGTGTCATTGAGAGAAATCCCTAACTCAATTGGAGATCTTTCTTCTCTCAAACAACTTCAGCTAGGGGGTTGTGTGTCATTGAGAGAAATCCCTAGCTCAATTGGGAATCTTTCTTCTCTCGAACAACTTGATCTATGGGGTTGCAAGTTATTGACAGAAATCCCTAACTCAATTGGGAATCTTTTTTTTCTCAAGAAACTTGATCTAAAGAGTTGCGAGTTATTGACAGACATCCCTAGCTCAATTGGGGATCTTTCTTCTCTCGAACAACTTCAGCTAGGGGGTTGTGTGTCATTGAGAGAAATCCCTAACTCAATTGGGAATCTTTCTTCTCTCCAACAACTTCAGCTAGGGGGTTGTGTGTCATTGAGAGAAATCCCTAGCTCAATTGGGAATCTTTCTTCTCTCAAATACCTTAACCTTTACAGGTGTTGTTCACTAAAAGAAAGTCCTACCTCAATTGGGGATTTACCGAATTTGCAAAGCATCGGTGATTTTTTACCTTGAATAGTTACCCATTGCTATTGGATGGTTGAACAAACCGCCAAAGGCTATTTCTTGAATCTTGTGATAGTCTAAAAGGGGGAATTCCAAGAGAAAACGATGACTTGTCTTCGCTCGTGATTCTCCATATCACTGGCACATTGATATTTGACTCGCCAGAAAGCATCTGGAATCTTTCTTCTCTTTAATGCCTTGACTAGGAGGGCTGTAAGGAGCTTGATTGTTGCTAGAGCTTTCTTCCAGCTTAACATATCTTAAGATCAATTCCCTGATTCCCAAGTTTCCCAGAGCTTTCTTACCTATTCCATCTAGAAGAACTTCATTGTTATGGATACGATCAACTTGAGTACTTCCCAGAGCTTACCTCAAGACTCTTGAAACTTTGTGTTGACTCCTGTCCTAAGTTGATATTGCCTGAGCTTGACGGATTCAAGTACTTGGAAGAGTTGTCAATAAACCACTACAATTCCATTGAAAGAATGGACCTCTCACAATCGAATCTTCTGAAAGGATTGGAAATTGAGGATTGCGATAATCTAGTTGAAATGTAGGACCAAGAAAATTGGAGTTCTTGAAGACAATACATACATATAGCTGCAAGTCCATTAGAAGGCCGATCCGTCCGAAATTACGAGGGCTTGAAGCGATTAAATGCTTGCTATTGCAACAATCTAGTCGAAATACAAGGTCTTGATAAGGTGGAGTTGTTAGAGGTGTTCAATGTCTGTAACCGTGGTTCCATCGAAGGATTATTTGACCTATGCTACTTTTGGAACTTGAAAGAGTTGAATATCAATGGTTTTCATAATCTACGTGGTGTGGAGACTCAATTCTCAATCTTACATAATTGCAAGAGTGGGGAAGTCGGTCCTAGAAGCTAACATGATGTTTCAGCCAAGATCAAAATTTAGATCTGATTGTGGTTCTTCATACGTTAGAAGGCGTTGGTCATCTTTTAACAACTAGCATGAGCGAAAAGTGTAATACTTTTCTAACATATATATCTTATAAGAATTATTTGCTTGACGCTTGGTATCTATTTGATCTAGATTTGCCTAAATATATTTGTTGTTGATTGCATCATGGCAATGTTTTTCGGCTAATCTTCAATTGGGAACTTTTGCAGATAGATTGGCGGCTTGTGAGGCAACAAATGAAAATTAATGACATAGGTAAACAAGAATTACTTAGTGATTTACAGTTTCCCTCTTGGTAAACCCAAGATGAGAACTTTTCATCAAGAGGTTGATCTTCTGCAACTCAATTTATAAACTGCGCGCCAAATCCCTTTTTTCTCTATGTCTCAAACTAGTATTTTCCTTTAAAAAATCCTTCGCCATTTTGAACTCCTTTTGTGAGCAATTTTATGTGTCAGATTTGACTATTGGTAGATATCCTGTTTAGGACAAACAGCTCTCGATTTTTTGTGATGATGGGAAAGCCTGTTCATTGTTCATTCGAGCATGAATTCCCAGTAAGGAAGAAAAACTGAGCTAAAATAAAAATCAAGGTTCAATTTTTTTCTAGTACGTGATTTAAAAAAGTAGAAAATTAGTTTTGGCTAGCCTTTTTCATTTATGATTGTAGGCAGGCTTTCCATAAACAATTGTGAGATTGTTGAAAGATTATCAAGTGAGATAAATTGGTGCTACTTTTGTGACAGGTCCGGTTGGTCTTTGTAATGATCAAGGCTTACTTTTGGACATCAATTCAAAGAGCTGTATAGATGACCTTTTGCATTAATGGGACAATTTTTTGCCTGCTCAGTAAAACAAGCTAGGTGAGGAGCTTAAGATTTTGCCTATTATTTTGCATCCCGTTTGATCCTGATGTTGTCGTGGAATCATATTATCAAATGATTGATCTGGGTCTAGCTAACTTGGCTGAGGCAACTCATTGTCCATCCCAGAGAACGATCAAATGAAGAAGAGGGATTTTGCTGAGGTGTCATCAGCAACAGTTGAAGGCTAGCTTTTGTGCGACCTTGAACAGGCTCACGAGCCAACTGGAGTGTCCTAAGGAAGTTTTTATGCCTGTGAAGATCAAAGCACTTGATATGGTTTCATCAGCACAAAACTAAATGATTGTGAATGTTATTTTCAGTTGAATCTACTTTTTGTATGCTCATTAGGTTCTACCTCTATTAAGCAAATACATACGTGCTAATTTTTCTACATGTTAACCAGATGCAGAGTTCTTTGATGCAATGCGCTTTAATGGTATCATTCCCAAACTCAGTCAGGCTCTGCAGATAGAGGTTGTAGATAGAGGTATGCAATGCTAGTCCTACCATAACTATGAAAGAGTGACTCGTGTACTTATATTTAATTGAATGTGTTGTGTGCTTGTTAGGTTCTACTTCTATATTAATTGAATATGTTCATGCTGATTTTTCTGCATGTTACCCTGATGCGGAGTTTTTTGATGCGGTCTTGTTCTAATGATAATAGAGCAACTTGTGTGCTTATACTATTTGAGCTGTGGAATTTGACCAGAAATCCGTGAACTAGGATGCATGATGACAATCTCCTTTTTTTCTGTCAGTTCATAATATCTTTTGAATGTTGGGATAAAGGTCTCTGATACGACGAGCTTAAATCTCATGTATGCAACATTAAATTTGTAAAGTTAAATATAGCCTCCTAGCAAACAATTTTGTATTGCTGATTTCGCTAATTGGATATTGAAAAATAACCAAGTAACAAGTACGCCTTTCTGTTCTGTAGTTTGGGCACTTTGCCTTTTCAGCATCCATTCTGTTCATAAACACAAACAAGGATGATGGTGCTAATTGCTGACTTCTCTTCTCTTAAGTCCGTTGTTTTCTATTTCTTTGGCTGATGATGAATTCTATTGATTGCGATCCGACTGCAAATTAATCAGAGACCCATGGAATGTGTGGCAAAACTAATGTCCCTAGATTTTGGTGTTGATAGATGAGATTCATTGAAGAGGTCACTCGTAGATCGCCAGAATCTGGACCAGGTCAAAATAACCTTGTTTATATTGATGGACTCTCAAGTCTATGCTTACTACTTTCAGTTAATTTTAGGTTCTTCATTCCAAATACATCTAAAAATAGACAGAACTAAGGATCCATGTAGCCATGCCTTTATCTCTCTTCGAGATGATTGGAAAGTGTTGACACATTTTTACTCTCAACCATCTCGTGTAACAGATGCATCGCCCTCATTTTCTAACCATCTTTAGCAAGTGCCCAGGTGGGGACTAGTTAGAAGTCTTCTAAGGTTGATTTGTTAGTGTTCGTGACTTTTGATGAAATATCATAAACAACCTGAATTTATCATTCATTCTTTTCTTGAATCTATCACGAAGTACATATGTTGCTAGTAGAATTATAATTATTTTCAAAATCTCATGTAACTGTTAGGGAAATCCCTTATGATGTTTTGAAGATGACAAAATAAATCAAAGGCTACTAACATGTTTGATGGTTGAGTAATAGACTATGCAAATGATTGAACATGTAAAGGATATTGTCAAAGTCTGAAGACGACCAGAAGACTGAACAGAACACATGTCCAAAGTATATTCTGAAGATTTCCAGATTTCTGTCAAAGTCTGAAGACTGCCAGACTTTAGTGTCAAAGTCTGTTCTGACAAATTCCAGACTGAACGTGAATGAAGAACTAGAAGACAGACTCTATGCTGAAGCTGAACTAGAAGATAGACTCTATGCTGAAGCAGAACATAACAAACTGTGTTCAGACCTTAAAGCTAAATCTATTCAGACCCAGATTGCAAAGTCTATCGCAGTCAGACTCAGATTGTAAAGTCTATTGCTCTCAGACTTTACATCCAGACTCAACAGAATGTAACTCAAGCCCGAAGATATAACGGCTAGTGATCTGGTTTGGATTCCACATCAAGATTGCTTTGATTGACTCAATCTAATTGATTGACAATTAGATCTTGAAGACAAGAACTTTCTATACGAAGAAGCTTTACTTATGGAAACCAAGATTTCGTTTGTATGGGCGATCGGAATCAATTTGGGATTCTATCTTTGTCACTCAACGGCTACCAAATCTTTTTTATACAGGGCTGTCCAATGGGTATATTGGAAGACGATCCTCGGGATACTGTCCAACGGCTAGTTTTGGAAGTGGAGGAGTATTTAAGGAGATGAAGAACCGATGAGCAAGTAAGAGACGGAGCGTAGAATTTATAATTCCAAAGTCTGAGTGATCTTCTATCATACACTTGTCTCTCGTGAGCTTAAACGTTTGTGATCTTGAGAGAAATACCAAAAGAGTGACTTAGTGAGATAGTGTGATCTACTACTAAGTGTTTACACTCAAAATTGTAATCTCTTGTTGATTGCATAGTGGAATCCAGCCAAGAAGGCTGTTAGCGTGGGAGAGTGGACGTAGGCTTGGATTAAGCCGAACCACTATAAACCTTGTGTTCTTATTCTCTTCTCTAAACTCTTTATTGTGTTAAAGTCTGATCTCGCTCAAAGTCTGCTGTTCTTCAGACTTTGCTCACAACTTATTTTATTCCGCATGCTTTTGCCAAGGTTTTGTTTAAACACCTATTCACCCCCCTCTAGGTGTTCTTACTAGCACTCTCAGTAACAACAGCTGATTGGAAAAGCCAATGAGTGTGAGACCCAAATATAGGGTTTACATTTGATGATGCGGTTCAAACTACAAGAGACACACCTTCGGATCGTCCAAAACTTCTTAATGACTTGCCTCGAAGGACACAACCAAGAGAAGGGAACAAAATCTCACCAAGGAATGAAGAAGGAGAAGGAGAAGGGGAAGGAGAAGAAGAAGATTGCCTCAACTGAGTTGACGACAAAATTGCAGCTACCACTACTACCGAGACCTTCTCATGTGGACTCCGGTGCCACCTCTGTGGTATACTGGTATGATGACTAATTCATGAAATATTTGATATAATGCCAAAGTGCTAATTTCCAAGTCCCCTTCATTTATTGAGTAGTATACGCTTGCCCAAGTTCAATTTCCTTGCTCTCGTGTTAGCAGTAGCATCACAAGGTCCGGTCTTCCAATTCCCAAGGAAATGTTCTTTTTTATTCTTTGCAGGGTTTTGTAATAATAAATTGTTGATACTCCCTGCAATAACCGCCGACGATCGTGGTGTACATGGTCACATCTAGCTCTCAACCTGTCTTCCAAATTCTTCAGCAATTGAACGGCTTTTCCAGTTTTGCCGGTTCTGCACAATCCGTCATCATGGCTTGGCACGTGGTTATATCTACCTCGATTGTCTGGCCAACATTTCATCCGCCAAGCTCATGGCTTTGGCGATTCTACCCTCTCCAATGAGCCCATTGATCAAAGTGTTAAAAGCTCGCAGTTGTGGGTTCAAGTCCAAGTTTGACCATTTTACACAAAATTGAGGAGCCGAGATCGGATCTTTTCAATTGACAGAGGTAATTCATCAAAATGTTGGGAATAGAACTGTTGGGAGTTGTTCCTTTCCAACCCATCCGCTCGATCATGTCAATGGTGACGGGTAATGCTTCATCTTGGCCCCAACCCCCAAGAGTTGGGCGAAACAGGAAGGTAAAGTCAAGAGGGTTCACTCGAATCGTCCTCTCCAAGAAGAATAAAGCATTGTCAGCTTCCACCAATCCGCCATTTCTACATTTGTTCACCATAAAGGCCACTAGTTCAGATTGATCCATTGAATCACTCACTCCAGCAGTGGATGGGCAATCGTGGGAGCGACGTGAATGAAAATGGTTCGATGCAAAGATGGGATGAGAAGTGAGAGGTTTAGCAAGATCGCCAGATTCTCGAACAATACGGTGAAGAGCAGAAGTGCAAATGGATCGATTCATTCTCATCAGTTTTGCCAAATTTTCTCCTTTCGAGCTCAAGAATCCACAAATTGACACGATGGCGTATGGAGAGGATGATTATTAGGCAATTCAATCACTGAAACTTTAGATGTCTGATAACAACATAGCTTTCGGTGCAATCATTGAAAACTACTTGATTTGGCAAACTGAACATTTCTAGAAATGTTCTAATCGATTTAATTCCCGTACGCAGCAATTGAAGAGCGGTCGGGATGCATAATCATGCTCTTATACTGTTGTGAAAACAACTATGAAATCAACATGTGAGACCAAATCCAAATGGATTGAAATCTCACACAAGAAGAACGGTGAACACTAGTGGAGTCGAAGTATCTGTCGACATGAACGTTTCTAGTCTTACTACTATCGGCCCAAAACAATGAGAAAAGAATACTAACGCTGTCTACTATTGTCATTATGTGTATAGAACATACTTTTGACATTATACCAATTTAACTATTTGTTTTGGTCTATACCAATTTAACAATTTGTTTTGGTCTATTCGATGCTTTCTTACTCATCGAATGAGGCAGGCATCCCGGCTCACATGTTGCAAAACGAATTTTTCTTATATGAATTTTTGGGCTGGATGGTTTACATATGAAGTGCGTATTTCTTTGTGTTTTGCATATGAAGTACGTACTTCATGAAGGAAAATAATAATTTGTTGGCCCAGATGACATAGGATTACTCAGCCAGTGGATAAAACTCTAAACGTGTGAAACGGAGACAAAGCTAAATCAATAATTTCTCTTTGAAATAGAAAGTTTCTTTTTGTGACTAGCCTTTTCATGCAAGGTTATCATCTTGTCGCTCAATTGAACAAAGCATGCAACTGATTAGAAGTGCCGCTCTACGAGGACATAGAAAGACAATAATTTACGATTTAAGTAGACAGGAACTCGAACGTCATGAGGAAATAATTGATAAAATGAGAAAATGAGAAAGTCGTCCGTATGACATTCATAACAGGTAATTACCACTAGATAGGCAATATTTAGGAGGATAGAGTTTTCTGTTTTACATTTCTATTTCAATGTGGCATCAGATTCGGTAATTCTAGATTTAATTCATATTGTGATTCCTCTCATTCTTCACCCTGATCTCTTTTACGTCATTTCAGTTGCTTCGTTCTTGTACACCAAACATGCCCTTGCGGTTTTCTAGTGTAGGCATGGATAGTTTGTTTTCTTCTAAGATATTTTTGCTTCTTGGAATTAATGTTGACACAGTAGAGTTTTCTCCATCTGGCGATTTGGGTGTATTGAGGTGCTTGTGTGGTGGTGTTATGGGAAGGAAGTTTCACATCGGAGACATGATGTAAGGCAACGTTGTCGACGTGAATTTTGATGAAAATGCATCTAGACCATAGAGTAGTGGTATAGGAACTCAGAAAACTCTCCGTGGCAGCACAATATATGATTTCTTTGATAGATTTTCCTGCGGAAACTTGTCGAAGAAAGGTATCTGACTTTGCGTTCTGAATATGTATGTCGACAGCTATTTCGCCTGACGTATTTGTTTTTCTTCGGAGAGTAAGTGCATCTTCGGCCCTTTTCTTTTTCTTTGTTTTTTTTTTTTTTTTTTTTGGTTGTTGTGCATCCATGTGGTAGAGAAATTCTGCATTGGCAAATAATAGAAGTGCTATGCCATAATTTCAAATTATTGGGGGAACTTATGAGTTGTGCGTCCAGTAGTCCTTCCTCGAGGATGGGATAACACGGGTCTTGAATGAAGCTACTAATCAAGATCCTTTTGTTCCCATGCACGTCAAGACGCAAAAACAATTTCGACCTATTTTCTATGGGATTGCGCAGTAAAGAAGCAAATTTTCTGGTCAAAGGTGAGCAGTCACGGCAGGATCGCGGGTATCCCAAGCACATCCGGCTCATCTTCTAAGGCAATAATAGAAGAAGTAATTTCCAATATCAACACCTTACAAATGGAAAAGTTGCCAACTACAAGGGGATAATTCCGTACCTCTTAAAGATGGTATCTTGTAAAAAAGTTAATCTCCACCGGGATTGGTGTGGCGATGGGCTCCAATTGCAAAGAGAGCTAACAAAAATATCACAGCGGGTAGTCTTGCCAATTTCGGGGGAGGAAGGTTTGTTATGGTGGTCTTGGTCAGAGGGTTAAAAAGAAGTAGAAGTGCCTCGTAAAAAGAAGCGCCATCCTCTGCAAGATCGCACGTCTCCTTTGGGGCAAGAGACTGAAGTAAAGCTTTATTCATGACATGTTTGGTGATGCTTCTTATTCTCAAAATTTCTATTTTTTTTTATTCTCAAAAAAAGAAAAGGAATGGAAATTTATTAAGTGGTGTTAGTTAATATTTCGATTTCTTAAAATAGAGAATAGATTTGGAACAAAAATAAAAAGTAGAAAAAGTTATTTATTTATTCTAGAGAACAATTTTTAAACAAATCATTTTTTCTTCTTTTCTTCTTCTTTCTCCTCTAGTCAGTTGTCGGGCCTTGTTGATGGCCGACGATCAGTTAGAGACGAGGTCCGGCAACCTCGCCAGTGATTGGGTGAGGTCAAGCCTCGCCAGTGACTAGGACTAGAAATAGTCCTGTCCTTTTTAATGTTCTTTACATAGTGCCCATGAGTTTGGGGGCATGACCAACTCCCACGTTAATGAAAAGAAGACTAAGATTCACTCGTAAGCACAAGAGCTTATACAGTTGAGCTTGAGATTGAGCTAAAGCTAAGCTTTAACTAGTCTAGTTTTAGTGTAAGAACCTTTTTTGTGGGTAGATATTACATCAAATTACATTGAAAATCACTTATTAGGTTATAGTTTTGTTTAATTAATTGAACAATTCTAGTGAATAAATGAAACGACGTCAGCTTTACTCCTGAAGGGACATAGAAATTAACATGCTGTTAGCACTTGATTAAGGTCATTTTTTTTCCTCCACTGCTCCCCAGTACGTATTTGGTAATTATAATCCTAAATAGAATACGCATTTTCAATGTGGCCTTATAGTGGGCATAGAGCTTCGTATGGTCTCTTCAAAGGTCTTCCCCGGTAATTCAGTAGAAATTGTTATCAAAAGTTGCCTCTGGTGCTGTGTTTTGTCACTTTGTGTCCAAACTTCTTTTGTTCGTATCCTACGGTGGCTTTTTGTTCATGAAAATATGCTTTATTTAACGAACTGTAAGCTAACATGCTTAGAGAAAAATGTTTTAGGAACCGACAGTGTTTTGGACTTAGTATTCAAACCAAAAATGATACTGATCCAGTAGCAATTATCGTACCAAAAGGAAAAAGAGAAGAGAAACGGAGAATATAGATAACAAGTCTTGGTTGGGTTGTTTGTGGGGTCAAGAGGCATCATTCCTTCGGACAACATAAGATGTTTGAGATCTTGACTTTGTTTCACTTTAGGGCGCGTTTGGTAACGATTTTGCTCTCGAGAACAAATTCTAATCAAAAATGATTTTTTATTTTATTTTATTCCTGGGAACAGATTCTGAGCAAAAAAATAAGTTTGGTAACTATACAAAATTTCTGATTCTGAAATAGAAAAAGAACATAAATGCGTTCGGTAACTGCATGAAATTTCTATTTCAATTCTTTTTTAATTATCTTTTTAGATGAGTGTAAATTTGATATTGAATTCTCATAAACCACTCATTAATATAATTGTCTTTTATGAGTGAAGAAATCATATTATATTTTATTATATTTTCAATTTCAAAATAATTTGAATTTAGAATTCTATTATATTTTAAAATTCTATCAAATCATAGAAAATCTATTGATTAATTATATTTATACTAAGTAATAAAAATATTAACTAATCAATTTTTTTATTAAATAGTAAATAATAAACCATAGTATAAACTATACTAATTATAAACTATCCGGACTTGGCACTTGTGAGTGGGATTGAAGCAGCACCACCACTCGGCTACGGCCACCAATGCCCGCGGATGGAAAGCCATACTCTATGCTTTCTTTCATGTGTCGCTTGAACAGAATTGTTTTGCAACCAATCCACACAAGATCCACGCGAGAACGATCGTCGCTTCCACCGTATGTCGAGAGAATCCCGACTCGAGAACTCTTTCGCAGGTTAAGACAGCCATCGCGCAGAGGAATCTTTAACGAGTAGAAAGGGGCAAGCTTCTTCCTTTCGAGCAACCAGTCGAGCATATAGGCATACGGGCAAAGGGAGAAAATGCGTCAGCTGTTTTCATATATATATATATACATATATAGAGGATACAGTAGATCTCTGCTCTTGAGACAATTTAGGACATGCGGCAAAGGAGCTATCAAGAAAAGGTACTTACTTGCTTTGGCCAGGATGAAGATAACGAGTTCTGCAGCTCCATGTGTCTAGCAGCAACGTCCTTTAACACCTCTTTCAACTTAACTTCATGGTGCTTTTTTTCCTCAAGCGAACTCACCAATCTGTCCAGAAATCTACAATTCGCAGAAACAAAGGAGTTATTAAAGTATGTTCTCCTTTGTATATAGGAAATATAAAGTAGACTGGCAACTCTCCAACTTCCTATAGTGAAAGTGACAAATTTCATACACTTTGAAAAAGTGAATAGAAATTGCAATGAACAGACCATCAATCTGAAAGAATATCTGAAAGCACCTTTTGGAGTTCAATATCATGATTAAGTCTCGAGTTTTCCTGTTTGTCAGCAGAGAAATGGCCAGTGAAACGTCTGAAACCATTGTCTCGATGGCATCAGCCGCAAACTGCTGTAGAACAAAGGGAGCAACTGACTGGACTTGATGCTGCAAAGATAATGTATCTTGATTCCTCAACTCTGTTAATCGCTGATGGAGAAAGGCTTTGATCTGATGAAAGTACCAAATTAGGCAAGAACAAGAGATGTTGTCCAAAACGATGTCAGTACAATCTTTGCAAAATACAATAAATCTGGGAGGTGACCATGAGATGAACCATAAATTGGGAAAGAACAATTGAACGACGCAACAAACTAAACACTATCTCATAGAGATCATCGAGAATCTTATTTCTATACTCTGTATCTAGAAGCTGGCTTCGACCTTCCTTTGTTTCTGCAGCTTGTGCAATAGTTGGTGAATTAACTGCACCTACATTGGGCAAGCTAACATCATCAATGACATCAACTTGAGGTGTTTCAACACTAATATCCCAAGATATCTCTGACACCGATGCGTCCTGTCCAGCATTGCTCGGTTGAATTTGATTATGCTTGACAGCTTCATTGACCTCACTTGCCATGATGATTTCATAAGTACCAAAGCCATTACTGCCGTCATCAGTTTCTTCCACAGTCCCAATATCTCAATCAATTGCAGCATTGTCTACCGAGATATCCCAGTCAATATTATCTGCAGCAGCATCCACATCACCTCCTATCTCATTGAAGCCTGATTGAGTATTTGCAGAGTCTGTGATATCAGAGACAGCAGAAACATTCAAAGATGGTGGATTTTCATGAATGTCTATCAAGTTTGGTACAACACTCTTAGGACATATCTGCAAACATATTTCAAGAAATTAATCTTTACAATCAGACCAAAAATCAATAAATGGATCTTAAATAATTTCTAATTTACTGCCTTACATCCTTCTCTGTGTGAGCATCTTTCACAAAATTTGAGTAATACTCAATAGCTTGAGACACTGAGTCGCTGTTGATCACTTCCAGAATTCTGCTAAATGTGCTCGGAAGTGATTTTGCAGTTTCCAAAAGTTCAAACCTCACACTTGTTCCCTGAAAAGCAGACATGGATGCCCTTTAATCCTATCTAAAGGAAAGGTTGCTATTCTTTAGCTTGGTAGAAGCACACACCCAATATCTTAATAGACTAGATTCAAAAGTTTAACCTGCAAACCAAGCTCTTGACAAGCCTCCACACATTTAGCTGCTGACAGAGCTGCATTTCTTTTGATATCAACTTCTCTACGCTCTAGCTCTGCTAGTTGCTGCTGAATCTTCTGAACTTGTTTCCTCTGATAGGGGCTTCGCATCGTATTAATTATCAATGATATGATTATGCCTATCACAGAAAAACATATTGCAATGTACTCTACACATCCTATCCTCTCGGCAAAACATATCAAGGAATAGACTTACATTTCATAATTGACATTTTGGATCATTATCTGAGCAGCTTCGCCTTAAAACATATGATCTTTCTCGAAAGAACAAACAATTGTCTCCCAAGCACCCTGCCAAAATTATAAATCCAATGCGAGAATTATCCTTTAGATCACAGAAGAGTGTGTGTGAGCTTGAGAGAGAGAGAGAGAGAGAGAGAGAGAGAGAGGTCTTACAGCGGCACCTGATAGCCAGCCAGATCGGCTCGAGCCCGGTGGTGCTCCCGCCGGCCGTTGCAGCAGTTCTCGAGGAGAGAATGACTTTTGTGATGTAAGAAGAAAAAGGAAAGGGTTTGGCAGAGGAGATGAGAGAACGTATGGGAGAGAACGTCGAGCAAAGGAGAGAAGAGTTCCACTTATTTTATTTTATTTTTATTTCCGAAACAAGAATTAAATTTTTTTTTATTTTACTCCAAATCTATTCCCGTGAGCAAAAATTTTATCAAGCACGATTCTGTTTCCAAACTAATCCTGGGAACAAAAAATCAAAATCATATATTATTTGGATAATTACCAAACAGTGCCTTAGTAGTTAATACTCACAAGGTTGATTCACTAGCTGTCTAAATGGACTTTGATTCAATTTCTCCGGAGCTCAAGACAAGTCTAAGTCTTGAGCCAAGCTCGAATCTACAAGTACTAAGTCGACGTATTGACTGCCTATTTATTTCCTTTGTTGCTTAACTAGTGCCTAAGTATTTGTTTGAAATTGACAAAGTAATACTTTTTTTTTCTTAATTTACCTCTCTACTTTTATATTCGTTTTCATCCGACGATCTCCAAAAAAAATGAAAAAATAGCATTTCCAACACTACTTTACCGTGTGGCCAGAAAGAGAAAATGGATAATTATGTACACCAAAGGAAAATTAGGATCCGTAAGGTAATTTACTAACAAACTGAAAATAGACAAACCATACGACCCATGGCAAAATCACCATCATTAGACAGGATTCGGTCCCATCTTCCCTTCTCATCTGGTCACTGTCGATCATTCGACTAATTCTTGCCATTCTTTGGGTGGCTTTGGGTTGTCCCCAAGCATTTTGCTAGCGAGCCAAACTCGAGTCAAGAAAACAATACTCGATCAAGTTTCGATTTTTGAGTGCCATGATCCGAGCCGAATACACACATTTGTGCACATTTTCTGTGGCAAGTTTCGCCACTACGAGCGAGACAGATAATGACATTCGGGGACGAGTCCCATATAAGAAAGCAAATGGTCACGGCGAAAGGAAAGGATACCGAAGTCAGAAAAGCATAGTGTACACATTGCACGGGCTAGTTAGCTTCAAACTTCAGACTTGCGAACACTGCAGGGCCATCCTGCCTAGCTTTGCATAGGACCCAATACATATATATTATATACAAAATATATATTATGGAGTAGAAAGAAATTCAATATATATTGTTATTTTAAAATTTTCATTTTATATTAGAATACATATATTATTTATATTTAATTTTCATTAATTTAAGAAGTTTGTTATTTGAGAAAAAAAAATAGCTTTTATACCATAAGTATAAGAAATTCTGTCCACCTTTATTGTACTTCCTATAGGAAAATTTTCATCTAGACTATATTTCTATATATCCAACTTTGTTCTATCTTGATACACTAAATATGATACATTACACTATCCTATCTCGATTTTTTTAATTAGGCTCATTCAATTATTGGTCAATCGTAAGATCGAGCATTCAGAACTAACTTTTCCACCAAGTGCAATGGCCATCTGATTCTCGGGTAGCTTCTACTGTATATAGCGCAGACTCGAGTCTCTCTTCACTTGGAGCGAAAAAGGTGTAAGTCCTCTGGCTTGGCCACAGCGGATGATGGATATCTTGGCCACAGGGTCATATTCATTATTCAGGCATCAGTGCACCTACTAAAGCATCCTCAGCCACTTGCAAAATTCTCATCATACGGTCAACAGCCATAGCTACATTACACCGGACGTATATACCATGCATGATAAGCAACCAACTTCTTTTCAGATGAGACAACGGCATTTTTCTTCTCTGGTCGGCCGTGAATCTCTCCAGAACATTGGATATCTCACGTTTGCTGATTTCTATGAGGTCCCGCCTTGCTGCAAGAATGGCTGCTTCGTTCATCAGATCCTGCAAATCAGCCCCCCAAGTAAAGCACTGAGTTCTCCTCGCAATCTTCTCAAAGTGGGCCTTCTGTGATTTGGACAAGGGTTGGGCCGGTGGCTTCTCTTTGGGGTATGGTATGGGCTTTCCCTATTAGGCCCACCCAACCTCAAATTTGTATTCCTATTTTGAAGAATTCTCGTGTATGGTCTTTCGGCACGATTTCGGTTTGTCAATGAGGTGAACTGATCGAAGCGACCAAAGAGGGAGGTTGGCTAGGTTTTGAATTTTTCTTTTTTTATCCCCTTTTTCGTGTTATTAGTAAGAAATTCACAACTCTCCACTATTCATTGCAAAACAAAAACATATTGCTTTGCAATAGTTGGTACCGGTCACAAAATATTTTTATTTTATTGTAAATCAATAATCAACATGTTTATGATGGACTGCGACCCCTAAGAATATTGTACATGGCCCTACTCTTATTGATTTCTTGAAGAGCAAGGCGCTGAAGAGGACTCATGGTCACATAGAATGGCGGATTATTTAACTCTTGGAAACCAAGGCATAAGACAAAAGTGCACCAATTTCAAGTGGCAACTTGCCAGAATCCAGAGAATATAAGCTTGAACTAGTCTGGTTTTAGAGTAATAACCTTTTTGTGGTTCTTTATCGTGAAATTATATTAAAGATTGCATCAATATACATAATAAATCACTAATTAGGTTATAGTTTGGCTCAATTAGCTGAACGATTCTAGTGGATCGATGGAAAAGGAAAAAAAAAAACCAACTATGGCTTTACTCTTGAAAGAACATTGACATTACCGCGTTGTAAGCAAGTGATTAAGGTCGTTGACTTTGGCTTTACTGTTTTTCCTCTACAGCACCGCAGTACATATTTTGCAAATAAAATATGCATTTTCTCTGTGGCCTTGTGGTGGGGATACAGATTCCTATAGTCTCATTAAAGGTTTTTCCTATGAGTTTCTGTAAAAATTGTTGTCAAAACTTTTGCCGAAGAGAAACAGAGGAGGATCGACGAAGTCTTGGTCGCGGTGTAGAGTGGGTCAAGAGGCGCCGTTCCTTCAGACAACATCAGATACGGGAGATCTTGATTTTGACTTTGGAGTACTCTGTGGATTCTCTCTCATCTTTTTCTTAAATATCCCGGATGCATTGTCGTTATTAGTTATTGTTTTTATTATTATATTATGGACCAGAGATCCATGGAGTGAAGCTAAACTTCTCCTGGTACATTGTTCTTATTACATCTCTCTTGTAACATCAACCATGTTGTTTTCTCTTGTTGGCCATAATCAGTATTTATATAAAATCGATCATTTGGGACCATTCGTAATTTATTCCCTCGCACCACTGATTCTATGCGATAATATTATCAAATGTCCATATCTTTTAATTCTCGACTCTTCATTCTCACCACTCAAATGATATTGAAGGTCCATTGTAGCACCAACTGCTTCTTGAGAGATAGCTGTAAAGACTATTGCCGTGCCAGTCTCCAGGATGGAAAATGGAGCAGCGCCCCACATACCGACAAGAAGGCCTGCTTGTACTTTTTTTCCAAAGGAAAATTACATCAGATCAGCCTAAGGCCAATTTTTCGTGAGGAAATATGGTTCTATCTATGATGCTTGATCGAATCGAAATCTAGAGTTCTATTCACATTATCAGCTCAGTTAAAAGTAATTTTATTGTGATTCTTCCGTGAGAAGAAGGTAAATGTGATGGCATGAAGAGAATCGGTATTCGATGTGTCGCAGATGCTTCCATCTTCCTTGCAATGGAGTTTTTACAATCAATACAGAGCAAGGGACAGAAACTCCACTCCATCACCTGAAAGGAGTACTTCACGGCGAGGCTCGCGACGCTATCACCGCGCTTGATCCGGTGCGAGGTCGCGAACTTCCCCATGCCGTTATCCCTCCAGAAGCTACCCGAGCTCGGGACGCCGACCACCTCCTTCAACCTCCAGGGGGCCGCGAAGGCTCGGGTGACCATGTCGCGATCGGAGGCGACGGAGCTCCAGATGCGGCAGACGCACCTCGCACGGGCCAGGTCTGGGATGGGGAGCTTCTCGAAGATGAGCCGGAGAGTGTCGCGGCAGGCGAGGGTGGAGAAGTGGGAGTTCATTGGCGAGATGGTGGAATTGTCGGCAGCGGGGGCGGAGGAGGAGGAGGCGGCGGAGAGAGATCGGGGGTCCGGGGTGGATGCTCCCGGTCGTCGTCGTCGTCGTGGCCGCAGCAACCCATTTAGAGAGAGAGATGGGAATGTCTATGGAGTCGGTTTTGATGGTTTTGGATTTTTGGTTTCGAATGGTGAAGAGTAGGTGCCTGAAATATGGTTGAATTACGATCTTTCGCCCCGTGTTTTGTCATTTATTACAAATTGCCCCTAAATTTTTGATTTTTCGCGATGTCTCCCCTAAAATTTGAAATCGGTTGCGATGTCAGACTGGTGTGACTTCCATCATTTTTCAGCTTGAGCACCGACCATGTGCTTGTCACGTGACTGAGTTGATCTTTCATGGAGGGTAAATCCGTCGGATGATAACATGCAAATTGCATTTTAACCCCCAAACTTTTGCACGTATGAGAAATTGCCCTAACTCTCCCGTATATTTCTCTTCCACTTTTTGTCAGCAATAGAAATTATAAAATATTTCCTCTGATTTCTAAATATATTGCTCACACGAAAACTTCATGAAAGGAAGTAGTTATACCGATTTGGTATTTTTTTAATATTAAAACTAGACACATCATCACATTGCATGAACATCTGATGTTTGTATCATGTTTCTATAAATTGATGTTAGTGCTAAACTATCGTGTCTTTTATTTAACAATCAAAACAATTGACTTACTGAGTAATCACTTTAATTTGAGGTAATAAACGAGTTTTACAGGTTCTATTGTCTCTTGCAATGTTAGGACTTCTGTCTGCATTTCTTAATTTGCTTTTATGTCTTTCCCTATATTGCAAGCCCTAAGATGTCATTTCTAGAAATGATACACAAATCTTTTGGTTGATGTTTGGACGAAGTTTGGAGGCCATAATCAAAATCAAATACAAAATTTATCATTTACTAATTATTTTTAAAAGTATGGGTTAATTTTAAAAAATTAGTAAAAGTATAGGCCCCTTGTGAAAATTGGCCCGAGCCAACATTTGGGAGGCTTTGCAACCAATTTCAAGACTTCACTGAACATTGTGAAAATTGAGAAGTCATGGGCCATTTTGCAACAAGTGCCAAAATCCAGAGAACGGAGCGTAATTCATTACTCAAATGCCAATGCCGCGAAACACTTTTTCTTTGTGATTTTTTTTTTCTTTTTACTTTTCAGGATTTTTTTTTTCTGTACATAATGAGAAAAAACAGACGTCAAATGGTTTCTGATGATGATGACTGTACTTTGAGTCACTTGTCGCTGGATTTTTAACAGTTTTGCCGATACAAAAAGATGATATGTCCACTTGTCTATTGATTTTGATTTTAAAGAAGATTCACCATGATAACTAAATATAATATAATGTTGACTTATGATTGATAATGATGATTCATTGTCGCGACCAATTTTTCGGGGTGTGTACCACCTAGGGTTTGGCTAATGGATTGTTAAGTTTAGACTTAACTCGGGCTCTCCCAAGCCCATACCAATTCGCGACTTAAGTTTAAGTTCTTAACATGCAAATGATTTTCAATTAGGAGTCGCCACTAATCTATTTTTGGTGGGCCGATTAGAAACCCAAGTAAAGTAACGGGAGGTTTACTTTACTTCTACGAACCAGAGACTATGGGTACGGGGACTTGATTACGTTAAATTTCTCTAACGCCCTTTCGGTACATTTTCTTTTATTTTTTATTTTTTGAAAAAATGTTTAGCAAGCAGCTTGAATTAATTTCACTTTCCTAACATGTGAGGTGATCATACTAGTGCGCAAACCACCAATTTAACACTCAAGAAAACAAATAAAATAATGCAGGACTTACCTCAAAGCAACGAAAGCATCTGCAATGTTAAATTAAAATCCACATCAACAACCCTAGATATGGTTTCTAATTAACACGCAATTTCTTCTTCTTTTTTTCACTTTATTTAATGGGAACTTAATCTATATGCAACGCATGCTAGTAATCTAATATGGCATGGCAACATGACCTAAATTACATGACATGGCAATATGATCTAAATTATATGACATGAAAATATGATCTAAATTATATGACATGAATAGAGTAAATCCTAAAGAAATGCAATAATTAAATGCAATCTAAATGACCTAATTCTATTGACAGGCAATTTCTAATTAAATGGGCCTAAAAAAAACTAAATGACGCGCATTTCATTTAATATAATCCTAAATAACATGCTCATGACATTTTTTCTTTTTTCTTTTTCCTAAAAAATGCAATTTACCCTAAAAAAAGGAAGTAATTTATCCTAAGACATTTTTTGGATTTTTTATGAAATTCGAAATTATAAAAAAGTGGAAATTATCTACCTAAATTAAAACGTCATCTAATTTGAATTAGGAATGAAGTTATGTCAAATCCTAATTTAAACTAGAATGTTATCCTAACTTAGAAATCCCTAACTAAAATGCAATCTACTTAAGATTTTTTTTATCTAAACTTATAATTAACTAGGAAATAAAATTTAACATGCAATCTTACCCTAATATGCAATGACGTGCAAAATATGCCTCCTAATTCTACATGACATATGCATGATGATTTTTTGGTTGTTTTTCCTTTTTTCCTCTTTTTTTTTTTTTTTAATTTCGAAATTAATAATTGCCAAGTAATTAAACATGCAATCCAAGTTAAAAAATAAATCTAGCAACCTAAACTAAATGATTTGATTTTCGATTTTTTTATTTAAAATGAAATTTCAATTCTAAACATGCAAACCCTAATTCTAACCTACATCTTTTTGATTGATTTTTTTTAATTAATTTAAATGACACCACAGCAAATCAAGCAACATTGATACCTAAATTGACGAACCATATCTCGCGCATGAGATCGGGTTGGCCAATTTCACAAAAATCACGAATCGGATCTCGGGCGGGAGATCGGATTGGCAATCTTTTAAGTAATTGCGAGTCGGATTTCGGGCGCGAAAATCGGACTGACAATCACTAAATTTCAAGGCAATTTCATATCATGCAATTTCAATTCCACATTAAAAGGTAACTACACTAAAAACAAATAATATGGGATATCAATAATAAAAAAACAAAAGATAAATAAACAAAAGAAAATAAAATAAAAATTACATAATTTTTGCTTTTTCCTCCTTTTCTCTTTTTCTCTTTTTTTTTTCTCTTTTTTTAAAGAAAGAAAAAAACAAATAAAGCTGATGGCCGGTCGGTGGGGGGAGATCTCGCCGGCTAGGGTTCCGGCGAGATGGCGGCACGACAACAGGAGCTTCGGGGATCGACGGTGGTGACACGGCGAGACCGAGCGGCAGCTGCTTCTGGGTCTTCTGGCGTCGAACGCAGATCGTGGAGGAGGTGCGGCGTCGCGGGGGGCGCAGCATCGGGACGGGGGCTTCGGGCGCCGGCAGGGCTTCACGGTGGCTCGGCGTTCGGGGTTAGTCCGAGCGGAAGCAGGAACCCAGCTGGGTCGCGGAGGCGCGGGCTTCGAGGCGGCGCGGGTGTAGAGGCGCGGCGGGCTTGCGGGTAACTGGCTGGCAGCTCAGGCAGATCACGGATTTGGCGGGCTCGCAGGTGCAAGAGGCCGGCCGGGCTTCGAAAGCGGCGGCGCGGCGAGGCTTCACGACGGCGGGGCTTCGGACGAAGGGCAGCTTCGCCGGCTTCGCGGCGGCGCGGGTCTAGGTCGCCGGTGGTTCGACCGCCGGCGTGGACACCCCCCCGCGCGAGGAAGATGAACAGTTGCGGGGGGTTCACTTTTCCCTTTTTTCTTTTTTCTCTCTCTTACCTCATTTTTTCACTTTTCACTTTTTGTGCTTTTTTTTTTTCGGAAAGAGAGCCCCCTTAACAATGATCCTACGTGACCCCTTTTATAAGCCAAAAAGTTGTATCTTCGGGGTATATTTCACTGCCAATTTTGCTCGCGTAAAATTCCATTGAATATATCATTTCACCCTGCGCAATATACTTTTTATTCGATCAAAAACAAATTTCCTTTTTGCGCAAAATATGCATCCCTCAGTGTATATTACCTAAATTTTAACAAATAATAAAATTTTCCTAAACTATATGCCATGTGATTTTTTTTATTATTTAGCAAAATGAACCCCAAAATTTTAGGTGTCAACAGCTGCCCCTCTTTGAAGGTGAGCTCGCAGAGGTTGCCTTTAAAGACAAATTGATACCTAAATTTTGGTCATGCTCATGCAATGAATGATTTTTTGTTGGAACATGAATTCCATTTTTTAATGCAATTTATATAGTGCATGGACATACTAATGCAAATGATAGATGAACTTACCTGGAATAACTTACATTTGAGGAGGATAGAGTAATTCGAGATAGTGGATGTTATCTATCCAGGACCCGTACCATTCTACGGTCGCCTAAAATAGTAACATGACTTTGTGACAATGCTGCTTTCCCAGGACCCGTACCATTCTACGGTTGTCCAGTATGTCAGAAATGAGTTGCTTTCTCAGGACCCGTACCATTCTACGGTCGCCCAATACGGCAGAAATATTTTGTAAGGAACTGCTTTCCCAGGGCCCGTACCATTCTACGGTCGCCCAGTATGGCAGAAATGAGCTGCTTTCTCAAGACCCGTACCATTCTACGGTCGCCCAATACGGCAGAAATATTTTGTCTAGGACCCGTACCATTCTACGGTCGCCTAAACAGGGATTCATTTTTCAGGACCCGTACCATTCTACGGTCGCCTGAATAAAGAATAAGTGTTGTCGAGGACCCGTACCATTCTACGGTCGCCTTGACGAAAAATTGATTTTTCAGGACCCGAACCATTCTTCAGTCGCCTGAATGAGGAAATTGCTTTTCTAGGACCCGTACCATTCTACGGTCGCATGTTAGAGCAATAAATGTTGTTTAGGACCCGTACCATTCTACGGTCGCCTAAACGGGGATTTTGCTTGGCTAGGACCCGAACCATTCTTCGGTCGCCCGGCGTTGCAACTTGGAGAAAAATCTTTGGGGACAGCTCAATTGAGTGTCGGTGTATTCAAAGGGGGATTACCTGTGCAACGACAAGTATTTGGGGTATAGAGATATACTTACCTGGTGACATCTCTACTTCTTGGGGATATGTCTCCTGTAAAGATGGGCTTTGGGCTACAAAAGCACGCCAGGATAATATAAAAGGATTCCGGGCTACGAAAGGACACCAGATCAATTTAAAAGAACAGCTTGATCGAGTCAAGTGTCGAGAATGGGTAGAGATATACTTACCTGATGATATCTTTGATTCTTTGGGATATGTCTTTTGGAACTTAGATATCCTGTGGAGGCCTCTCATCTCCTGGTAGAAATAAATTAAGGATGCACCTTGAATGCTTATGATGGTTTCTCATCTCCTCATATCATGAGGCATCTTGAAAAGAACCTAAATGTTAGGAGCTCTCGGGTCTTTAAGAAAACATTATCTGTCAGACATGATTAGAGCAAAAATGCATTCACCAAAGAAATAAGCAATTAAGGCTATTCTGGAATGCATACTTCAAAATCTGCTGAAGCTTTTATCAATTCAATCAAGATTCATGCATAATGACTTTTGCATCATCCAAATTTCCACTAGAGAGAATTATCGTTCAAGACAATTTTCACTCATGACATGGATTTCTTAAGGATACTAAATGAGAGACTTTCGGTTAGAAAGGACTTTCAACTCACTCTCATTTAGAATGGCTATTTTATGAGAATCACTCAATTTCTTCATATCGACATGGGTCCGAGTATATTCTCGCAAGCGGTACGATCTTACCAATCTAAGAGGTCTTTAAAAGGGACCATAATGTGGGTTTAGCCAACGGCTTAACAAATAGACTCTCTGAGTCGAGGCTATTGAATGAACAGTCTTGTAATCATTTTCGGGTTTATAAGTCAAGAACCCTGCAAAGATGAGAAAGAAATAATCTTGCTCGCACTTCTTCGAGCGATGCTTATAAACATATGAACTCCTACGTTAATTCAAGTGCCCTAATCTGAAGAGACTTTGTAAGGGACGTAACGTAGGTTGGGTTCATGGGTTGAGAAATGAAAGGATCATTAGGCTCAAAAAGTGTGTAAAAGGTGAGAGTTGATGATCATCTTGGCATTGCCACCACTTTTCTTTTTCACCACCGGGGATTGTCTTCATGAAGTGCCCCATTGATTGTAGAAACTCAACATTTGAGTTCTTTGAGTATTGCTCCCTTGGGATTCAATTCTTGCAATTGACAGTCACTTATTTTGACTTTCTTTTTCATCTATGGGCATTGGCCTTACTTTTACCAGGCACACTGCTTTCTATGCCCCTAGTTCTCATGCATTTTTTCTTCATTTCTTTTTTCATGGGCACCGGCCTTGCTTTTACCAGGCACGCTGCTTTTTTATGCCCCTTAGCTATTTTGAATTCAATTCTTGCGCATAATGCATGTTTCAAGCAATTACACTTTAAATGACACTATAACCTTTCAAGGGTCTTCATCTGTCTTTTGCCTTGCCCTAGTGTGGGGGTTGATCATCAACTGGTTTTGCATCGCCCCAGTGTGGGGGATGATCATCAACTGGGTTTACAGAAATGAAATTGCAGGCTCAAGTGGGCTATGCAAAGGATATAAGTGTATATAATAGAGAAAGAAATGCTCTTCGTCATCCTAAGGCACTTAAATTAACACATGAATTCAATGTAATAGCATAACTTGAAGATTGATGCAAGTGAGAGCAAGAAAATTTCAATTCATTTTTCCTCACCTCATGATGCCATTTGATCTCTTAGTTGCCCCGATGTGGGGTGATTCTTGACAGGGTAATTTGAAAAGAGCATCCATAAGTGTATGGGCTCAAAAGGATTAAGCAATGGATCACTTGTAGTGTTTGGGATAAAAACATGAATTGCCCCTCATCATTTCGGTCATCGTACCTTTTGCGAGAGAACTCTTTACCTTGCAGATATGGAACTTCCTACACTCATCTCACAAGTGTATAAGTATGGGACTGTGTATAGAATAGGGCTTGCCTTTCATCATCCTGACACATCTCATTTCGCATTCTTAAGCATTGATGTCACTCTATTGAATTGTCTATCTTGACAAATCTCCACATGAAATTGGTGAGCTAAATCAATATGAAAATTCCCTTTTCAAAAGAGTCTAGCAACTTTAAGCATGAAAAGAGTTTGTTACTTCAAAACAAACAATTTATTGCACTCAAAACATGGTTTTAAGCACTCATTCAGGGGAATTGCTCAATAAAAGAATTGCCTCGGCAATAGATGTCCTTGGATCGTCTCTATCCATCAAAAGTGGAGACCCGCTTTTGCCCATGCACAAGAGAATGTGCATGAATAGGATACTATGCAACATCAGAGTAAATTCAAATTGCACAACCATTTTAGCTCGAATCGAGATTTTATCTCAGTCATGTCACTACTAGAATCTGTAGTGCCCCAATTTGTCATCTGCAAGGAAAAGAACAGAGTGTCAATTCCAAAATTAATTATATTAATGAACACAATGTATCCATTTCATCCAAGACGGATTATCTTCTTTTGATTTGTTCCATCATTTTCTCACGGAAATGAGAAACTTCATTTGGCCTTCGAGAATGACATCTCATACAAATTGTTATGAGATGTGCCACATATCACACTTTGAAATCAAGATGATTTTCTTCACTCTTGGGAGATGTCATTACAATCGGCTAGGAAATGATCATTTGTCTTCATGTCTATTTTCCTTTGGATGCATGTTCCCAAATCAACGGGCGAACTATCACTGGAAATTGACGCATTATTTTCAAATGCCTCTCTGTTATGCTCTGGGACATGAAGTAAATGAGTTTGAAAAACAAACAAGGGTAACCTAATGCATGCTTTTGGAAATTGCTTGAAAAATGATTTTTTTTTTTTTAAACAATGAAGTGTTTTTTGTTTTTGAAAATTTTTTTTAGGAGGAAGCATGAGAAAGTCCAGCCCTCAGGATTTCTCCGTGGATGATATTTTTTCATGGTTGGATATCGTCATTGGACTGGTTTGGTATACCCCATCATGTCCTCAAAATTGAAAATAAAATTGTAATTTCATTGAATAGAATCAAATGAATTACATTATTGGAATGGAAATTGTGATTCCTAACCCCTAAAAAGAGGAGAAAAAAAAATCGAAAATGATTCCTAGAAAGTGAAAACGATTCCTAAAAAGCGATAAAAATTCTCATGCAGGAGATTGTGCTAAGTCACTCTTCATGGTCCATTTCTTCCAGAAGTTCTTCATCAATGTCTCCCATGATGAAATCGTCGAATAGGCTTGTGATTCCTCCTAGGGCATTATTAGAGTTCTCTGTCTCTGGAGGCGTCAGAGCATCCATGTCATCCCATCCACTTGGAACTATGTTGCGGGAGTCAAAGTAAAAGCTGGGAGGAGCCGAATACTTCACCAGGTAATCAAACTTGCCACTAGGCTGCCCCAGAGTGTCCATCACTTCCACTTCATCTTGTCTCATCTTAGGGACATTGTCAGGCTTAATTTTTTCGGCAGTGACCAACAGCGGGTCATCTTCTAGGTCAGGCATGTCATTAGAGCTCATTTGGGTCTTGCTTGACTGCTTCAGGATTACTGTCTCGGGGAGAACAGGTGCAAGAGTCAAATCCGCTCGGAGGGATTGGATTTGAGCTGACATAAATTGCATAGAGGCGAGCAACTGTCGGAGTTGGTCTTCCATAGCGGAGATACGATCACACATTTCAGTTTGGTTGGCCATTCTAGCTCTTAATCGCGTGATAATGGGTGAACGTGGAGGATCCGTTATCACCTAAATTGAAGAAATGGACAAAAATAAGTATCTCATATGGAATACGCCGGCCCATGGCAACAGTCTAGAACCTTTATTCATTAATGGAGTTTTTGACAAGCTTATCAAACTAGCAACTTGGAATGTTCTAAACAAATGAACTAAGAAAGTAAACGACTCAACTTTCTAAACATTAATCTAAACATGAAAGTAGCAATATTGATTCAAGCATTTCATCTGGCTTGATCAATATATACTCGGGACACCATTCGGCGCAATCGTTTATTCTCCTCTTGAGCTTTTTCAGCAACTCTTTTGAGGCGTTTATTCTCAGCACGGTTGGTAATCTTCAACGACGCCTCTGGTATCTTCGGAAGCAGCTCCTCGAGAATCTTGTGATGTTGGATGTACTTAGTTGAGGCATAGTACTTTCTTTCTTTGCCTTTCAACTCTTCTTCGGGCCATTTGAGTTTTCGTGGATGGCACATATCCCACATCGATTTGATAGTGAGAATAGAATCTTCATGGCCTTGGCTTCCATCAACGAAGCTAACTTGGAGCGGATCCGCTTGTAACGTCGGGGGAAGCTCTTGCACGACTTGATACTGACGAGTCACTCTAGTTGGATAGTACTCCAATGCTCCAGTGAATCCCAATAGTGGGATTGGGCCAACACCTCCACACGTGAGTCTTGCCACCCGAACTTGGAACCACATAGCATGCCATAGGAAACTCTTGGAAGTTGGTTTTTTCATGAAAGCTAGCCACCTAGAATAATGATAATCCGGTGCATGTTTTTGATTGTTTTCAAATCTCATAATAGGGTGATTTGAATTACTAACATCATGTATAGTCATTAAACCACCAAATCCCTTTATATGAGAAAGGAACCAGATTTGTAAAAGTTCAGGAGAGGAAGGGAGAGTCTTATCCCCATCTCCTTTGAATCGAGTGAGGGAAAGAAAAGTTTCAGTCAGAACAGTGTTTACAAAATTTTTTCTTTCCAACACTTGTCTAACTAAATGAGCAATCAAATGATTAATAGCATTCTTGCAATAAGGAAATACTATAAACCCAAAGAAAGCTAAAAGGAAAACTCTACGCATTTGAAATGAGGTCCCTTTTTCAAAATATTCTTTCAGAAGAGATAAAGGACATGCATTACGGTGAGCCTTTAAAACCTTTCTTATGTTGTCTTCCTTAGTTCTTAGAAAATCAGATAAGGCCATAACAGGATCTATTCCGATAGGTGGATTAATCAATTCAGCTTTCAAGGATTTCCCTATGGCAATGCTATATTCTTCCAATGTGGGAGTGAGCTCATGCTTACCGCCGAAGATAAAGGTAGAGGTCTCGGGGCACCAACAATGGGCGAGTGCTTGGATGAGGCCGCCATGGATATTGATGCGCAGCAGTGGAAGTAGGCGACCAATATGCGACTCTATGAACTGACGGCCATCTTGATCTAACTTGTCCCACCAAGTGCTAAGCTCTTCCTTTGGAGGGAGAATAATTCGAATGTCCGAAGTCCCCATTGTATATTGATCAAGACTCAGGACAATCCTAATGCCATGGACCGACAAAAATAATGCGATAAAGTAAGTAAATTGCAAAAGCAAAAATTTAGAGAACTTACTTTACCAATGGTGAGCAATCACATAGACATGCGCATGATAAGTGGCTCGATTTCTAATCTATAAGGCTTATCAAAGTGGAGCCACAAGGATGATCGGACTAGCCACGGGCTTGTGGACTATGTCGGGTCCTCATGACTCCGGCTTGGTCAAAGAGCCAACCCGGGTCGCGGGCATGCGGACCGAGGTGGGTACTCTTGACACCATGAAAAAAACTTCGGGATTGAGATGGGCGACTCGTACCGCGAGCATGCGGTCAGAGTGGTATCCATCTCAACACCATCCTAAATGATCCTATGCGGCCCAGGTCCGGCGGCAGGTTGTGTGTGCAAAAGTGTAGTGTAAATGCAAAGCATGCACAACAGTTTATATCAAGCAACACTTCAACATGAAAATAAACCATACATTCCTACACCTGCCTGCAAAACAAAGGTTAGCAAACACTTCCCCTTATACCTCCCATCCTGCAAAAACATTTAACACCTTAAATGTTAGGGACGTACCTGGAATCCTCGCTGCCAAACAAAAACATTTTTCAAAAGAAAAAGAAAATTGGCCTAAGTCCACTAAGAGTTTTAACTCAAGTCCCCAGCGGAGTCGCCAAGCTGTCGCGACCAATTTTTCGGGGTGTGTACCACCTAGGGTTTGGCTAATGGATTGTTAAGTTTAGACTTAACTCGGGCTCTCCCAAGCCCATACCAATTCGCGACTTAAGTTTAAGTTCTTAACATGCAAATGATTTTCAATTAGGAGTCGCCACTAATCTATTTTTGGTGGGCCGATTAGAAACCCAAGTAAAGTAACGGGAGGTTTACTTTACTTCTACGAACCAGAGACTATGGGTACGGGGACTTGATTACGTTAAATTTCTCTAACGCCATTTCGGTACCTTTTCTTTTATTTTTATTTTATTTTGAAAAAATGTTTAGCAAACAGCTTGAATTAATTTCACTTTCCTAACATGTGAGGTGATCATACTAGTGCGCAAACCACCAATTTAACACTCAAGAAAACAAATAAAATAATGCATGACTTACCTCAAAGCAACGAAAGCATCTGCAATGTTAAATTAAAATCCACATCAACAACCCTAGATATGGTTTCTAATTAACACGCAATTTCTTCTTCTTCTTTTTCACTTTATTTAATGGGAACTTAATCTATATGCAACGCATGCTAGTAATCTAATATGGCATGGCAACATGACCTAAATTACATGACATGGCAATATGATCTAAATTATATGACATGAAAATATGATCTAAATTATATGACATGAATAGAGTAAATCCTAAAGAAATGCAATAATTAAATGCAATCTAAATGACCTAATTCTATTGACAGGCAATTTCTAATTAAATGGGCCTAAAAAAAACTAAATGACGCGCATTTCATTTAATCTAATCCTAAATAACATGCTCATGACATTTTTTCTTTTTTCTTTTTCCTAAAAAATGCAATTTACCCTAAAAAAAGGAAGTAATTTATCCTAAGACATTTTTTGGATTTTTTTATGAAATTCGAAATTATAAAAAAGTGGAAATTATCTACCTAAATTAAAACGTCATCTAATTTGAATTAGGAATGAAGTTATGTCAAATCCTAATTTAAACTAGAATGTTATCCTAACTTAGAAATCCCTAACTAAAATGCAATCTACTTAAGATTTTTTTTATCTAAACTTATAATTAACTAGGAAATAAAATTTAACATGCAATATTACCCTAATATGCAATGACGTGCAAAATATGCCTCCTAATTCTACATGACATATGCATGATGATTTTTTTTGTTGTTTTTCCTTTTTTCCTCTTTTTTTTTTTTTAATTTCGAAATTAATAATTGCCAAGTAATTAAACATGCAATCCAAGTTAAAAAATAAATCTAGCAACCTAAACTAAATGATTTGATTTTCGATTTTTTATTTAAAATGAAATTTCAATTCTAAACATGCAAACCCTAATTCTAACCTACATCTTTTTGATTGATTTTTTTTAATTAATTTAAATGACACCACAGCAAATCAAGCAACATTGATACCTAAATTGACGAACCATATCTCGCGCATGAGATCGGGTTGGCCAATTTCACAAAAATCACGAATCGGATCTCGGGCGGGAGATCGGATTGGCAATCTTTTAAGTAATTGCGAGTCGGATTTCGGGCGCGAAAATCGGACTGACAATCACTAAATTTCAAGGCAATTTCATATCATGCAATTTCAATTCCACATTAAAAGGTAACTACACTAAAAACAAATAATATGGGATATCAATAATAAAAAAACAAAAGATAAATAAACAAAATAAAATAAAATAAAAATTACCTAATTTTTGCTTTTTCCTCCTTTCCTCCTTTTCTCTTTTTTTTTTTCTCTTTTTTTAAAGAAAGAAAAAAACAAATAAAGCTGATGGCCGGTCGGTGGGGGGAGATCTCGCCGGCTATGGTTCCGGCGAGACGGCGGCACGACAACAGGAGCTTCGGGGATCGACGGTGGTGACACGGCGAGACCGAGCGGCAGCTGCTTCTGGGTCTTCTAGCGTCGAACGCAGATCGTGGAGGAGGTGCGGCGTCGCGGGGGGCGCGGCGTCAGGACGGGGGCTTCGGGCGCCGGCAGGGCTTCACGGTGGCTCGGCGTCCGGGGTTAGTCCGAGCGGAAGCAGGAACCCAGCTGGGTCGCGGAGGCACGGGCTTCGCGGCGGCGCGGGTGCAGAGGCGCGGCGGGGCTTTGCGGGTAACTGGCTGGCAGCTCAGGCAGATCACGGATTTGGCGGGCTCGCAGGTGCAGAGGCGCGGCGTCGGGGCTTCGCAGCGGCGGGGCTTCACGACGGCGAGGCTTCACGATGGCGGGGCTTCGGACGAAGGGCAGCTTCGCCGGCTTCGCGGCGACGCGGGTCTAGGTCGCCGGTGGTTCGACCGCCGGCGTGGACACCCCCCCGCGCGAGGAAGATGAACAGTTGCGGGGGGTTCACTTTTCCCTTTTTTCTTTTTTCTCTCTATCTTACCTCATTTTTTCACTTTTCACTTTTTGTGCTTTTTTTTTTTCGGAAAGAGAGCCCCCTTAACAATGATCCTACGTGACCCCTTTTATAAGCCAAAAAGTTGTATCTTCAGGGTATATTTCACTGTCAATTTTGCTCGCGTAAAATTCCATTGAATATATCATTTCACCCTACGCAATATATTTTTTATTCGATCAAAAACAAATTTCCTTTTTGCGCAAAATATGCATCACTTAGTGTATATTACCTAAATTTTAACAAATAATAAAATTTTCCTAAACTATATGCCATGTGATTTTTTTTATTATTTAGCAAAATGAACCCCAAAGTTTTAGGTGTCAACATTCATCTTTGCTTGAAGTATCGTAAAACTGTCAAGTTCTGTTTTTGAGTTTAGAGCGTGTAATGTAACTTTATGGAAGGATATCGTATTAGTGACTGGCTTGTTAATCTTGGGAACAATTAGTGTTGGGATATTAGGTTCTTTCCACTGCCTTTCAGAAAGTAATTTCATGCTTTATTAATTATCAAACAGGGATAGTAGGCTCTCAACATCAATTTATGTATTTGACTTTACCCTTTTTTCATTAATAAATAAATAAATAAAATTTAATTAGTATGGGTGCAATGAAAGGTATTACCATTTAAGGAAAATTGGCATTACTACTAAGCTTTTTTATTTAGTGTTCTCCGCAGAAACCGAAATTCGCCCTTGCTGGCAAAAACTAAACTTATCTTTAAAAATAAAGATCTTATCGGCGGTGGTTTAAGTAGAGGTTCATTGAATTAAAAGAATCGAAGTCTAAGAGAAACCGATGGAAACTTTTACTCTATATAGATTAGAGTGAAAATAGAACTTGCAGCTCACTCCATTAAGATACCCATCTATCCCTAGATTAGACTTCAGCTAGAATGGAATGAACAACATATGAACATTAGTGTGGATTCACGTGTAATGTGTATGAAAGAAAGGGCAGAATCAGCTGATGTATTCCTTATGGATAATTTACTTTGAAATTAGATCCCAAATACTGGCGAGACCTTTGAAAAATTACTGTCTTAGGCCGCAGATGAGTAAAATACTTGCTCATTTACATTGTAGCTGCGTAGAGAGAGGTTTGGGTGAATGACAAAAGAGAGATCTGCGTAAACTTTAATAGAATTTTATGAATATCAACAGATTGATTGAGTGATTAAACATTTGATTTGGATGCATCAGATTTCATATTCAAATGGTAACCTTGGAGGCCATACCTACAATCTGATACACATGGAAGTGGTGATTTGCGTTCATATGTGGGATTAATCGCGCCAAAAGGTTTGGATACGATTTGTTATAAAAAAATCATAAGAAAATTTTTAGACCACTGTCCAACTGTCTTTAATTCTTAATTGATATGATATGGTAAGCACTTTATTAAGAAGAATTCCATGGCAGACAACTCCTACATTTTGCGCTTTAGATCTGGGTCGTGCAAGCAAGCACTCATGCAAACTACCTCGCCTTGAGTTGGCGATGGTTTGCTTTATACCACGTCAACGACATGGCATCTGCATATCAAATGTCCAAGAGTCGACTGATTTTCATGAGTAAGAACGCAGATGACTGAGAAAGGGCAGAATCCAGAGCAATGCAAGCATCGGAATGTGTCGCGCGAAGAAGAGAAACAGGGCCAGCGGTGACTGCACAGAAGCTGAAATAGCCGCCGAAGCATCTGCGTCCTCGTTCAAGAGATTTTTCTGGAAATTGCTTGTTTTTTTCATTGGAACGGACACGGAAGTTTCTAATGATATTGCATTTTTACTTATGGGGAACGAAAAGGATTCCGGCCATTTGTCTTGACGAAGGCTCAGAAGAAAGAAATGACAAAGAGGACCGGACATACACAAATGAACAATTCGAGAAGTTCCTGAGCTTAAGGTTCCTCCAAATGAGGGAAGCGAAATTTAGCGGAGATTTTGAGAAGCTATTTCTTGAATTGATGTGGCTTCAGTGGACAGGATGTCCTTCATCTTTCGAGGCGACAAACTTGCATATGAAGAAACTAGTCATGCTGGGATTGACATGAATTGCGATTACGGAACACTGGAATGGATGGAGCTCAATCAAGGTAAGCCGGAATGACACATCTAGCATCGTGTTTTTAATACTGATCACTCCTCGACAACTAGCTCCCATGATACTTTTCATTCTTATGGATGGTGAAGCAGCTCAAAGTTCCGGTCCTTACTAGGTGTGGTCATTTACAATGTACTCCCGACTTCTCTGTTTTCCAAAATTTAGAAATTCTCACCCTTAAAGAACGTAGACATTGGAAGGAACTTGTTTTGGATTCAACTGCCATAAGAGAGATTCCTGCTATTGGTTCTTTGAAGAAGCTGGAGAAGCTTAGTGCCAAGCGTTGTTCTGCTCTAATTTGACTTTTGGACTCAATAAGCCATCTAATGAATCTTTTTGACTCTCGATTTACGCAACTGTCGGGGAATCACCGAACTTTCAGATAACATCGGGTACCTTAAGAAGTTGTAGAGCTTGCTACTTGGCAGTTGGCACTACTTCTACACTTCGTTGTCCATCAACACAGATCCCATACTCCATTGGGAAGATGGAGTCACTGACTAAACTCGACCTGTCCAGCACATGCATAACATAACAATCATCTTCCATTGGGGATTTGCATAATTTGGAAATCCAAAGGTTGGGGAAAATCCTGAAGAACCTTTCTAGAAGTCACCAGGCAGAGTTGCGCTTTGCCTCCTCTTTTTATCTAATCCATCTAAGAGAACTCACTGTTTATGATTGCATATCGCATGAATCTCTCCCAGAGCTTCCTCCAAGACTATTGAAGCTTCATGTCGCAGGATATGGCAAGTTGAAATGCTTGCCAGGATTAGAGCTCCGTGAATGCTCCAGACTGATGCAAAGCGAATGCCGTCAAGTATCAATATCCCCTACAACGTTGGCCATAGTAGGTCGCATGAAGTTGACTAAGCGGGATGGCCTTAGACAATGTGCAGAGTACTTGCCGATGAGTCAGAGCTATGGATCAAGCGCTCCATCAGATATGGAAGACAATCTAGTCGATGTTCAAGGTCTTGATAGGTTGAAGCACGTGGAAGAATTGGATGTAGATTTTTGCCATTTTATTGGAAGACTGGACCTTCTAAAACCAAATCATTTGAACAATTGACTGATAGAAATTGCGAAAATCTAGTTGAAATTTGAGGCCTTTATAGTTCAGAGTTCTTGGAAGCACCAAATATCACTAACTGCACGTCCATTGAAAGATTGAACCTTGCAAAATCAGAGCTTCTAAAGGAATTAAAGGCCACAAATTACAAAAGTCTAATTGAGATTCGAGGCCTTGATAGGTCGAGATTCTTGGAAAAGTTGGACCCCTGGTCACGCAAGTCCCTGGAAAGATTACCAAAGCTGTCGTGCTTCGAGACCCTGAGAGTTGAACATCAACTGGTGCATCATCTGACCAAAAAAAAAAACTGGTGCACTGAGCTTTGTGATATTGAGTCCGGAGAATTTCTTGTCCTGCCAACACATATACATTGATGAATGTCCATCCTTAAAGATATTGCCAAACCTGTCAAATTTCGAGAATTTAGAGAAACTCTACCGTCAGGATACGCTTGATACTTCGGAATAACCGGAATCGAGGATTTGATATCTCTAGACACATCTAGATATCACATGATGCAAGTCAATCAGGACTTCACCAGATTTGTCCACGTGTAAAAAGTTACAATTTCCGGTGGTACAAGACTGCGACAATTTTACCGACCTACAGGGACTTGAAAACTTGGGTTTGATTTATTTGGATATTTCTGATGCAACTCACTACTTGCCTAGAACACACATCGTACAAAAAGGACTTGAAGTCAAAAATTCGTTCGGTTTTGTGTAGCCAATCCACAAAGTCGTCCGGATTGAGATACCGTCAAACTCAGGGACCTCCACTTTAATGTCTCTTTCATCCTCCTTATGCCTCCCTCTTCGTCTGCGTCTTCGAATTTGAGATTCAGAATCACTTGTGTGCAGAATCGTTCGGTTGTCTCCAGTGGACTCGGAATCGCCATCAGAATTTTGACGAGATTCAGAATCGTCACGTCATTGCCGTTCATTGGGACGTCTTCCTAGCCGTCCTTGTCTCGCCGGATTCTCTAGAAGATTGACGACTCGCTCCATTTGTTGTTGAAGATTTTCGATTGCGCGATCTCGCCTTTCATTGTGCGCTTGCTCCAAAGTCAAGCCTCTTGGAACTTGATCATCCATAAGGAATTCGTAATAGAAGAAACAAAGGAATCACTCAAATCAGTTGAACCTTGAGCTCTGATACCAATTTTGATGCGTGATGGGGTGAGTGATTCCGGAAATGAAATTTTTCAGAAGGGATTTTTGTGGTTAAGTGTATGGAGTAGTGTATATGGTAAAGAAACAAAAAGGAATAAGCAAATATAGAACGATCTCCTTCCAAGGTATAAAGGCCACGCCACCAACCGAGGATGAGGATCGAGATCTACGAAGTTCACCACCAAGGCCTAAAGCTTCCACCAGCCAAGGATAAAGGACTTCGGGATAGGAGAAGCTCACCACCAAGGCCTAAAGATTCCACCAGCCAAGGATAAAGGGCTTCTTGGCTCACCACCAAGGAGTGATCTACGCTCCAAGGATAAAGAGACCGAAAGGAGTTATCCACTCTCCGAAGGAGTTCACTCAAGCAGAGGAAAGCTCACCATTTCATTCCTAAAATTCGGATCTCCCATACATTGGATAGTTTTCCCCTGTTTATAGGAGGATTTTAGCATTAGGAAATATTAAAAACAGACTTTAATGACCTAGGAACTTAAACCTTCGACTCTTGAACTGCATAACAATAAATACACCTAGGAACTTATGAAATGCAATTAGTAGTACGGGAACTTGCATTCTTGAACTTCTAGCTCTCCGTATTCTTGAACCGTTGGCCTTCCGCATTCTTCAACCGCATTCGCAAACCTTTAGCCTTCCCAAAATTCGAGCTCATCTCTTGACCAAAAACAAATTCTCCTGAAATTTCATCAATTGGTCATGCAAGACGTCTAAAATGGCCTCTCATTGCTAGTTATCGATGTACCACAAAATATCGATAAGTAATTAACATTATTCATTCAAAATGATCCATCGAAGCACATAATGTCCAATTTCTTTATTGCCTTGGATAAGCATCGATAGTTCTGAGTTGGTCGATGGACCTACGTTGGATGCTCCCGCATCATCCTCCCCGGGTTGTTTGAGATTTGTCCTCAAATCTAGAAAGTTTTCATCCTCTAAGTAAGGAGAAAGGTCTCCCACGTTGAATGTTGCCGAGACTCCAAATTCTCCAGGAAGGTCTATCTTGTAAGCATTGTCACCAATTCGCTCAATAACTTTAAAGGGACCATCAGCTCTAGGCATGAGCTTGTTCTTTCGTCGAAATGGAAATCTCTCCTTCCTCAAGTGAAGCCATACAAGATCACCCGGTTGAAATTGAGTCTTCTTGCGATGTTTATTAGCTTTCTTCTTGTAAGATTCGTTGGCCTTTTCGATCTTGGATCGAATTTGCTCATGGAGCTTCTTCATCGATTCAGCTCTTTTCTTGCCATCAAAGCTTACTTGAGAGTTAGATGGAATTGGAATCAAATCAATGGGCGTGAGAGGATTAATTCCATACACAACTTCAAATGGCGATCGACCAGTAGTATAACTCGGTGATCGATTGTAAGCAAATTCAGCATGCGCAAGCTTTAAATCCCAATCTTTCAAAGATTTACTCACCATACCACGAAGAAGAGTGGTTAGAGTACGATTTGTTACCTCCGTTTGGCCATCGGTTTGTGGATGATACGCCGTGCTGAATAAGAGTCTTGTACCAAGCATTCTCCATAGAGTCCTCCAGAAGTAGCTTAAGAACTTGGAATCACGATCCGACACAATGGTCTTTGGTACTCCATGAATGCAAATAATCTCTTTGAAATATAATTCAGCAATATGAGATGCATCGTTGGTCTTGTGACATGGCACAAAATGAGCCATTTTAGAGAACCGATCGACGACCACCATGATAGCATCTTTTCCTCTTTGAGTTCTTGGTAGAGCCACAATGAAATCCATGCTAACATCTTCCCAGGGCTGCAATGGTACTGGAAGTGGAGTATACAAACCTTGATGGAAATGGCTTTTTGATCTTTGACAAGTTGCACACCTTGAGATGATAGCATGCACATCTCCACTCATCTTTGGCCAATAGAAATGCTCTTGAAGAACCTCAAGAGTTTTGTTAATACCAAAATGACCAGCCAATCCTCCACCATGCGCCTCTCGAATCAGCAATTCGCGAAAAGAACTCTTCGGCACACATAATCGATTTCCTTTAAAAAGAAACCCATCTTGCAAAGAATATGTACCTTGAACTCCCCGCTTGCAATTGTTGATGATGGATGAGAACTCCGCATCTTCAGAATAAAGTTCTTTCATTGATTGAAATCCAAGAATCCTAGAGTCCAGAACAGCGAGCATAGAATATCTTCTTGATAAAGCATCTGCTACAACATTTGTGTGGCCAGGTTTATATTTTGAGACAAAAGAAAATGATTGAAGAAATTCTACCCATTTTGCATGTCTCGAATTAAGCTTGCGTTGGCCGCTAATAAACTTAAGCGCCTCATGATCAGAATGAAGGACAAATTGCTTTGGCCTCAAATAATGACTCCAATGATCAAGAGCTCGAATAATGGCATAGAACTCTTTGTCATAAGTTGAATAATTCCTCTTGGAATCGGTTAACTTCTCGCTGAAATATGCCAATGGTTTTTGTGCTTGGACAAGAACAGCGCCAATACCAACTCCGCTTGCATCACACTCAACTTCAAATACTTTATCAAAATCAGGAAGTGCAAGAATAGGGGACTCACAAAGTTTCTGCTTGATTACCTCAAAGGCGTTATGAGCAGCCTTTGTCCATTCAAAAGCACCCTTCTTCATGCATTCAGTTATAGGAGCCATGACGGTACTAAAGTTTTTGACAAAACGTCGATAGAAAGAAACAAGGCCATGAAAACTTCTTACATCAGAAATGGACTTCAGAACCGGCCAAGTCTTCATAGCCTCCACCATGGCTTGATCAACAGATATTCCATCTTTGGAAACCACATAACCAAGAAACACAATGCTTGGAGAGAAGAACTCACATTTCTCCATTTTAGCATATAGTTTTCGTTCTCTCAAGACATGAAAGACCTGTTTTAAATGAGAGATATGCTCCTCCTCGTTCCTACTATAAACAAGAATATCGTCGAAATAAACAATGACAAATTGACCAATAAAGGAACGAAGAACCTCGTTCATAAGTCTCATGAAGGTACTCGGAGCATTAGATAATCCGAATGGCATAACCAACCACTCATAAAGGCCTCCCTTGGTCTTGAAAGCCGTCTTCCATTCATCACCTTCTCGCATTCTGATTTGATGATAACCACTCCGTAAATCTATCTTTGAAAACACAGAAGAACCATATAATTCATCAAGCATATCATCAAGTCTAGGTATAGGGTACCTATACTTAATGGTGATGTTGTTGATGGCCCGGCTATCAACACACATTCGGTATGTACCATCCTTCTTAGGTACAAGTAGAGCCGGAACAGAACATGGACTCATACTTTCTCGAACGTATCCTTTGACGATAAGTTCATCAACTTGTCTTTGCAACTCCTTAGTTTCCTCTGGATTGCATCGATAAGCTGGCTTGTTTGGTAGTGGAGCACCGGGGATCAAATCGATTTGATGCTCAATACCTCTTATGGGAGGTAATCCAATGGGCAAATCCTCTAGGAACACATCTGCAAATTCTTTCAACAAGCAATGCATATTTGGATGTATGGGTTGCTCAATCACACTCTTTTTCTCGACCACAAGCAAAGCAAATACATTCTTTTGTTTGCTAATGGCTCTCTCAACCCGTGTCTCACTCAAGAATAGATTTTCCTTACAAGTGTTTCCCTCCCCAGGTTGATTATTATGTATTGAAGAAGGATTCAAGGGTAAAAGAGTGATGTATTTATGTTCCTTATGAAAAGAGTATGTGTTTTTCCGACCATCATGCGTAGCATTTATATCAAATTGCCACGGTCTACCCAATAACAAATGGCATGCCTCCATAGGAATCACATCACAAACAACCTGATCTCGATAGTTCTTCCCAATTGAAAATGATATAAGAACTCGTTTGGTTACCTTGAGTTCATTCCCTTGATTGAGCCATTGGAGCTTGTATGGTTGATGATGTTTCATTGTTGGAAGCTTTAGCTTGTCGACAAGAGTTGTCGAAGCAACATTGGTGCAGCTCCCACCATCGATGATCACCGAACACACCTTTCCGTTAATAGTGCAACGGGTGTGAAATATATTCTCCCTTTGCTCTTTATCAGGAGAAACTTCAACATGCAATGCTCTTCGGATGATCAACAGCTCGCCATCATCGGCTTTCTCCACAACTTCTTCTTCCCGATCATATTCAGAAATATTTTCGTCTTGATTGCCCTCAGCCTCTTGAAGCGATGAATTGATCTCCTCAATTTCTTGAAGAGTCATAACTCTCCGATTTGGACAATTTGCTTGTAAATGCCCAAAACCATGGCACTTAAAGCATTTCCTTGCATCGCCTTCAAACTTCTTTTGGACTTCTTTGGAAGGCTCTGCAATTTTTCCCTTGCTTTTGTCTTTTGTCGACGTACTCTCGCCTTTGCTTGACGAAGCACCCTTAAAATAGGATGTCGCCTTTGTTGAGGTTCTGAAGGAAAACCTCTTGCTCTTCAATTGTTTTTCGACTTTTATGGCCAACTTGCATACGTCTTCAAAGGACCAATAAGGTTGAAGTTCAACCATATCAGCAATTTCTCGATTCATGCCGCCAAGGAAACGAGCGATAGTTTGCTCAGGAACTTCTGGAACTTCACTCCTCATTTTGAGTTGTTCAAACTCACGAATGTATTCTTCAACACTCATCCCTATTTGTCTTAGGGAGTTCAATTTGAGGAATAGATCTTGCTTATAGTTGTCGGGCAAGAACCTCTTCTTCATCAACTTCTTGAGTTTTTCCCAAGACTTGATTCGGCCTTTTCCTTCCCTTGCTCGTTGATGCTTTAGATTCTCCCACCATAGAGAAGCATATTTTGTCAGCTTTAGGATAGCAACCTTACATTTCTTCTCATCCGAATAGGACTTGAAGTCAAAAATTCGTTCGGTTTTGTGTAGCCAATCCACAAAGTCGTCCGGATTGAGATTTCCGTCAAACTCAGGGACCTCCACTTTAATGTCTCTTTCATCCTCCTTATGCCTCCCTCTTCGTCTGCGTCTTCGAATTTGAGATTCAGAATCACTTGTGTGCAGAATCGTTCGGTTGTCTCCAGTGGACTCGGAATCGCCATCAGAATTTTGACGAGATTCAGAATCGTCACGTCGTTGCCGTTCATTGGGACGTCTTCCTAGCCGTCCTTGTCTCGCCGGATTCTCTAGAAGATTGAGGACTCGCTCCATTTGTTGCTGAAGATTTTCGATTGCGCGATCTCGCCTTTCATTGTGCGCTTGCTCCAAAGTCGAGCCTCTTGGAACTTGATCATCCATAAGGAATTTGTAATAGAAGAAACAAAGGAATCGCTCAAATGAGTTGAACCTTGAGCTCTGATACCAATTTTGATGCGTGATGGGGTGAGTGATTCCGGAAGTGAAAATTTTCAGAAGGGATTTTTGTGGTTAAGTGTATGGAGTAGTGTATATGGTAAAGAAACAAAAAGGAATAAGCAAAGATAGAACGATCTCCTTCCAAGGTATAAAGGCCACGCCACCAACCGAGGATGAGGATCGAGATCTACGAAGTTCACCACCAAGGCCTAAAGCTTCCACCAGCCAAGGATAAAGGACTTCGGGATAGGAGAAGCTCACCACCAAGGCCTAAAGATTCCACCAGCCAAGGATAAAGGGCTTCTTGGCTCACCACCAAGGAGTGATCTACGCTCCAAGGATAAAGAGACCGAAAGGAGTTATCCACTCTCCGAAGGAGTTCACTCAAGCAGAGGAAAGCTCACCATTTCATTCCTAAAATTCGGATCTCCCATACATTGGATAGTTTTCCCCTGTTTATAGGAGGATTTTAGCATTAGGAAATATTAAAAACAGACTTTAATGACCTAGGAACTTAAACATTCGACTCTTGAACTGCATAACAATAAATACACCTAGGAACTTATGAAATGCAATTAGTAGTACGGGAACTTGCATTCTTGAACTTCTAGCTCTCCGTATTCTTGAACCGTTGGCCTTCCGCATTCTTCAACCGCATTCGCAAACCTTTAGCCTTCCCAAAATTCGAGCTCATCTCTTGACCAAAAACAAATTCTCCTGAAACTTCATCAATTGGTCATGCAAGACGTCTAAAATGGCCTCTCATTGCTAGTTATCGATGTACCACAAAATATCGATAAGTAATTAACATTATTCATTCAAAATGATCCATCGAAGCACATAATGCCCAATATCTTTATTGCCTTGGATAAGCATCGATAGTTCTGAGTTGGTCGATGGACCTACGTTGGATGCTCCCGCATCACAAAGTTAATCTCGTCTATACTTTATGTGCTTGTGGTTTTGATGTGAGCATAAGAGTTAAATCAATCAAGAAAACTACTATTCCAATTTCGATGGAAACCCAGCCTAAAAGTTAGCTGCTGCAAGTCCAACCAACTCCAAGCAGTCAGGAACGACCAACGCACTAGCCACAAAGAACGATGCTCAAAGCTTGCAGAATTAGTAATGCTATCTTCCATTTGCTTGAACTGAGTTGACCACAAAATGCACTGAAAACCTCCAAAAAAGAAAGGAAGGGAATGTCTTTGAAGATAGAAGATAACAAACGAAATCGTGAGGATTGCAGCTACCGCTGCTTCCAGAGACTTCTCATGTAAACTCCGGTGCTGCCCCCTCTGTGGTACGATGACGGTTCATAAAAAATTTGATATAGTGCCAAAGTTTTTATAAACACAGCGAGCTGTCAATATTGCCAATTTTCCGAGTCCACACTATTTATTCGAATGTATAAGCTAGCACAGGTTCATTTTTCTTACTCTCATATCAGCAGCATACCGATGTCAGGTTTTCCAATTCCCCAGGAAATGAAGATTTCTTCTCTTTGCAGGGGTTTATACCAATAAATTATCAATACTCTTTTACATTGTCAAAATGTCACGGTTGGCATCAAAAATGAATTGCATACTAAGCGTATTATCAATAAGAAAATTAACGATAGAATCACTTATGATATCTCAGCTAGAGATGTCCATCACTTTTCTGACTCAGCTGATTGAGAGGGATGACAGTCTTCATTGCTCAAGCTTTTCCTAGGTGTTTATAGTTGCACTGAAATTTAAGTGTAGCTGGATTTGATTTTTACTTTGCCAGAGCTGTCACTGTGTATCAGCAACATCTGGAACTCCATAGATTCCTTGCCGGTAGGAATGTACACCTGTACCATCAATATGAAGTAGTTTAATAGCACTTCGCAGCATGATCAAGTGCCATTCAATGGCTGTCCACTAATTTGCGTAATTATCGTACCGGTATTTACATGTAACTATGTAAGGTACTTCCGTGCTTTTACTCGTGAAAAGTGAGGGAAAATTAATTGCTTGCTTTAGTATAGTTTGGCAGTTAGGATTGCTGGAGACTCTTGAATTACTCATCTAGTTCCTGATTTGCTGAATCATTATCACAATTTTCTTACTGAAGATTGGACATCCTAGCGATTTGTCAGCCGACAATTTCTGCATAAGTGAGATTTTTGCTATTTTAGCAAAAATAACTTCAAGCGGCACTAATGCTTGAAGAAATCTTGTTGAAGTTGGAAATGTAAATTTCATTTTTCTCGGATATGATAATTGGCACCGCATGTAGAAATCCACCTGCACTCTATCCAAATCCGAGACTGATAGAAATTCTGTCTCAGCATTGTAAGAAACAGGGGAAGCAGAATAGAATGGTACTCTGAAATACTGAATGAGAAAAACATTAGGTGCAATTCCAGATAAATGTCATTTGACCAAAATGCAATTCAAAATATCAGTCGAAACCGGTATTTCATACGTGCAAGTTGCCCCTAAAGTCATTGCCTAATCAATCCAAAGGCCATTTGCACTTGCATCCCGCATCCTCTTTCTGTCAAATTACTTAGCATAAGGTGACATCAAGCCTGGATCTGCACTCTGCAGCCTCTTTCTGTTGATATTGTTAGAAATCTGACAGCCTCATGCAAACCTTTTTTTATGGTTATTTTCCAATTGATTATGGTAGATATTACATCAAAACACTTTGAAAGTCACTTATCAGGTTATAGTTTTGCCTAATTAGACGAATGATTCCAATGGACCAATGATTAAAAAAAATCTTTGGCTTTACCCTTGAGAGAACATCGATATGAACATGTTGTTAGCATGTGACTAAGGTCTTTTGCGAACCTTTTTTCCCTCCAACGGAACGTATTTCGCAATAGTAATCTTCAACATAATATGCATTTTCTTTGTGGCGTCATAGTGGACGTACAGTTTCGTATGGTCTCTTCAAAGTTTTTCCCTGATAATTCAGTAGAAATTGTTATCAGAAGTTGTCTCTGGTGCTGTGTTTTGTGTCCGAACTTCTTTTGTTCGTCTACTACTCTACCTCATTCCACATTAAAAAAAAACAATAAATAGATACAATAGAAGTTAGTCTAATATCTAACAAGTTAAAAGTTAGCATATCTAGATTTCTGAAAAACGATTGCTTGTATCTCAATCACTCCAAAAATATTTTCCAAAAAATAAATGATTTGAAAAATACATATTTTCTCATACATGCATAATATAATTCGAGCAAAAACATTATGCCCAAAAGATTGAAGGTATACCGTGGAATCAAGCTACTTATGGGCTTCATATCATCAAGAAGGAACCTTTAAACCATGTAGAGGTCCTCATTGTCCCAAAAAGTGGCATGTGATTTTATGCCGGAAATGGAGTACTTGTGTGTGTTTTTGTTGGTAGCCATCACAACATCGAGGCACCAAATTGCATTGGTAAATTGAGGCATCTACATTATCCCAATTTTTCTTATAATAATATCGAAAGGCTTCCTAAATCAATTGTTCGACTGCACAACCTAGAAGCTTTAATGTTGCGCAGTAATGAAAATCTTACTGAATCGCCTGAATATATTGGAAAACCGATCGATTTATGATTTCTCGACATTAGAGAAACTCTAAACCTAACAACTATGCCACTGTTTATAGGTAACCCCGTGGGTCTTGAGATGTTGCTACCACTTTTTATAGGTAATCTTGTGGGTCTTGAGATGCTGTCCAAATTTGTTGAGGGAACCAAAAATGGCTAAAGGAGTTGTAGTTAATGCCAAATGCACCTTGTAGGGAAATTATTCACCTCCAAGTTGCTTAAGGTTGGAGAGCATGTCAATTTAGCCACGAGGGACAGAATATGCTAGTGGACCACGTAGTGAGTGAAGATTATGAAAATTTCCTGAATTTATTTGCAATTTTAACACAATGATTAACTTGAAAAAAAGAGAAAGAATATACATTAAGAATCATATTGGCAAAAAAAAGAGAGTACAAGAACGATATCGAACAAATTATAAAAGTACAGTGACCAGCGGTTTATTATCTCTAAAGTTTTTGCACTAGTTTTGTGAAGAGAGTCTCCTAAAGATTTTGTTAAAAGTGAAATGTATTGCTTTCTATTCTTTTTCCACAAAATCAAGGCAATGACACTTTCAAGAAAATGATCTACACGTCTCAATGTCTTTTCCCGTTTCCACATGCATTATTTTCTCTAACATGGCTCTTAGAGAGTATCATCATATAAAATTAGTCTTCACTATGAATACATTCACTCTTACACTAATATCAATTCTTTATTGTTGGCCAAAGGCCTAAGTGTAGATTAAATGCCTCTCATCAAAAGACCAATTTTCCACCTGCATTATTCTAGTGCATTTTGCCATACGTCACATTTGAATTGTTTTTACTCATAGATACTTTAACAGTATGCAATGAAAGGCTGAGATTTATTCTTTAGCGGTTCAACAATCAATGATCTTTTAGGTGAGGGCAGGTCAGGTTCCCTGAATACATAGTAGAAAAATGAGTAAGGAATAAGCGACGCGGTTGTCGTACCACATAAGTTGCGTTCGTCGGGTTGGGTTGTACCACACCCAAGTGGGGAGGCCCACTAAGAAGGAGCCATCTAAAAAGCATATAAAAAAATCATCATTATTTTCTTTTTCTTTTTTTATTAACATGAACTACATGTGAATATGGGTCGGACTCATTAAAGTTTATATTGAATCAAATCTTGTTACTTTAAATTCACAACAATCTTTTCTTTGAATTTTAACTAACCCATGCTATTTGGCTAATTAAATGTGACTTAGACCACGTCAACGCTTCTAGCGGTGTAAGACTTATATTTTAATAAATAAGGAAAGTAAAGGTTGTTCATTTTCACTTTGATTTGCGCGACCATGTAATCCTATTACAAAGAGAACTAATAAAAGGGGAGGGCTAGTGGGGTAAAGAAGCAAATTGCCTCGTCAAAGACGGTAAGATTATGCGTGTCCTGAGCACTTTGGCTCATCTTTTAAGGCAAAGAGAAGAAGAAATTTCCGAGATGAACACTTTCGCAAAAGTTGCTGAGCAAGGGAGATGATTGTGTGGCTCTTTAGTAGTACCATGCGAAAACTAATTTTTCAATGTGAACATGTTGACTCCAATGTAAAGTATCGAGAAATTTTTCGGTTAATGGGTTCGAGAAAAGCTAAAGGTCGCTTGTCTTGATTTGATTGGTTACGCGGACTAATTGCAAAGAGAAAGTGACAAAATTTTCTCAAAAGTCTAAAGTGAGTTAGTTAGTCTTGCTTGAAGGAGATGATTAACTTTCTACCCTTTTACACAAACATTATATTAACATATAAAATTAGATTTGGACCATTAAAAATGACAAGTTTTATATGAGCCTTGCTAAATTTAACAGTCTAAGTGCATTTGATAATATTTTTATTCTCAAAAATAATTTTTGTTTATAAATAATTTTGTCATTTTTATTTTCGAAAACAAAGAAATAGATTTTTATTTTTTCTGTTTCAAATTTATTTACTGATCATTTTTCTATTTCAGATAATAGAAAAATTAGTTGATTTTGTCAAATAATTTTTTTTGACGGAATAAAAAAAGAGCAAAAAAATATGAAAACAGGATGGGTACGCTTGGATAATCACTAGAAAAATAAGTACGGAATGAGTAACGTGTCACATGGACATTGGTCAAAGGAACAGGCAAAGGAGAGAAAAAGCTCACGCGGTTCTCGTACGACATGAGTCGGCCTCCACATGTTGGGGTGTGCCACACTTGAGCACGAGGGCCCATTAAGAAGGAGCCAGGTACTATTTTATCTTTTTTTATTAACATGAATTACAGTTGAATGTAATTTAGACTCATTAAATTTCTATGTAATTACAAATTTTTACTTTAAATTCATAACAGCCCATTCTTTAAATTTTAGCTAACTCATATACAATCTAACTCGCTAAATATGAGTTAATTTGTAGATTGTTTTTTAACCCATTTTAACGCTAGCAAAAGACTTCCATTTCCACGGCAGAGAGAGCAAAAGGTTGCTCATTCACTTCGATTTGCACGGCTAGGTGATCCAATTACAAGGAAATCTGACAAAAGGTGAGGGTTAAAGAAGCAAATTGCCTCATCAAAGACATCCACGGCAAAGATTGTGTATATCCCAAGCACATCCAACTCATTTTTCCAAAGGCAAGAGAAGAAGCAATTTCCAACACGAATACTTTTGCAAAAGTAGCTGAGTAAAGTGGACGATTGCGTGGCTCTTTAAGGAGTAGCATCGTGTGAAAACTAATTTTTCAGTGTGAACACCTTGACTCCAACGTAAAGTATCGATTCTTTTGATTAATGGGGTCAGTGAAAGCTAAAGATCGCCGTCTTCATTTTGATTTGACTGATCACCGGGTCCAATCACAAAGAGAAAGTGACAAAATATCCTCAAAAGTCTAAGGTGAGGCAGTCTTGCCCAAAGGTGATTGTTAGCTTTCTACGCCTTTTACCCATATGTGTGTGTAATTAGATTTGGACGATTGAAAATGACAAGATTTATGTAAGTTTTATATGAGTCTTGTTAAATTTAACGATTTAAATTCAAATGAAGATGAGTGTATGTTGGATTTACTAATATTTCTATTCTTAGGAATAATTTTTATCTAGAAATAATTTTTTTATTTTTGTTTTTGAAAATAAAGAAATGGATTTATTTTACTTTTTGCATATGTTCCAAATTTATTTACTGACCACTTTTCTATTCTTATGAATAGAAAATTTAAATGATATTATTAAATGGATTTTTGTTTTTTTATATTTGAAAAAAATAAAATAATAGAAAAATGAAAAAAATGAGATACCTTGAATGATCACTAGAAAAATGAGAAGTGAATGACGTGTCACATGGACATTGGTCAAAAAAACATGCAGAGGAGAGAAAACGCCCACGCAGTTGTCGTACCACGTGAGTTGGCCTTCACACAATAGCGTGTACCACACTCGAGCATGAGGCCAACTAAGAAGGAGCCATGCAAAAGCAAATGGGAAAATCACTACTACTTTCTTTTTTTGATTAACATGAATTACTTGTGAATGTAGTTTAGACTCATTAATTTTATATGTAGTTAATTTTTTTTCTTTAAATTCATAACAACCCATTCTTTAAATTTTTGCTAACATATATACAATCCAACTAATATGAGTTAAATTATAGATTTCTTTGCCCATTTTAATGCCAACAAAATACTCCCATTTTCACGGGCAGGGAAAGCAAAAGGTTGCTCATCCCCCCCTTTGATTTGCACGGCTAGGTGGTCCAATTACAAGGAGATCTGACAAAAGGTGAGGGCTAAAGAAGCAAATTGCCTCATCAGAGACATCCGCAGTAAGATTGTGTGTATCCTAAGGCAAGCACATCCAGCTCATTTTTCAAGGCAAGAGAAGAAGTAATTTCCAACATGAATACTTTTGCAAAAGTTGCCAAGCGGACGATTGCGTGCCCTTTTAAGAGTGGCAAATTTTTCTGTGTGAACACGTTGACTCCTACGCAAAATATCGATTATTTCGGCTAATGGGGTCAGGGAAAGCCAAAGGTTGCCCGTCTTCATTTTGATTTAACTAGTCACGCGGTCCAATTACAAAGAGAAAATAACAAAGTATCCTTAAAAATCTACGGTGAGATAGTCTTGCCCCAAGGTGACGATTAGCTTTCTACACTTTTTACACAAACATATGTGTGTGTGTTAAAAGATTTGGACTATTGAAAATGAGTTAGAAAGTAGATTTTTGATTAATTTTAATGCCTCCAGGGAAGAGAGACTTTAGTTTCACCATCTTCACCTTGATTTTTTGCAGCCACGTGGTCCAATTGCAAGGTGAAGTGACGAAAGGTGAGGGCTAATTATGTAAATTGTTATGAGTGTTAATGGTTTGTTTCGTTTCGGATTATTAATAAGTGAGAGTTGAATCGAAGTGAATCGTGACCTCACCCGAAACGAACCAAACCATTGACACTCCTATTAATAATTGGTAAGACAACAGTGACTTCCAAGTGTAATCGTTTCCTTTTCCTTCTTTATATTTTAGGCTTCACTAAAAGATGAAGTCACTCAAAATTGCATAATTCGTATGTCGATTAGTCTGGCCTTCTCCAATGGGAATAAATCTATAAGATTTGCAGTAGTAAATTCCATTGAGCATCCATCCTACCACCTATTTGATACAATATAGAGCAACAGCGTAAAATTATAACTAACCCCACTCAATGGGATAAATCTGTCATTACCGTTGAAGTCATTCAACCGCCAGCCTGCACAAAGAAGCTATGAACATCATCAAATGATATGTACACTGTGTAGCATCTTGTCAACATTTTTCTTCTCCTAGTAAATTCCCCAAGCTAACCTTTATCAAAGAGGCCAGAACCCAATCGAATGGAGGTATAAAAGAGCCATGCCCGAAATTGAACAAAACTATGTACTAAGACAATCCTGCACCAATCAACAGAGCTATCCAACTTTGGCTGTTATAATGGAGGAATGACAGAATGCTTCTTCAAGGAGAAATGCCTCTGCAAAGACCTGATAATTGTCGCTAGCTGTACAGCATTCCTCAACCAACAAGTCCTCAGCATTCTTCGGGATTCGCCACTTTAGCAATCAAACTCAGGATCACAAATTCGTATATTATGGAAAAGCACCTAACCCATCCTCACCCATTCTCTCAGCGCCAGTGAATAACCAAATAGACAATGCAGAAGAAAACCAGATGGATTCCAAGCCATGAGCAAAGCAAACCCACCAGAAATTCCATGAAAATTCACAATAAGGCTCTCAGCTTCCGTCCACTTCACTCAAACGGCCCCACCCACGTCTAACGCTAGCTACACATGACCACATGCAGAACAAACCTACATGACTTCCGAAACATCAGAAGGATACTACCAAGAAACCTTCTTCGTAAAGTTTCAAAAGCTATAGCCGTACACACCACTTTAGCTAACTTTTAAATGAAATCGCAATCCATTTGTTCTTCAGAATCAATGAAAGTGAATCTTTATCGAAAATGCAGCGCCAAAGCATGACATTTGCAAATGTCAAACGGACCTACTCAGATCACAAGTAAAAATTTTCATGACGTTTTTATAAGTTTGATTATATTTAGCTTTTGGTGGAAAAATATATATTCCTTTTTACATTTTGAATAATGAATTAAAGAGTTTCAAATGTTACATTCCGCAAAAGCTTACAAAGGCATGATAAAAAAATAAATTGCTAAAACTTAAATGGAAAATCGAATATATTCATTATAACATTTGTAATCTTAAAATTTCGAAGAAGTTGGTGATTTGCTAATTTGATTTGATATGTCGAAGCCAAGAAAAATAGGTGGAGCGAGGGCCATTTCTGCGATCCCGTGCTTTTGCGCACGACAACTTTGTCCTGTTTCTCCTTAGCCGTTGGATTCAAGTGGTTTAATATGAGCCGTTCGATTAATATGTGTTGTCAGCGTTTCTGGATCACTCCCGTTGGTGGAAAACTCGTGGAATTGCCCACTCAAAGGTGCCAAATCACGGCATTGCCCTTCCTTTGTTTATCGCCTACTTCAATTTTTCTTCCACTGTTCCCTTCTTTCCAAACAACATACGTTAATAAAATTTTTAATCAGTGCATTAACATTGTCGCAGTTTCTTTATATAAGCTGGTTTTTATAGAATGACACATATTCAATTTTTTATTTTTAGCATGTAGATAAATTTCATAAATAGTTTATGCTCCCATTTTGAGATTATCTATGTTAAAAAAAAAAGTACATTGACCGTGTATGTAATATATATTCTCTTCCAAGGGCTTTTATTTTGTACAATGGCAAAATAATTTTTTTTTGCACAAATAGGCTTTAGATAATTTTTTTGGCACAAATAATTAAGATTTATTTTCTCTCTTGTTTTATTTTGTACAATGGTGATATAATTTTTTTTTTTGGCGATGTTTATCACCTGCCGAGTGGCCGTGACTTCAATATTTATTTACTTGTGTATTGACTTCTCGCTGGCTAGTGACCTCGCTTGCGATGATTTTAAGTAGCCAGCCCATCTTTTATTTAAGAATGGTATCGGGAGCAAGTGCCTTTAGCAAAAGACAAGTAATCATCTTTTGTTTAAGAATGATATTGGGGAGAATGCACATTTTTATTATTTTTTAATAAAAAAACATTTGTTCGTTCCAGCGGTCTCTGACATGAGTTGCATCGATCATGTGCATTCACATGTTAGATTTGAAAATTTTCTCCTCTCTTTTTGCTTTATAATTTTTTTAAATAAAAAAGGGATATACCTAAAGTGAATGCACATTTTTATTATTTTTTAATAAAAAATATTTGTTCGTTCTAGCGGTCTTTGACACGAGTTGCATCGATCATGTGTATTCACATGTTAGATTTGTAAATTTTCTCCTCTCTTTTTTGCTTTATACTTTTTTTTTTAAAATAAAAAAAGGGATATACCTAAAGTGAATGCCCTTTTTAATTATTTTTTAATAAAAAAAATTTGTTCGTTCTAGCGGTCTCTAACATGAGTTGCATTGATCATGTGAATTCACATGTTAGATTTGTAAATTTTCTCCTCTCTTTTTGCTTTATAATTTTTTAAATAAAAAAAGGGTTATACCTAAAGTGATTGACCAACTGTACGTTCTTCAATTTTTCAGCACCATCCATGTGTTTGCTTTTACCATAAGTTAACTATGAACAAAAATCTATTAAACTTAAGTGACTTGATAATTCTAGTTCTGATTTAATTAAGGATCGAAGTGTACATATATGTCTATGTTTATATGGATGTAGATGTATTTAATACTATATCATGTCTATATGGAGAGTCAAGTGTTGATTGTCGGTTCATAAACAGATGATAAAAGAGTCACTTTTTTCTTGAGCGGTCAGAAAAGGCTAGCATGGCGGCGTGAATACTTTACATTAGAAAAAAAGAAGGAAAGAGACCCTTTCAATTATTTGGTTGTTACGATTATAAGTTGCCTTTAGCAAAGAAAAAACAAAAAGAGTAGCTCATCTTTTATTTAAGAATGATATTTGGGAGCATGCCCATGTTTCCGTTGTTTTATCAAAGATCTGAATAAAAGTTCATTGACAGTGAATGGTATTCGTTTTTCAGCCCACTTGTGACTTTATTACGTGCGTTCACATGCCAGATTTGAAAATTTTCTTCTCTCATTTTATTTTATTATTTTTTGTTAAAAAATAATAAATTTAAAATAGTTGATGATTTGTGTGTTGTCTATTATTTTTACACGCTAGGGTTTTCTCTGCGAGTTGTCTCCCTTTGCGCCTCCCTCTCTCTCTACCCTCCCTCTTTCCGACCGGCGACCCACCGCGCGCAACCGACGAACCACCGCGCGGGATCGGCGAGAGGACCGCGAGCAACCGACGAACCACTGCACGGGACCGGCGAACCACCGCACCGCCCCTCCGGCTCCAAATCCGGCCCCGATTCGTCCGTCCCTTGCTTTTTCTCTCCCCTCGCGTCTCTGTCTGCCCTCCATCTCTTCGACGGCAAACCAGCGTGTGACCGGCGAACCAATATTTTCTCCTTGCGGTAGAAGCAACGAAATATCTTTGAAGTCTACAGCGAGGTGGTCTTACCAATTTCGAGGAAGGAAGGTTTGTTTCGGTGGTCTTGGTCAAAAAGGTGAGGGCAAAAAAGCAGCACAATTGCCGCGTGAAAAGACGCGCAATCTTGTCGCGGGATTGCGCATCTCCTTCGGGGCAAGAGGTTCGAAGTACAGCTTTATTTAAAGTCCCGAGTGCTCGTGACCCAGGAGCAGAAACGCCAATCACCATAAATCACTTGAGACGCTCTGTCTTTCGCTCTGAGATATCTGGCTTTGATAGCTCTAGATTGAGGCGTGGAGTTGGTCTCAGAATTGTGCTGCTTTTGAGGCTTACTTGATGTGCTTTAAGGTAACTCCTTTTTAGACATTAAAGCCCATCCGAGTAATTCTGTGTCTGCATTATTTTTCCGGATGAGCCAGATAGTCTATTACATTTTGATAGAAGAAAATAAAAACATTTGATTATTATTTCATTGCATGACATCTAACATCCTTAAAACCATGCACAATATAGCATGTGAAATTCCATCGACTTTTTCAAAATCATGGACGTCACATTTATTACAGATTTTTCTTACTATGTTCCCCTTATTCAAACTGATCAGTATGAGCGGTTGGATTGGTTATACCCGGCGGAATTTAATAGTTCTTACTACAATCTCTCTCTCTCTCTCTCATATATGTCACTTTCTAAACCTTTTACATCCGTCCTCTCTCTTGCAGAACAGTTCAACGCTATCATCTACAGTCCTCGCTCGCTCTCGTTGTTCATTTCCCTCTTGAAAGTTCTTGCCGACGCTTGTTTAGGGTCTTCTCTCTCCGACCTTGCACCTCCCTTCGCATCTCAGCTCGCGGAAGGTAATCACTCATTTTTGTTGATTTGTTGCGGCCGAACTAGTGTGTAACGTGTGTTGGGCTTTTATTGTCTAATGTGGGTGGCTGCTAATGTGGTGTGTCACCATCTCTCTGTCTCATTGTTCGTTTACATCGCAATTCATTGTCCATCCTTTATTAAGCTAGACTGAGTTGGAATGCCAGCACGCTAGATTCTATTGCGCGCAAAATTGCCAGTATTCACCTCAAACCAGGGACCGTCTTTTGATGGGTCGTGAGGTTTCTTTGTCTATGAAGGTCTAAGATAAATTAAACAAAAAACGAAACAGAAAAGAAAAAGTAGTAGGCCGGTTTGCGGTCAATTCTGGGATCAAGGGGTTTGATTTTCAATTTCGAAGATTGGAAACAGGCTTTGATAGGGTAGGTTTCAGGTCTTGTTTCGGAATCTACCTACTCTATAACCAATCACCCATAAAAGTAATTATTCTCTTAATTGGATTTTATTTAACAATTTTGCCTCCCAATAGAACATTCTAGACAAATAATATGATGTCTTCCTTGAATTATTGGACAAGATAATCCTAAAAGGTACATTGCCTTCACCTCTAACTCATTCTTCCTTCAGAGTTTTGAAAATTGACGGAGTCAGTTAACTGAAAAAAGGGTAAAAAAAAAAAAGTTGAATGAGTTAATAGGCCAAGGTTTGAGTATTTTTAATTCTATTGCTGCTTTTTTTGAACAAAACATGAAAACTATATTGCTACTCTCTACCTGCTCTCCACTCATGATAGTTTCAATCATCACAATACAAAACATACCAAAATTCATATTATGATGACTTCTTACACTTTTGCGTTTCTCTAAAATTGCAGTCATGGTAAAATCTTGATTTACTTATTCATAGGGACTCCCAAATACATGAATTCTTTTAAAATAGAATAGAAGTAAATAATTGAGGGCTTGTTATTCAATAGTATAATATGACTTATATACCCGTGTCAATCAATATCCATATTCACATATATCTATCTATGATCTTTTCTTTAACTTCATACCTTTTACATGATATTCAATAGGAAGAAAAATATCTTATGACACGTGAAAATGATCACGTAAATTGAGCCATACACGCATATTAAGGGATTCACCTAACTTTATAACACTCATTTCTTACACTTCTTATTACAAACAATAAATTCGTTCTTCAAAATGTGATTAATCAATTTAACTTGGTTTATCATGAATTTAGTCAATAATCCTATTCTTCTTCCATTTAGTTGAAGAAAAAAAGCTTTGCGGTGATATTTTCAAGGTGGGCCCTCCAAAAAAAATGGGGACAAGCACTCAACGTCATTGTTTCAAACCTTGGTCGTCTCTTAATTTTCTTCAGCAGCTTCCTTTTACTTCCTTTCTTCTCTTCTTCTCCTGCTTCCACCGAATCCGTACAATTTTGTGTCATTTCTAATCGGTCAAACTAACGTGGAGAAGGGGCAAAGTCAGAGCAAGGCAAACAAAGGGCTGCACCGTTTCGTTTCAGATCGGTTCCTTTGCGGTGCTTCTTGCGTCTCTATGCTTGTATTCAAACATCTCACTAAGAAGAAAAATAGTGCATAAAAAAGAGTGCACTGAGGGAATCTGCTCCTCCGTTTGATGCTATCTAACAAATTTATAGCTTTAGTTCTACAGATAAGATATCAATCAACGTTTAAGATTTGAAGATTTAAAATGAAAGGCTCGGTGATGATATACCAGTTCAAAAGAAAGTATTTATAGATGGAATTATAGCATGTGGAGTTGGCGTGTAATAAGTAAAAGATAAATAAACATGAGCATATGTTTATCCCTACCTCACATTTCCAACTTCATTAAATATATGACAATTTTAAACATAATTTAAATATAAAATCACATCCATAATTACTAGCTCAGTCCTTTCTTGACTTATTTCACGCATATCTAATTATGTTTCAACTCAATTATTAACATTTAAATGATTTATCAAATTTTGATTTTCTATAACCCAATAAAAACCAAACGTATGCTTATGTCTTTAGTCGAATGCAATATACTTGTACACAGATTCCACTTCTTTATAGCCTAATTGAAAAATTAATGTACACGTTGTTCGTGATTGGATCAAGCCAACGAGGTTGACTTGACTAGAGGATGAGGTCCAAAAGAGGATATTTAAAAGCATAGATATTTAAAAATATTTCTTTTATCACGCTAAAGGCCCTAAAATTAACGTACAGGTTAATTGAAAAATTTTTGGACCCGCATTTTCAGGGAAATACTCTTAGAAAAGCCCTACTCAATATCTTCTTTAATTTCTATGCACTTTTAGAAAGAAATAAAATGTCGGCCCAAAAGGAAGTATTTCCCCTCAATTTAAAATCATTTTCGTCAACTTCTTCATAATTTAAACAGCCAACCAAATGAAATTTTTTCCTCAATTAATATTTTAGTTTTAGTTAATTTTACATAAAAGCAATGCCTAAAACTTGAATCCTGCCAATTAAATCATGATTGATGGAAATTTTCTCAAATTAGGAAAGTGCACGCATCTGGAGAATGATGTCCACTGGGCAACAATTACATGACACCACATTAGTTTGGCCAACCGAAATGGGGTTAGTAGAAACGGTTGGGAAAATGAGGTGGTGAAGATAATGAGGTTTGTTTGTATATTAGACTAAAAATAATAAGAGTAAGGTCGAAGGCTATTATAAGGATAAGATGTCGTGGGAGTTTATATTTGGTGGAAGATGGTTCCATGGTGTCTCCTACATAATTTCAATGTTTTAGGTGTGAACTAAAAGAATCTGTCTTGAAATATCATAGACAAAGTTATGTCGTTATACCATGTGTTTTGAGGAAGTCGATTAGGCGTGGTAGCTAGGAGCACTGGCATTCGACTTTTTTGTTTAATTACTTCTTTCAATGTGAATTGGCTTTCTGAACAAGTAAATGAAGGGGCTCTTTGGGGGCCCTTTTTAGGGGCCATCATTTAATCTTCTGCAGTCAAGCCACGTTGGTCACCCAAACTGAAGGCCGTGTCCTCCCTCCCTCTCTCTCTCTCTCTCTCTCTCTCTCAGGAGCACGAACTTCTTTCAGCATTTCCCTCTTAGATCGCCATGGATAAAGGGAAAAGTCAGAGAAAGAGAAAGAGAGCACAGAAAGAGAGCACCGAGGGAGCATCCACTTCTTCGTTCATCTCTCCAAAACTCACAGGACAAGGTGACGATGCATACGACGTATTCTTGAGCTTTAGAGGCTCAGATACCCGTAAGGAATTCACCGACCACCTCTACAATAGACTGGTTAATACTGGGATTTTTGTGTTCAAGGACGATAAGAGCATCCCAATTGGTGAGGATTTTAGTTCACAAATTCTTGGTGCCATCTCACGATCTAAGATTTCGATCCCCATCATCTCTGAAAATTATGCTACTAGCAAATGGTGCCTTCATGAGCTCATCCATATGATGGACTGCAAGAAGAGTGGGTCACACATAGTGTTGCCAATATTTTACAAAGTTAAACCGTCAGATGTGCGGCATCTACAAGGAAATTTTGGGGATGCCTTCCGTTCGAGTCAGAAGGATTTTGATGAGAAGAATATCCAGGAAGGGCCGCGAGCACTTAAAGAAGTGAGTTACTTACAGGCGTGGGAGTCCGAGAAATTTGCTAATGGGTACGTCACAGAACTTTTCTTCCTTTTTTTTTTTGGTTGGGGAACTTTTCCGTTTTCTTTGATAAGTTCTCTTCACGCAAAACCAATGAAATGCAGGTGTATTACTTGCATTGCAAGCTCAGAAAAGATCCCCAAAATGTCCCAATAAACAACCCTAATGGGTCGAAGACTAGCAAACACTAGTACTTCCTAAGGGTTGGACAATTCCCATTTACCATGTTTAGGCTTGATTTCCAATGCTAGTAACCCTCATTGGTAGGCAATCTTGGGATAGCCTCCTCTCCTCCTAGAATTTTTTAACCAAAAAATAAAAAATAAAAATAAAAATGGACCTATCTTTGAACTGGCAACAACCTCAATCCTTATAACGAACATTATAATTTGAAAGACTCTTCTTGAGCCAGGTACACGACCTTATTTTATTTCAACAAGATCCATCTATTGGCATAAAAGGATAGGGTAAAAAAAATTGGAATGACCGCTACTCCATCTTCCCCCATCGTTATGCGTAAATCCAAAACAGCTTGCATGTTAATTGGCCCCATGCATCCTCAAATATATGCTGGTCTTTGGATGAGATTAAGTATAATCAGGTAGTTATCAATGAATTTTGTTGTTTGACAGGCATGAAGGAGAATTAGTGGAAAAAGTGGTCAAAAAGGTTCTGAGCAAATTGCAACAAGACTTTCAGCTTAATGTTACTAAGCACTTAGTTGGATTTGAGAATCATGTGAGCAAAATCAGGAATTGGGTAGACACTCCTGCCAGTGTTGCTCGAATGATTGGAATCTATGGCATGGGTGGGATCAGAAAAACAACTCTGGCCAAATCAATCTACAACCAGTTGTTGGATGAATTTGTACATCATAGCTTCCTTGCTAATATTCGAGAAACGGCTCAATGCAACGATATTCCTTATCTACAAAATCAACTAATTGAGGAAGTACTTCAAATCGAATGTCAAATTCGGAATGTTGACCATGGGATTAGCTTGATCAGATCTAAATTCAAAGGAAAAAAAGTACTCATTCTTCTGGATGATATAGATAACAAAAAGCAACTAGATGCTTTGGCTGGAGAGCGTGACTGGTTTATGAGTGGAAGTATTATCATTGTTACAACAAGAAATAAAGCTAATCTTGATCAATCTGAATTTGAGGTAGACTACCCATATGAATTGAATGGATTGGATGAGGAGCATTCTTTGCTTTTATTTAAGAGACATGCATTTCGTATGGATCATTGTCCAACGGTGTTTGAGGATATCTCTCATGAAATCATAATCACCATGGGTGGGCTACCCTTAGCTCTTGAGGTCGTTGGTTCATACTTGTTTAAAAAAACAAATCTAAATGTATGGAAAGATACGTTGAAGCAATTGAAAGAAGGACCACATAAAGATGTCCAAAATATATTGAAGATAAGTTATGATGCATTAGAAGATGGACATAAGCAGATTTTTCTCGATATTGCTTGTTTCGTTATCAGGGAAGAGACCAAATTCGCAATGTACATGTGGGAGGATTGTGGGTTTCGTCCAAGTCAAGGAATAGAAGAATTGGTACTGAGGTGCTTAATAAAAATTGAAAATGATGACAAGTTATGGATGCATGATCAATTGAGAGATCTTGGAAGGAGCATTTTTTGCCAAGGACAATCACCTGAAAGATGTATCGAACCATGGATCGGCAAAGAAGCCTTCGGAGAACAAATACTAGGAAAGGTAACATCTGGCCCTCCTCTCTCTCTTTCTCTCATAATTATACATATATATTTTTAATATGATTTATTCTATTCTTTATTTAGTATGAGGAAATGCTCCTACATTTTAGGAAAAAGTATGTTTAAACATCCATTCATGTCCATTGCAGCTGAATTGTGACAGCTAATTGGGATTATAAGTGTCCCAAGGATGAAAAAGTTATCTTATTTGATTCAAATTCATTGATATAAATTACATCTGTCAAAAACTTAATCTACAATCAATTTAAGATTCTTTAACTAAGATTCTGCACTAAAAATCTGGTTCACTAAAAGCACGGAACTTTATATCTAGTTGAAAATATTAATAATCTGAAAAATTACAGTAATTAATACAGATGAAGCATATATATCGTAAAAAAAATATGTGCCAATCATAATAAATAATAATTAAGCAAATCAGTAACAGTAAAGAAAAATCAATGCTTGATAAACTTTTTTCCACCATTTTGATCATGAAAGTACCCGTCCCTCTACTGGTTTCATCTATCTCTTTTCCTTCTTTCCTCTTAATAGATATGATGGTAAAAAATCTCCTTAAGAATTATATTGGGAAAACCTTACTATGCTTTTAGGGTTACGTCACGTTGACCTTGTTCATCTCATGGACTAGGTTAGGTGTTTGACTATCAGTGGATCTTCTTATTATTTCTTTAATTGCTTCTTTCATTTCCATTGTCCGTTCCTTCGCTTTTCCTAATAAACACTTCTTTCCTCTCCAAGTTGTTTTTATAGTATTTATATATTTGGGACAACGCTCTTCTGTGCCAAAAACCACTGGACAAACTTGACTATTTAGAGGAAATGCCATGCTTATTATTATATTGATACTTTTTTATTTACTATAAACAATTTTCAGCATGAAGTCAAATTTGAAAGTAAGTTTAATTTTTACATAGATTGTCAATGTTCATGTCATTTAATTATTTTATATTGTCCATTTGGGGAAGCCTAGTAGGTTCACGACTGATCAATGGCGGGGAATTAACCTTTGCAATTAACCAAGAGATGTTGGGAAAGGAAAAAGCTTTATTTTCTCGATTTAATTTGAATTAGTTCGCTCATACCATTATAAAGAGCACATTCTTTTGTTGATTCAATAATTATTCTTAAGGGAAATAATATTGACCGTGAGTTTTTCACTAGCTAATATATAAAGTACGGATAATGACAAATGAGTTGAACCATAAAATTAAACCCAACCAAAAAAAGGGAAAAAAGAATTCTATCTTTGGTTTGATAGTGTTCGTGGAAGTTCATATTTCACAAAACAAATTTGTCTTTTAGCAGTTCAGTTTGTTCATAATATTTTCAAGAAACTAATGGAAAAAAATGCACTCTCAAGTTATGTTGATCAGTCAATAATTTTTTTTTTAATGTTTACTTATATCTCCTGCCCTATTGTATCTTTGCATTCGGCCTATAAATAGCACATTCCAAAAAAAAAAAAAAAACGAGATAATGCTTTCAATTTGGAGTAGATACCGTCGTCACAAAAGTTCATGTGAAAGAAGAAAGGTGTCGAGTGTTGTGAAATATGGATCAACTAGTCATGAGCCCATACCATGCATATGCACAAAACTGACATGAATAAATTTATCATGAAGATATAACTATCATATCCTTATCTCTATTGGAAAAGCACATATAGATGGACAAATCATGTTCTTTGGAAAGAGTTATAATTTATAAGTTGACAGTTCTTAATCTTTCATTATAGTAATTCAACCAGAAAAAAAAAAATCTCTCATTATAGTAAAAATTCAGGCGGGAAACCACATTCGAAAGACATTCTTTATTTCTTTTTTTCCAATAACAATGGACATACTTATTTTGGATGGAGTGCACAAGAAAAAGTTAAATGCGTTAAAAATCAAATTATAAGGAATTTAAAAAGATATTAAATGAAATTGCATGAAACGGAAGTGCGATCAAAGGAAAATTACGAGGAAAGTAAAAGATGAACTTTGTTGTGCCGTGCCTATCTGATCTTACCTCCGAATACCCCTTTTATACCAATGCCTTGTGTCGACCATTCTGTTTCTAGGCCATTCACATGTAACTTCCACATGCATCATATGTCAGATGCATCAATTGTCTCCTGCGTTACTTGCCACTTACATCCTATGACACCTAGTCCTATACTATTCTTTTCAAGGGAGAGATTTCTCTATTATTCTCTCAACCCAAATTTTCTCAAAATCAAGTTCATTATGAATCGTATTATTTAAATGAATCTATGGGCTATTTTCATCATTTAGCTCTTAAAAGGGAAAACCACCATCATTAATCGCAATTGCCCCCTTTCCAAACATAGTTAATTATATATATACACACGCGCGCGCGCGTTTTGCTTCTCTTTTAAGAGAAAATTGCTCATCATTTGAAACATCAATTGGTGTTTCCTGCTCAATCCAATATAAATGGTGTGCATAGCGTGGGTCATGTCTAGTCTATATCTAATATAACATGATACTATAATTATAGAAATGAGATTGGTGTCACTTTAGGTCCCTTCCAATTTTACTATTATTTAAGGATTCTCCTACTAATAAAAAGTACGGCAGAGGAGTGAAGTCTCACTTTGGTAGAGTACTCCTTCTCTAACCAACACATCCCCCACCTTTAACGGTTATATAATATTCTCTTCATCAGCATGTTGTACTATACCCAATTTTTATCACCATTCTCTTCTTATTTTTAAGAGTTTAAGTTAAAATGTTCACATAAAAATAAGCATAATGTTAACATAACATGCGCGTAGCATGTGTATAGAGTATTGTGGACATTAAGCAAAGTGCATTTATAAAAATAATACCATTTCTAGGTCGAATTTTGCTTGTGTTACAAATGCATTTTCTTGAACAGGTTGAGTAAGGGGCACTATTGGCTTGAAATTACTCTACTCTAGAAGTGCATGTTAATAGATGAGTACTAATTTCTAATTTCTAATTCACCTCTTGAGAAGCATGCCCATGCTAAAAACGAACGTCGATAATTTACATCAACATACCTCTAGAAAACCTATCTGACAAAAGTGTGTTTGGGTACTAATGGCTACCTAAGTTCCATAATGGTGAATTACTCCATTAACTCTCATTGCCAGGTGGGACACCAGCTTAATTAAGTCCAACTGGACAGGAAATTATTTGCACTTAATAGTGCAAGGAATCAAACCCATATCATGATACACAAAATCGCTTTCCTTGACCACTAAATGAGCAGTGTGGGGTTGCCTCTCAAACATTTCAGCCAAATCTTTGAGAAAACTATCAATTGTAACTTATATTGCTTTTGGTAAATCCTAAAGAACCGGACCATAGAATAAATTGCAAAGAAAAAATAACTCACTAGACATGTCTCCTTGGTGCCTAACTGAGCATGGCCAAGTGCCCGCTGTGATCCAGAATCGCACGCTCAACCGAGCATGACTAGGTGCCCGCTTTGATCTAGAATCGCACCGCTACGCTGTTCAAGCGACTGAGTCTTGCTAGAGCCCCAGCCACGGACCAATAGCTTTAGCTACTTGCGATCTCTGTTATGGGCATTTCAGTCTGTTCCTCTGAACGTTTATGCCATGTCAATGTGTAGATTGAGTGGCGGCTTGATTTATTTGTGGTCAATCTCGAGATGCTAATCCAGTAGAAAGTTTAAGATTTAAAATTTTGATACTCGAACGTTATCCAATACGGTCACTGATCAGCTAAGCTTTTGGGGGAAAAATAATAAAGTATTGTTGTTAATGTCAATCAAGCCGTCTGGGATTTTGTCACCATCTTCTTCCAATTAAATGATCTCCTTTAGCAACAAAGTTTAAGCGGTACTTTTGACTTATAAGATGCGAAAAGAAATGGTGCCAGTCTTGGGAAATGGACATACGTATCTTCACTTTTCTGTTTAGGTAACATAAGTAGATTTTTCCAGAAAGTTTCGTGTGGCAGAGTTTGCCCAAAGATGTTGCCCAACATCAACAAACCTACTGCTCCATATGTTAAGACCTTAATCTAACTATAACACCATGTAAGGAAGTTAATTAGTTCATTTTTAGTTGGTCTAAAGCCAGCTCTCTTCCAATTTCCGTCAAAATCTAAAATATTATTCAAATGCTAAAGCATGGTTAAACACTAAATAACAATAGTTAACAAATTGAAAATCAGGTGCTTACTTAGCTACTTAACAAGTGACCCATGGATACTCTTTAACATTCGTATGTTTTAAAAGGTTTCATGTATTTCCACTTGAATAAAAATCAAAGTACATGCACTACAAAATTCCAAAAAAGCGAGAGGTAAGAATTGAGGTGTTTCGACTTGAATTAAAAGTGTTCTTTTTATTTAAAATATTGTTTGAATTTTAAATAAATTTATCAAAATACTATATGTGTGTTTATCTGTCAACATTTATGTTTGGCGAGGGTAAAAAGATGACAAATTGTGAAAGTATGGGGTTTAGAAAAGCAAAAGTAAAAAATTAGAAGTCGATTCAGACACTCAATTGATTGATTTGATATGCAGAGTTTCTGGAGTGGGTTCGATCATTGGGCCCGTGGCAATTCCTCTACATGCACAAGCGAACTGTTTAAAAATTTACCGAGCTCAAGGTTCCTTTCATTATGCCGGCCAACCATAAGTGGAGATTTTAATGAATTGTTTCCTAAATTAAGATGGCTTCAATTGTTATGCATTGAACCTGATATATTTTCTTCAGCAATCAATTTGCATCTATCTAAATTAGTGGTGCTGGAATTGTCACAAAACAAGCTTACATGTGATTGGGGAGGATGGAGTTTGATCATGGTAAGATGGAAAAAAAGACATCTTCTATGATCTTTGCTTTGTTTTGTTTTATCGATTAAACTCCTTTTTGACAGCTTTTTCTCTTTTGTATAGGTAGCAAAGCAGCTAAAAGTTCTCAACCTTTCATATAGTTGGGAGTTAAGATATACTCCCAATCTCTTGGCTTTCACAAAGTTGGAGATTCTCATCTTGTCCAATTGTTACAAATTGAAGCAAGTCGACCCTTCTATTGGCAAACTCAAGAGCCTCATTTCTTTGCACTTGTGTTATTCTAATAATCTGAAAAAGCTGCCAGAGGAAGTGGGAGAATTGCAAGAACTAAAAGAACTCCTTTTAAATTCTAGGGGCATTACAAAGATTCCTATTTCAGTCTGTTCTCTGAGGAAGCTAGAGTATCTGGTTACCCAATCTTGTTGTTCATTGGTTGAAATCCCTAGCTCAATTGGGAATCTTTCTTCTCTCAAACAACTTAATCTAGATTATTGCGAGTCATTGACAGAAATCCCTAGCTCAATTGGGAATCTTTCTTCTCTCGAACAACTTAATCTAAGGAGTTGCAAGTCATTGACAGAAATCCCTAGCTCAATTGGGAATCTTTCTTCTCTCAAACAACTTAATCTAGATTATTGCGGGTCATTGACAGAAATCCCTAGCTCAATTGGGAATCTTTCTTCTCTCGAACAACTTAATCTAAGGAGTTGCAAGTCATTGACAGAAATCCCTAGCTCAATTGGGAATCTTTCTTCTCTCGAACAACTTAATCTAGAGTATTGCTGGTCATTGACAGAAATCCCTAGCTCAATTGGGAATCTTTCTTCTCTCGAACAACTCTATCTAGAGAGTTGCGAGTCATTGACAGAAATCCCTAGCTCAATTGGGAATCTTTCTTCTCTCGAACAACTCTATCTAGAGAGTTGCGAGTCATTGACAGAAATCCCTAGCTCAATTGGGAATCTTTCTTCTCTCGAACAACTTTATCTAGGGAGTTGCGAGTCATTGACTGAAATCCCTAGCTCAATTGGGAATCTTTCTTCTCTCAAACAACTTAATCTAGCGTATTGCCAGTCATTGATAGAAATCCCTAGCTCAATTGGGAATCTTTCTTCTCTCGAACAACTTACTTTATGGAGATGCAAGTCATTGACAGAAATCCCTAGCTCAATTGGGAATCTTTCTTCTCTAAAAATACTTGATCTACAGAGTTGTAAGTTATTGGCAGAAATCCCTAGCTCAATTGGGAATCTTTCTTCTCTCGAACAACTTTATCTAGGGAGTTGCGAGTCATTGACAGAAATCCTTAGCTCAATTGAGAATCTTTCTTCTCTCGAACAACTCTATCTAGAGAGTTGCAAGTCATTGACAGAAATCCCTAGCTCAATTGGGAATATTTCTTCTCTAAAAATACTTGATCTACAGAGTTGTAAGTTATTGACAAAAATCCCTAGCTCAATTGAGAATCTTTCTTCTCTCAAACAACTTTATCTAGGGAGTTGCGAGTCATTGACAGAAATCCCTAGCTCAATTGGGAATCTTTCTTCTCTCAAACAACTTAATCTAGATTATTGCGAGTCATTGACAGAAATCCCTAGCTCAATTGGGAATCTTTCTTCTCTCGAACAACTTAATCTAGCGTATTGCCATTCATTGACAGAAATCCCTAGCTCAATTGAGAATCTTTCTTCTCTCGAACAACTCTATCTAGAGAGTTGCGAGTCATTGACAGAAATCCCTAGCTCAATTGGGAATCTTTCTTCTCTCGAACAACTTAATCTAGCGTATTGCCATTCATTGACAGAAATCCCTAGCTCAATTGGGAATCTTTCTTCTCTCGAACAACTTTATCTAGGGAGTTGCGAGTCATTGACAGAAATCCCTAGCTCAATTGAGAATCTTTCTTCTCTCGAACAACTCTATCTAGAGAGTTGCAAGTCATTGACAGAAATCCCTAGCTCAATTGGGAATATTTCTTCTCTAAAAATACTTGATCTACAGAGTTGTAAGTTATTGACAGAAATCCCTAGCTCAATTGAGAATCTTTCTTCTCTCGAACAACTTTATCTAGGGAGTTGCGAGTCATTGACGGAAATCCCTAGCTCAATTGGGAATCTTTCTTCTCTCGAAGAACTCTATCTAGAGAGTTGCGAGTCATTGACAGAAATCCCTAGCTCAATTGGGAATCTTTCTTCTCTAAAAAGACTTGATCTACAGAGTTGTAAGTCATTGACAGAAATCCCTAGCTCAATTGGGAATCTTTCTTCTCTCAAACAACTTAATCTAGATTATTGCGAGTCATTGACAGAAATCCCTAGCTCAATTGGAAATATTTCTTCTCTCGAACAACTTAATCTAGCGTATTGCCATTCATTGACAGAAATCCCTAGCTCAATTGAGAATCTTTCTTCTCTCGAACAACTTTATCTAAGGAGAAGTCATTGACAGAAATCCCTAGCTCAATTGGGAATCTTTCTTCTCTCGAACAACTTTATCTAGGGAGTTGCAAGTCATTGACAGAAATCCCTAACTCAATTGAGAATCTTTTTTCTCTTAAACAACTTCAACTATGGGATTGTGTGTTATTGACAGAAATCCCTAGCTCAATTGGGAATCTTTCTTCTCTCGAACAACTTAATCTAGGGGGTTGCGTGTCATTGACAGAAATGCCTAGTTCAATTGGGAATCTTTCTTCTCTCGAACAACTTTATCTTTCATCTTTCGAAGTATTTGATCTACATGGTTGCCTATCATTGAAAGAAATCTTTAGCTCAATTGGGAATCTTTTTTCTCTCAAACAACTTCAGCTAGGGGGTTGTGTGTTATTGAGAAAAATCTCTAACTCAATTGGGTATCTTTCTTCTCTCAAACAACTTGATCTAGGGGGTTGCGTGTCATTGATAGAAATCCCTAGCTCAATTGGGAATCTTTCTTCTCTCGAATTCCTTAACCTTTACGGGTGTTGTTCGCTAAAAGAAATTCCTACCTCAATTGGGGATTTACCGAATTTGCAAAGCATTGAGGATATTTGACCTTGAATAGTTACCCATTGCTATTGGATGGTTGAACAAACCGCTGAAGGCTATTTCCTTAATCTCGTGATAGTCTAAAAGGGGGAATTCCAAGAGAAAACGATGACTTGTCTTCGCTCGTGATCTTCCATATCACTGGCACATTGATTTTTGACTTGCCAGAAAGCATATGGAATCTTTCTTCTCTGTAACCTTGACCAAGAGGGTTGTAAGGAGCTCGATCGTTGCTAGAGCTTTCTTCCAGCTTAACATATCTTCAGGTCAATTCCCTGATTCCCAGGTTGCCGAGCTTTCTTACCTATTCCACTTGGAAGAACTTTTTTATGGATACGATCAACTTGAGTACTTCCCAGAGCTTACCTCAAAGACTCTTGAAACTTTGTGTTTACTCCTGTCCTAAGTTGATATTGCCTGAGCTTGACGAATTCAAGTTCTTTGGAAGAGTTGTCAATAAAACACTACAATTCCATTGAAAGAATGGACCTCTCACAATCGAATCTTCTGAAAGGATTGGACATTGAGGATTGCGATAATCTAGTTGAAATTTAGGGCCACGGTAAATTGGAGTTCTTGGAGACAATACGTACGTATAGCTACAAGTCCATTAAAAGGCCGATCCATCTGAAATTACGAGGGCTTGAAGCAATTAAATACTTGCTATTGCGACAATCTAGTCGAAATACAAGGTCTTGATAAGGTGGAGTTGTTAGAGATGTTCAATGTCTGTATCGTGGTTCCATTAGAAGATTACCTGACCTATGATGCTTTTGGAACTTGAAAGAATTGAATATGAATGGTTGTCGTAATCTACGTGATGTTGAGACTCAATTCCCAGTCTTACATAATTGCAAGAGTGGGGAAGTCGGTCCTAGAACCTAACATGATGCTTCAGCCAAGATCAAAATTTATATCCGATCGTGGTTCTTCATATGTTAGAAGGCATTGGTCATTTGGTAAGATTCTTCGTCCTTTAACAACTAGCATGAGAGAAAAATGTAATACTTTTCTAACAGATATCTTTTAAGAATTATTTGCTCGACGCTTGGTATCTATTTGATTAGGATTTGCCTAAATATATTTGTGTTGATTGCATCAGGGCAATGTTTTTTCAGCTAATCTTCAATCGGCAACTTTTGCAAATAGATTGGCGGCTTGTGAGGCAACAAATGAAAATTAACGACATAGGTAAACAAGAATTACTTAGTGATTTATAGTTTCCCTCTTGGTAAACCTCAGATGAGAATTTTTCATCAAGAGGTTGATCTTCTGCAACTCAATTTATAAACTATGTGCCAAATCCCTTTTTTTTCTCTGTCTCAAACTAGTATTTTCCTTTAAAAATTCCTTCGCCGTTTTGAATTCCTTTTGTGAGCAATTTTATGTGTCAAATTTGACTATTGGTAGATATCCTGTTTAGGACAAACAACTCTCGATTTTTCGTGATGATGGAAAAGCCTGTCCATTGTTCATTCGAGCATGAATTACTAGTAAGGAAGAGAAACTGAGCTAAAATAAAAATCAAGGTTCAATTTTTTTCTGGTGCGTGATTTACAAAAGTAAAAATTAGTTTTGGCTAGCTTTTTTCATCTATGATTGTAGGCAGGCTTTCCATAAACAATTGTGAGACCGTTGAAAGATTATCAAGCGAGATAAATTGATGCTACTTTTGTGACAGGTCCGGTTGGTTTATGTAATGATCAAGGCTTACTTTTGGACTTCAATTCAAAGAGCTGTATAGATGACCTTTTGCATAATTGGGACATTTTTTTGCCTGCTCTGTAAAACAAGCTAGGCGAGGAGCTTAAGATTTTGCATCCCGTTTGATCCTGATGTTGTGGTGGAATCATTTTATCAAATGATTGATCTGGGTTTGGCTAACTTGGCTGAGGCAATTCATAGTCCATACCAGAGAACGATCAAATGAAGAAGAGGGATTTTGCTGAGGTGTCATCAGCGATAGCTGAAGGCTAGCTTTTGTGCGACCTCGAATAGGCTCACGGGCCAACTGAAGTGTCCTAAGGAAGTTTTTTATGCTTGTGAAGATCAAAGCACTTGAGATGGTTTCATCAGCACAAAACTGAATGATTGTGAATGTTTTATTTTTCAGTTGAATCTATTTTTTGTATGCTCATTAGGTTCTACCTCTATTAAGCAAATACATATGTGCTGATTTTTCTACATGTTAACCAGATGCAGAGTTCTTTGATGCAATGTGCTCTAATGGTATCATTCCCAAACTCAGTCAGGCTCTGCAGATAGAGGTATGCACTGCCAGTCCTACCATAACTGTGAAAGAGTGACTTGTGTACTTATATTTAATTGAATGTGCTGTGTGCTTGTTAGGTTCTACCTCTGTTAATCGAATATGTACGTGCTGATTTTTCAGCATGTTACCCTGATGCGGAGTAGTTTGATGCGGTCTCGTTCTAATGATATCACTTTCAAACCCAACGAGGCTCTACAGATGGAGGTATGTACTACCAGTTGTACAATAATAGAGCAACTTGTGTGCTTATACTATGTGAGCTGTGGAATTTCACCAGAAATCCGTGAACTAGGATGCATGATGACAATCTCCTCTTTTTCTGTGAGTTCATGATATCTTTTGAATGTTGTGATAAAGGTAAATGATACAACGAGCTTAAATCTCATGTATGCAGCATTGAATTTGTAAAGTTAAATATAGCCTCCTAGCAAACAATTCCGTATTCATTCTCATTTGTTTTGCCAAAATTTCTTCTTCCGAGTTTAAGAATCCACAAATTGACGTGATGGCGAATGGAGAGGATGATTATTAGGCAATTCAATCACTAAAACTTTAGATGTCTGATAACAACATAGTTTTCGGTTCAATCATTGAAAACTACTTGATTGGCAAACTGAACATTTCTAGAAATACTCTGATCGATTCATTCCCATACTCAGCAATTGAAGAGAGGTCAAGATGCATAATCGTACTCTTGTATTGTTGTGAAAAGAACTATGAAATCCACGTGTGAAACCAAATCCGAATGGATTGAAATCTCACATGACAAGAATGGTGAACACTAGTGGAGTTGAAGTATCACCTGTCGACATGAACGTTTCTAGTCTTACTACTATCAGCCCAAAAAAAAAATGAGAAAACAATACTAACGTTTTCTACTATTGTCATTATGTGTATAGAACATACTTTTGGCATTATACCAATTTAACAATTTGTTTTGGTCTATTCGATGCTTTCTTACTCATCGAATGAGGCAGGCATCCCGGCTCACATGTTGCAAACCGAATTTTTCTTATATGAATTTTTGGGCTGGATGGTTTACATATGAAGTGCGTATTTCTTTGTGTTTTGCATATGAAGTACGTACTTCATGAAGGAAAATAATAATAATTTTTTTGGCCTTGATGACATAGGATTACTCAGCCAGTGGATAAAACTCTAAACATGTGAAACGGATGACAAAGCTAAATCAATAATTTCTCTTTGAAATTGAAAGTGTCTTCTTTTTGTGAGTAGCCTTTTCATGCTAGGTTATCATCTTGTCGTTCAATTGAACAAAGCATGCAACTGATTAGAAGTGCCGCTCTACGAGGACATAGAAAGACAATAATTTACGAAGTAGATAGGAACCCGAATGTTACGTGGAAATAATTGATAAAAAGAGAGAATGAGAAAGTCGTCCGTATGACATTCATAATAGGTAATTACTACTAGATAGGCAATATTTAGGAGGATAGAGTTTTCTGTTTTACATTTCTATTTCAATGTGCCATCGGATTCAGTAATTCTAGATTTAATTCATAACGTGATTCCCCTCTGTTAACACCTAAATTTTGGCGATCTGGTCATTTATTTATTGCATAGAAAATTAGAGGTTAATGTTATCCCTAAAAAAAATGTTAATTGCATAGCATATAGATGTAGGTGCATTTATTTTTAATTTACATATTTTGCATTTATTTATTAGACCGGTGACGAGTGGATTTGAATTAGTGGTTCTGAGCTTTAAATTGATAGGCCGGACTAAGCCCATGAAGCAAGCAAATTGGCCCAAGCCCGTGTTTTTTAAGTGATCGGAAATTATCTCATGAGAAAATAAGAATTTAAAATTTTCTGGGATATGGTGAATTTTTCGGATAGGGCAAGTGAAAAAAAAACGAATATTACGAATATTGCATTTGGGAAAATAGAATCTTTGTGGATATCAATTTTGAAAGATTAAAAACCCTAATTCGTTGCCTATAAATAGATTAAAACGAATAGGGTTCGGGGGGCCACACAATCGATACAAACGGCCGCCACTCGAAGGAAAAGAGAACACACGCTTGCGAGGGAGAGCTCTCTCTCTCACTCTCCAATATTCGTTCATGATCTCATCCCCTCATCAATGGATACACGTTTCCACCTCTCTCGCGGACGCTAGGAGAACATTCGCAAAAAGGGGCTACTCTATTTCGAGGCCACATATACTGAATACACGGCCAGAGACTAGAGATAGGAGAAATCGTGGGGAGAGTTGCGGGTTCTCATCCTCGAGCGCGACACCATAGTCATGCCAGCCCTCGTCCCTGCAGTGTTCTTCAATCGTAGGTTCCACAAGATTCCAGCCGCTACAGCACTGAATTGACACGGCATCATCGCCACAGCAACTTCTCCACACATGCTCCAGTCTTCTTCGCTGCCGCTGGTGTTAATTGTTGCGACTCGATAATCCTCGACTGGCTATGAATCAGCCTTTGGTCGAGTTTGTTTTTCTTTGTTTTGCAGGTCTTCTTCGTGAACCCAACAGATTCGCATACAAGACAAACTTGAAGAAAGGGAACATGTACCTCCACTTCTCTGAAACACCCATGCATAAATCCATGCATGAAGAGAGAAAAGAAAAATCAGGGCATATATATTCCCAGTAAAAAGGTTGGTCAACTTAGAGGTCCTCGTTGTCCAGGTGTTGAAGGTCTTGCTACCCAACGGGCAAACGTGTCTCCAGAACATATTTTCTTGCACTTCAATGTTGGGAAACCCGTTTTCTTTTCCTGGATAAATTCCAGATCAGCCCGAGGTCCGCGCAATTGCATTGAGTTTTTGCACAATTCCAGCTGAGCTCGTGCCGTGAACCGCGATTCCGAGTCGACATCCCGATTTGGAAAACTTTATCCGAGCGATATCGCAAATTAGGTAAGAATCTTGATTAATTCAGTTTCATATATCCTATGCCTAATTCGTAGATTGCGATCATGTTTGAATGTTCAGTTGATATTGTCATGTCTAAAAGAAATCTTTTGATTTCTTGTAAATTAGGAAATTTTCCTAATTTCATAATACGTGCATACGATTGATAGTCTGATTTTCGCACCCGAAATCCGACTCGCAATCGCATGGAAAATCGGCAATCCGATCTCATGCTCGAGATTCGATTCGCGGTTTTATTTAAAATTGACCAACCCGATCTCATGCGCGAGATATGGTTCATCGATTTTTGGATATCAATCTTATCTTGCTCTGATTTGTCGTTGTGTGGTTTGAGTCGGTTTTGTTTTCGTAAAAGGAAAAAATCCAAAAAAAATTGAATTAGGATTAGGTTCGTTTGAGAATATTCCTAGTCTTAGGATTATCTTGCATATTTAGAATTGCAATCTTATTTCGAATTTTTAAATCAAAAATCAAAAAGAAAATGCGTTCATGTAGGATGTTAGTTTTTTTTTAAAATTTAAATTACATGTTTAATTATGTGTCAACTTTAATTTCGAATTTTATAAAAAAACACAAAAAAAATCATCATGCATATATCATGTAGAATTAGGGCATTCTTTGTACGTCATGGCATATTAGATAAAATTGCATTTTAAGTTTAGATAGATCTTTAGATGAATTGCATGATAGGTTTTTTTTAATGCATGTTTAGAAAGCATTTATAATAGACAGTATTTCACTTTAATTTGATGTTTTTTTTTTTAATGCATGTTTAGAAATCATTTAGAATAGACAGTATTTCACTTTAATTTGATTTTCATTTTTAGTGATTTTAATTATGAATTTTTGTTAAATAAAAAATCATGTGCACGCTATATAGAATTAGGCTCATAAAATGCACGGCATTATTTAGTGATTGTTATTAGGTTCATTTAATTAGAAAATGTCTGTCATTAGAATTAGGTCATTTTGGTTAATTTAGATTGCATATTTAATTACTACATGTTCATTAAAAAAAATCTTTACTCATTCATATAGTTTAGAACATTTTGTCATGCCATATTATTAGATTAGAAGCATTGCATTGCATATGGACTATATTCTCGTTAAAAAGTGAAAGCAAAAATTGAGTGATTACTTGTAAATTAGAAATCATATCTAGGATTGCTGATGTGAATTATGATATAACATTGCAGATGCTTTCGTTGCTTTGAGGTAAGTCCTGCATTATTTAATTACTTTCCTGAGTGTTAAATTGGTAGTATGCGTACCTGCATGATCGCCTCACATGTTAGGAAAGTGACTTAAAATTAATTCAAGCTGCCTGTAAAACATTTTTTGTTAATAAAAAGATAAAGGTATCGAAAGGGTACTAGGATAGTCTAGTGTAACCAAATCCTCATACCCAAAGTCTCTGGTTCGTAGAAGTAAAATGATTCTCCTATTATTTTACTTAGGTGTCTAATCGGCCTATCACAAATTGATTAGTGGCGACTCCCTTTTGCATGCTCGATATTTGAACCTAAGTCGTGAGTTAGTATGGGTTTGGGAGAGCCCGAGCTAAGTCTAGGCTTAGCAATCCATTAGCCAAACTTTAGGTGGTGCACCCGAAAATTTGGTCGCGACACCCTCATTATTCATTCTGATCTCTTTTACGTCATTTCAGTTGCTTCGTTCTTGTACACCAAACATGCCCTTACGGTTTTCTAGTGTAGGCATGGGTAGTTTGTTTTCTTCTAAGATATTTTTGCTTCTTGGAATTAATGTTGACAGAGTAGAGTTTTCTCCATCTTGCGATTTGGGTGTATTGAGGTGCTTGTGTGGTGGTGTTATGGGAAGGAAGTTTCACATCGGAGACATGATGTAAGGCAACGTTGTCGATGTGAATTTTGATGAAAATGCATCTAGACCATAGAGTAGTGGTATGGGAAGTCAGAAAACTCTCCGTGGCAGCACAATATATGATTTCTTTGATAGATTTTCCTGCGGAAACTTGTCGAAGAAAGGTATCTGACTTTTCGTTCTGAATATGTATGCCGACAGCTATTTCGCCCGACGTATTTGTTTTTCTTCGGAGAGTGTGTGCATCTTCCGCCCTTTTCTTTTTCTTTGTTTTTTTGTTTTGTTTTGTTTTGTTTTTTTTTTTTTTGGTTGTTGTGCATCCATGTGGTAGAAATTCTGCATTGGCAAATAATAGAAGTGCTATGCCATAATTTCAAATTATTGGGGGAAGATATGAGTTGTGCGTCCAGTAGTCTTCCTCGAGGATGGGATAACGCGGGTCTTTTGAATGAAGCTACTAATCAAGATCCTTTTGTTCCCATGCACGTCAAGACGCAAAAACAATTTCGACCTATTTTCTATGGGATTGCGCAGCCACCTGATCCCGTTGCAAAGAGAACTAGCAAAAGGTGAGGAGGGTCATTGAGTAAAGAAGTAAATTTTCTGGTCAAAGATGAGCAGTCACGGCAGGATCGCGTGTATCCCAAGAACATCCGGCTCATCTTCCAAGGCAATAATAGAAGAAGAAATTTCCATTATCAACACCTTACAAATGGAAAAGTTGCCAAGTACAAGGAGATAATTCCGTACCTCTTAAAGATGGTATCCCGTAAAAAAGTTAATCTCCACCGGGATTGGTGTGGCGATGGGCTCCAATTACAAAGAGAACTAACAAAAATATCACAGCGGGTAGTCTTGCCAATTTCGGGGGAGGAAGGTTTCTTACGGTGGTCTTGGTCAGTGGGCTAAAAAGAAGTAGAAGTGCCTCATAAAAAGAAGCGCCATCCTCTTGCAAGATTGTGCGTCTCCTTTGGGGCAAGAGACTGAAGTAAAACTTTATTTATGACAAGTTTGGTAATGCTTTTGATTCTTAAAATTTCTATGTTTTTTATCTTCAAAAATAGAAAAAGAGTGAAAATTTATTAAGTGATGTCAATTAATTTTTCGATTTTTTGAAACGGATAATAGATTTGGAACAAAAATAAAACATAAAAATAAATTTTATTTATTCTCGAGAACAATTTGAAACAAGTCATTTTTTCTTCTTTTCTTCTTCTTTCTCGTCTAGTCAGTTGTTGGGCCTCACTAATGGCTGACGATTGGCCAGAGACAAGGTCCAACAATCTCACCAATGATTGGGTGAGGTCAAGCCTTGCCGATGACTAGGACTGGAAATAGTCTTGTCCTTTTTCTTTATCATTTAATTCTTTTCGTTGAATTTTATTTTCCTTTTTAATGTTCTTTACATAGTGCCCATGAGTTTGGGCCCTTTGGGGGCATGACCAACTCCCGAGTTAATGAAAAGAAGACAAAGTTCACTCGTAAGCACAAGGGATTATTCAGTTGAGCTTGAGGTTGAGCTAAAGCTAAGCACTTATTAGGTTATAGTTATGTTTAATTAATTGAGCAATTCTAGTGAATAAATGAAAAAATGACTTCAGCTTTACTCCTGAAGGGACATAGAAATTAACATGCTGTTAGCACTTAATTAAGGTCATTTATAAACGATTTTTTTTCCTCCACTGCTCCCCAATACGTATTTGGTAATTATAATCCTAAATAGAATACGCATTTTCCATGTGGCCTTATAGTGGGCATAGAGTTTCGTATGGTCTCTTCAAAGGTCTTCCCCAGTAATTCAGTAGAAATTGTTATCAAAAGTTGCCTCTAGTGCTGTGTTTTGTCACTTTGTGTCCAAACTTCTTTTGTTCGTATCCTACGGTGGCTTTTTGTTCATGAAAATATGCTTTATTTAACAAACGGTAAGCTAACATGCTTAGAGAAAAATGTCTTAGGAACCGACAGTGTTTTGGACATAGCATTCAAACCAAAAATGATACTGATCAGAAGCAATTATCGTACCAAAAGGAAAAAGAGAAGAGAAATGGAGAATATAGATAACAAGTCTTGGTCGGGTTGTTTGTGGGGGTCAAGAGGCATCATTCCTTCAGACGACATAAGATGCTGGAGATCTTGATTTTGTCTGTCACTTTAGAGCACGTGTGGTAACGATTCTGCTCCCAAAAACAAATTATGATAATAAATGATTTTTTTTTAAATTTTGTTCCCGGGAACAAATTATGAGCAAAAACTATGTTTGGTAATTGTACAAAATTTCTGATTCTGGAATAGAAAAAAAAAACAGAAATGTGTTTGGTAACTGCATAAAATTTCTATTTTATTCATTTTTAATTACCTTTTTAGATGAGTGTAAATTTGATATATAATTCTCATAAACCACTCACTAATATAATTGTCTTCTTTTATGAGTGAAGAAATCATATTATATTTTATTATATTTTCAATTTCAAAATAATTCGAATTTAGAATTCTATTATATTTAAAAATTCTATCAAATCATAGAAATTCTATTGATTAATTATATTTATACTAAGTAATAAAAATATTAACTAATCAATTTTTTATTAAATAGTAAATAATAAACCATAGTATAAACTATACTAATTATAAACTATCCGGACTTGGCACTTGTGAGTGGGATTGAAGCAGCACCACCACTCGGCTACGGCCACCAATGCCCGCGGATGGAAAGCCATACTCTATGCTTTCTTTCATGTGCCACTTGAACAGAATCGTTTTGCAACCAATCCACACAAGATCCACGCGAGAACGATCGCCGCTTCCACTGTATGTCGAGAGAATCCCGACTCGAGAACTCTTTCGCAGGTTAAGACAGCCATCGCACAAAGGAATCTTTAACGAGTAGAAAGGGGCAAGCTTCTTCCTTTCGAGCAACCAGTCGAGCATATAGGCACACGGGCAAAGGGAGAAAATGCGTCAGCTGCAAAGGTCAAAGGTCAATATTATCTGCAGCAGCATCCACATCACCTCCTATCTCATTGAAGCCTGATTGAGTATTTGCAGAGTCTGTGATATCAGAGACAGCAGAAACATTCAAAGATGGTGGATTTTCACGAATGTCTATCAAGTTTGGTACAACACTCTTAGGACATATCTGCAAACATGTTTCAAGAAATTAATCTTTACAATCAGACCGAAAACCAATAAATGGATCTTAAATAATTTCTAATTTACTGCCTTACATCCTTCTCTGTGTTAGCATCTTTCACAAAATTTGAGTAATACTCAATAGCTTGAGACACTGAGTCGCTGTTGATCACTTCCAGAATTCTGCTAAATGTGCTCAGAAGTGATTTTGCAGTTTCCAAAAGTTCAAACCTCACATTTGTTCCCTGAAAAGCAGACATGGATGCCCTTTAATCCTATCTAAAGGAAAGGTTGCTTTTCTTTAGCTTGGTAGAAGCACACACCCAATATCTTAATAGACTAGATTCAAAAGTTTAACCTGCAAACCAAGCTCTTGACAAGCCTCCACATATTTAGCTGCTGACAGAGCTGCATTTCTTTTTATATCAACTTCTCTACGCTCTAGCTCTGCTAGTTGCTGCTGAATCTTCTGAACTTGTTTCCTCTGATAGGGGCTTCACATCGTATTAATTATCAATGATATGATTATGCCTATCACAGAAAAACATATTGCAATGTACTCTACACATCCTATCCTCTCGGCAAAACATATCAAGGAATAGACTTACATTTCATAATTGACATTTTGGATCATTATCTGAGCAGCTTCGCCTAAAAATATATGATCTTTCTCTAAAGAACGAACAATTGTCTCCCAAGCGCCCTGCCAAAATTATAAATACAATGCGAGAATTATCCTTTAGATCAGAGAAGAGAGAGAGAGAGAGAGAGAGAGAGAGGGAGAGGTCTTACAGCGGCACCTGATAGCCAGCCAGATCGGCTCGAGCCTAGTGGCGCTCCCGCCGGCCGTCGCAGATGACGAACGACGGCGATGGTGACTGCTGGTCGCAGTTCTCTCGAGGAGAGAATGACCTTTGTGATGTTAGAAGAAAAAGAAATGGTTTGAGCAGAGGAGAGGAGAGAACGTCGAGCAAAGGAGAGAAGAGTTCCACTTTCATTTTTTTTTATTCTCAGAACAAAAATTAATTTTTTTATTCTTAATTTTATTTCAAATCTGTTCTCGAGAGTGAAAATTTTATTAAGCACGATTCTATTCCTAAACTGATCTTGAGAACAAAAAATCAGAATCGGGCACTGTTTGTTTGGATGGTTACCAAACAGTGCCTTAGTAGTTTATACTTGCAAGGTTAATTCACTAGCTGTCTCATTGGACTTTGATTCAATTTCTCAAGACAAGTCCAAGTTTTGAGCCAAGCTTGAATCTACAAGTACTAAGTCGACGTATTGACTGCCTATTTATTTCCTTTGTTGCTTAACTAGTGCCTAAGTATTTGTTTGAAATGGACAAGTACTACTTTTTTTTTCTTAATTTACCTTTCTACTTTTATATTCGTTTTTATTTGACGATCTCCAAAAAAATTGAAAAAATAGCATTTCCAACACTACTTTACCGTCTGGCCAGAAAAAGAAAATGGATAATTATGTACACCAAAGGAAAATTAGGATCCGTAAGGTAATTTACTAACAAACTGAAAATAGACAAACCATATGACCCATAGCAAAATCACCATCAATAGACAGGATTCGGTCCCATCTTCCCTTCTCATCTGGTCACTGTCGATCATTCGACTAATTCGTGCCATTCTTTAGGTGGCTTTGGGTTGTCCCCAAGCATTTTGCTAGCGAGCCGAACTCGAGCCAAGAAAACAATATTCGATCAAGTTTCGATTTTTGAGTGCCGCGATCTGAGCCTAATACACACATTTGTGCACATTTTCTGTGGCAAGTTTCGCCATTACTAGCGAGACAGATAATGACATTCGAGGACGAGTCCCATATAAGAAAGCAAATGCTCGCGGCGAAAGGAAAGGATACCGATGTGGCATCCTAGGAATCAAGGGCAAGCCCTAAGGTGCCCTAAAGTTTTTAAATAGGTAATGAGTTTACCTATTGGTTTGTGTTTTAGCCTTAGTTCTTTCTTAAGGCTTTGTGCTTTGTGCCTTGTGTTTTTTTTATTTAAACTTAACTATAAGTTAATTAATAATGATAAATTATGTGTTGCCATGTTTGTTATAGATTAAATGTTATAGGATTTTAATTAGGTAAAATTAATTGTTAGTTTTAATCAAATTAGAAAAGGAAGTTGGATTGGGCCTTAGGCCCAATAGCTTGGACTTTAGGCCCATGGATGGAGGGCCTAAAGTGGGCCATTTTTGGCCAAGCCCATAGGGCCCATTGGGCCGTATGGATGGGCAAGAGGGGGAGGGAAATTCGAAATTTGCATGCCCCTCCCCAAGTGTCCTAGTGTGTGAGCCATTTGGCATGTATGCATTAGGGTCTTCTAAAGTAATGATTAAGGGGGGGGGGAGAGAGAAAGGCAAAAGGGAGAGAGAGGGTGGCCGGATGGGCCATTCGCAGAAGTGAGAAGAGAGAGAGAGAAATTGCGAGAGAAAGAGAGAGAGGGCGGAGAGAGAAAGAGGAGAGGCCGTCCGTCCGCCGTTTGTCGCCGTTTCTTCTCGGTTTAGAGGCAAGTTTAGGGTCCATCATCTCTCTTTGCATGTGTGTTTTGTATGTTGGTTGGGTTTTTGTTGTTTTGAATGCACGAAAATGGAGTGAGGATGGTTTGTTCTTGGAGGTACATGCTGTTTTCGCACGGATCACTAGAGTCAGAAATTTGTGGGAGCTTGCATGCATGTTTGGAGTTCGATTTTAGCTTTGATATCTTCATGAAAGTTGTAGCTAACACCTTGAAATATAACATACTAAAATTTCGTGAAAAATGATGGAGATTTAATGGGTCAAAGCCTCATTTTTCGGAGACCCTAGATCTGGAACTGTTTTTCTGACCTTGAGGTGGATTTGTGGTTGCATGTTGATTTTTACTATGAATCTCTCTTCGCCTTCTTCATGAGACTTGTAGAGAACATCTTAAGGATGAACATAATCGAATTTGAAGCAAAAATAACAAGTTTAGACTAGGAAACCATCCTGATCTTGAAGACGATGAATCTGGAGTCGCAATTTGGGATACCCGATACTTCGTGGAACCATTTGGAGGTCTGACTTTGGTAGTTTGGCCTAAGTTCCTTGATGAAAGTTGTAGGGGATTCTTAGAAGTAAAACATATCCAAATTTCAGAGAAAACGAAGAAGTATAGATAGGTCAAATCTCCATATTTCGGACATAGGACCCTGGGCGTTTCGGTAACCTGACCAGAAGCTTCGTGGACCTATAAAAGTTTATCTAAAATGAATTTGGCCTAGATTCCTTCATGAAAAATCTATTTTAATGTCTTAACTATCACTTGGGTATTTTAATTGATTTATCTAGAAAACTGTGCGTTCTGCCCTTGTCCGAATTTGTGTACGGAAATTGTGGAAATATTGTTTATCGTGTAGAAATTGTTTGGCTATGCGTTTTCTGCAGAAATTTCTATTCTATTGTATTAGGATATTATATGCTTTAATTTCATGAATTTTGGGATTTGTGTGATCATTTAATTAATTGCAAAATAGAATAAATTGGAATTTATATAATTTAAAATGCATGTGGTAAGTATATGGTTATTAGTGGCATATAATCCCATAAGGATTTAATCTCTATGAGTGATTGCATCTATTGCATGTATGCGTAAATGCTTGATGATGCATGTATAAGAACAAAGATGATCTTGTCTTGCCATGACATCATGTGCATGATAATTTGAGACATAATTGGCAAACATGATCCATGTTAATTGAGGAAATTGTTGGGGGAGGATGATAATGGCCGGAATGTATAGAGATACATGGCCGGATGACCCTGGGAGTATCAGGATGCCCGGGATGGTAGGGTGCCGGAAGCCTCGGAGGTCTTTGCCCGAGGGGATACCTCGTGATGCCAGTTGGGGTGCGAGATGCCCGGAGCGGTGGGGGTGCCGGATGCCCGGTGGCCATGATTGGCATAATTCCGGAGGTTTTTCTCGCAAGGCCCGAATATGGTGCGAGTGTAAAGTATGTGATGGATGATCCCGAGGAAGGGTGATGTGATGATCAATTGAGAATTCCAAGTGGAAATTAAATCATGCATGTGTAATATGACATGATGAGGATGACATGCATGTGTAATATGACATGATGAGGATGACATGCATGTGTAATATGACATGATGATGACATGCATGTGTAATATGACATGATGATGACATGCATATGTGATATGACATGATGATGACATGCATATGTGATATGACATGATGATGACATGTATGGATCATATGGTATGATGATGATGATCATTCGAAGTCTATGCAATATACATATTATGATTGTGATGATGATGTATGATGGCATGTACATGGCTTCGAGGTAAGTATGTTGGAATGCATGTGTGAAGTGTATGATGTAATTGTTTGTATTGTTTAAATGCATGATTGGTGATTGGATTCCTTTACTAGCTGAGTGGTTGTACTCACCCCTTCGGGGACCAACATTTCAGATTAGTACGATGCCTCTCCCTGCCGTCACGCGGGGAGTGTTTTACGGCCTTCCGTCTGATGTGGAGGTCGAGCTGACTGAGATCGATTGTCCCACCCTGCCGGGACTGACTTTCATCCGCGTGCGCGCGATCGTGTCCTATGACGTGGGTTTGTCTGGAGGCCCAGTTATCCAGGAGTACGTGTCCGTCCACATCCGCCGCGACGGAGTCCTGATGGGGATGCTGCCACCCCCACCGCCTGACGCACCGGGATGGGTGTGATGGCCCGCGTACGTGGAGTAGGGGTTAGCAACTTTTTGGATGGCCGACACGAGTAGTCCGAGGGGAGATCGTTACACGTTTTATTTTGAGGGTCGTGTGTCCCTTTTTGAGGTTGAAGGCCGAGCGTATGGATGAGTCTTGGCCTACCATTTTGATGTACCGACCCGTGTTACCCTTCGTAAAATATATATGTAAATAAAAGTGGTTCGGCCCTGTGCTTTCGTTTAATCAAATTAGTTGGTGTGCATTGTGCTGTCGTGAGGGAAGCGGAGTGATGGTGAGACTCGTCTCTTATTTTCGCTATGAGCTGCGCAAATCCCTAAAGCATTTTCAAAAAAAAAAAAAAAAAATTTTACGCCTGAGCTTCGGCCTGAGTTTCAATTCTCTCTTCTATCGCCGTATAAGTTGTTCTAGCCTTAGTTTCTTTTCGCGTAGTAATCTGTGGCGACCCTATCGGGTTTCGGGGGTGCCACAACGGGTGGTATCAGAGCTAAAGGTTTATGCTTGGAGTGATAAAGAGACCTCATTTGGCAAATGAGGGAAGTTTTGACAATGCACACCATAGGATTAAAATGGAAAAAAAAAATTGAATAACGGGTGATGAGTATTCGCTCGTAGATCCTTGGTAGTTGTTTTAGGTTGCCAGTAACATGTATATGTTACTTTGGTAGTGGTAGTGGGTGCTATGAATGGAGGCAGTAAGTCTTAGATTTTTCCTGAGGCAAATGCTTGGAACTGCAGGAAAGCTATGGTACGGTTTGGAAGTCATCGTCCACCGAGGGCTGAAGCCTCTTCATCAAGGGCTGAACCCCGAATGGAGGATATCCTGCAAGCATTGGCCAACATTGGAAATCTGATGGAAAGGCAGGCGCAGCAACAACCCGGAGCAGAGCGCCGTACTCAGGGACTAGTGGAACAATTTTTGAAGCTGAAGCCACCCAAATTCAGTGGCATGGGAAGTCCTGAGGAGGTGGAGCATTGGATTGATGGAATGGAGAGAATTTTCCGGTTGTTGGACTGCACTGATGCTGAGAAAATAACTTTAGCAGAGTACCAGCTGGAGGGAAATGCGAAGTTTTGGTGGAGAGCTTCACGGGATACGATCTTCCCACCAGGTACTGATATAAATTGGGATGAGTTCGTTAGGGCTTTCAATAGAAAGCATTTCTCTGACTGTGCAAAGGATAAGAAAATCATAGAATTTGTTCAGCTAGAACAAAAGGAGCTGACGGTGGACTAGTATGAGGCTAGATTTTCTGAACTATCTAGATATGCTCCTAGACTGATTGAGGATCAGGAGGAGAAAGCCAAGAGATTTCTGAAAGGGTTGAGAACTGACATTAGAAAGCAACTGGTGCATTTGAACATAAGAAATTACAATGAGATCTATGAAAGGGCACAGTTGGTGGAGCAGGATCTGTTAAGAGAGCAGTCAGAGTCTAAGAAACTGTTGAATTTTAATGATGTAAGAAGGGGTAAGAGACCCTATTATGGTCAGGGTCAGACTTGGGATGCGAGGAAGAAGAGTAATTTTGGAAATTCAGGGGGAGCAAGGAGTGGTCTGAATATAGGGAAAGCGCCCTATCAGCCTAGTGTTTGTCAAAGGTGCAATGGAAGGCACGGCCCAGGACCTTGTACTGGGCGGCTGAAGTGCTTTGGTTGTGGACAGGTGGGCCATCTTAGGAGAAATTGCCCACAAGAAAGGTCGCAGGTGAGTGCTGGCTTAGTGCAACAGGGATATCAGAGTGCTGTCAAAACAAATTCGCAAGGGAATTCTCAGAGGCCACCAGCTCAAGGAAGGGTGTATGCGGTCACTCAAGAGGAAGCGAAAGCTTCCAACAACGTCATCTCAGGTACAATCTACATAAATGGCAAGAAGGCTTATGCACTGTTTGATACGGGTGCTACGCATTCTTTTGTGTATGACAGATATAGACTGTTGAGTGAAATTGAAACGACTTTTCTTGGAATTCCTCTTTGTGTTTCTACGCCTTTAGAGGATGCGGTGTTGTCTACGTTGTTGTGTGAGAAATGTAAGATAACCGTAGGAGGAAAAGACACGGAAATAGACTTAGTCGTGATGGCCATGTATGACTTTGATGTTATCCTAGGAATGGATTGGCTTTGTAAGTATCGGGCTAGAATGGATTGTTATAGAAGAGTAATTCAATTCGCTTTACCCGACCAGACCAGTTGTGAGTTTTTAGGTGGTCAGACCCACCTATCAGTAGCACTTATTTCTGCAGTAGAGGCAAATGTGTTACTTGGCAAAGGATGTCAAGGGTACCTAGCAATGGTTAAAGATTATGCCAAGGAAGAACTGAAACTTGATGAAATTAGTGTAGTAAATGAGTTTCCAGATGTATTTCCTGAGGAATTGCCTGGATTACCCCCAGAAAGAGAAGTTGAATTTGAAATTGAACTGATGCCTGGAACTGGACCAATATCGAAAGCCCCATACAGAATGGCCTTAGTGGAACTAAAAGAGTTGAAAGTGCAACTACAGGAGTTGCTTGACAAAGGATTCATTAGGCCAAGTACTTCACCTTGGGGTGCACCGGTTCTGTTTGTGAAAAAGAAAGATGGGTCGATGCGCTTATGCATTGACTATAGGCAACTGAATCAAGTGACTGTTAAAAACAAGTATCCTCTACCTAGAATTGATGATCTGTTTGACCAACTTCAGGGAAGTTCAGTTTTCTCTAAGATTGACTTAAGGTCAGGATACCATCAGTTAAGGATTAAGGGAGAGGACATCCCTATGACTGCATTTAGGACTCGGTATGGACATTACGAGTTCCTTGTTATGCCCTTTGGATTGACAAATGCACCCACAGCATTTATGGATATGATGAATAGGGTATTTAAGCCCTATTTGGATCAATTTGTGATTGTTTTTATCGACGATATCTTGGTGTATTCAAAAGGACCAAAAGAACATGAGCAACACTTGAGGTTAGTTTTGCAGACTCTGAGGGATCACCAATTATATGCCAAATTCAGCAAGTGTGAATTTTGGTTGGACCGGATAACATTTTTAGGGCATGTGGTGTCAGGAGGAGGAATTGCAGTGGATCTGGCAAAAGTGGAGATGGTAATAAATTGGCCGAGACCGACCACACCCACCGAGATACGAAGTTTCTTAGGATTGGCTGGTTATTACCGAAGGTTTATTGAAGGGTTTTCCCGATTGGCAGGTCCTTTAACAAAGTTAACTCGAAAGAATGCGAAATTTGAATGGAGTGCGGATTGTGAAATGAGTTTTCAAGAACTCAAAAGAAAATTAACCATGGCTCCAATCTTAACCATACCCTCTGGACCGGATGGTTTTACAGTATAGAGTGATGCATCTCACAAAGGATTGGGATGTGTTTTGATGCAACATGGCAAGGTCATAGCCTATGCATCTAGACAACTGAAACCCCATGAACTAAACTACCCCATGCATGATCTGGAATTGGTAGCTATAGTGTTCGCCTTGAAGATATGGAGGCATTACCTATATGGGGAAAAGTTTGAAATTTATACGGACCATAAGAGCCTGAAATATCTATTCTCGCAAAAAGAGTTGAACATGAGGCAAAGAAGGTGGATGAAATTGTTAAAAGATTATGATTGCGAGATACGATACCATCTAGGGAAGGCGAATAGAGTAGCAGATGCTCTTAGCCGTAAGTCAGCCATGGAGATGGCCAGTTTAAGGATAGTGGAATGGAGTTTATTAAAGTCTGTAGCAGACTCGGAATTTAAGTTGAAGGTGGATAATCTTACTGGTATGCTTAAAGCCTTAAGGATTGAGCCGTAAATCATCCAGAGAATCAAGACCCTACAAAAGTCTGATCCATAAATTTTGAAAGTGAAGGAGGCGATGTCCCTAGGAAAGAGACCAGAGTTTCAAATTTCTAAAGATGTGACAATAAGATGCCAAGGACGACTTTGTGTGCCCGACAACGAAGAAGTAAAGAAGGAGATTTTGTCGGAGGCACATAAGAGCAAGTATAGTATTCACCCAGGTAGTACAAAAATGTACAGAAATTTGCGTCAACAGTTTTGGTGGAATGGTATGAAAATGGATACAGCTAAGTATGTTTCTCAATGTTTAACGTGCCAGCAAGTAAAGGCAGAACGTCGTAAGCCAGCAAGACTTTTGAGACCACTAGACATACTAGAGTGGAAGTGGGAACATGTGACAATGGATTTTGTGCAAGGATTGCCAAGGACATCAAGTGGTCACGATTCAATTTGGGTAATAGTGGACCGTTTAACTAAGTCTACCCATTTCTTAGCAGTCCGTATGAACTATTCAATGAACAGACTCGCTGAGATCTATGTAAGTCAGATAGTACGCTTGCATGATATACCTGTAACGATTACTTCGGATCGAGACTCTAGATTTACTTCGAATTTTTGGCGAAGTTTGCAAAATGCTTTGGGGACGAAACTTCAATTCAGTACTGCTTATCACCCTCAGACAGATGGACAAACATAAAGAGTGATACAAACTCTAGAGGATATGCTGAGAGCCTGTATCATCGACTTTAAAGGAAAATGGGATGAGAACCTGCATTTGGTAGAATTTGCCTATAACAACAGTTTTCAGAAAAGTATAGGCATTGCCCCATATGAAGCATTATATGGGAGGAGATGCAGAACCCCTATCTGTTGGGACGAGGTAGGTGAGAAGAAGTTGACAGGACCTGAATTGGTACAAGATACCACTGAGGCTGTTGAGATTATCAGGAAAAGACTTAAGACAGCTCAGAGTAGACAGAAGGGCTATGCGGACAGGCGTAGGAGGCCCTTGGAATTCAGAACAGGGGATCATGTATTTCTTAAGGTATCTCCGTTAAAAGGAGTATCTCGTTTTGGAATGAAAGGAAAGTTGAATCCTAGATTCGTTGGACCTTTTGAGATACTTGAGAGAATAGGAGATGCAGCTTATCGATTGGTGCTACCTCCTAATTTGGGAAATTTGCATGATGTGTTTCATGTGTCGATGTTAAGAAAGTATCAGCCAGACCTCGGTCACATACTCGATCATGAAGCCATCAAAGTGGATGAGAAAGTGAGATATATCGAGGAACCTGTGCAAATACTGGATCGGAAAGAACAAATTCTCAGGAATAAGAAGATTCCTTTGGTGAAAGTATTATGGCGACATCACGACAAGGAGGAAGCCACATGGGAAAGTGAAGACCAGATGAAGGAGAAGTACTTCTACCTATTTGAGAACGTGAGTAACGTTTAAATTTCGAGGACGAAATTCTCTAAGGAGGGGAGAATTGTGGCATCCTAGGAATCAAGGGCAAGCCCTAAGGTGCCCTAAAGTTTTTAAATAGGTAATGAGTTTACCTATTGGTTTGTGTTTTAGCCTTAGTTCTTTCTTAAGGCTTTGTGCTTTGTGCCTTGTGTTTTTTATTTATTTAAACTTAACTATAAGTTAATTAATAAGGATAAATTATGTGTTGCCATGTTTGTTATAGATTAAATGTTATAGGATTTTAATTAGGTAAAATTAATTGTTAGTTTTAATCAAATTAGAAAAGGAAGTTGGATTGGGCCTTAGGCCCAATAGCTTGGACTTTAGGCCCATGGATAGAGGGCCTAAAGTGGGCCATTTTTGGCCAAGTCCATAGGGCTCATTGGGCCGTACGGATGGGCAAGAGGGGGAGGGAAATTCGAAATTTGCATGCCCCTCCCCAAGTGTCCTAGTGTGTGAGCCATTTGGCATGCATGCATTAGGGTCTTCTAAAGTCATGATTAAGGGGGGGGGGGAGAGAAAGGCAAAAGGGAGAGAGAGGGTGGCCGGATGGGCCATTCGCACAAGTGAGAGAGAGAGAGAGAGGGCCGAGAGAGAAAGAGAGGAAGGCTTGCGCGAGGAAGAGGAGAGGCCGTCCATCCGCCGTTTGTCGTCGTTTCTTCTCGGTTTAGAGGCAAGTTTAGGGTCCGTCATCTCTCTTTGCATGTGTGTTTTGTATGTTGGTTGGGTTTTTGTTGTTTTGAATGCACGAAAATGGAGTGAGGATGGTTTGTTCTTGGAGGTACATGCTGTTTTCGCACGGATCACTGGAGTAAGAAACTTGTGGGAGCTTGCATTCATGTTTGGAGTTCGATTTTGGCTTGGATCTCTTCATGAAAGTTGTATCTAACACCTTGAACTATAACATAATAAACTTTCGTGAAAAATGATGGAGATTTAAGGGGTCAAAGCCTCATTTTTCGGAGACCCTAGATCTGGAACTGTTTTTCTGACCTTGAGGTGGATTTGTGGTTGCATGTTGATTTTTACTATGAATCTCTCTTCGACTTCTTCATGAGACTTGTAGATCACATCTTAAGGTTGAACATACTAGAATTTTAAGCAAAAATAACAAGTTTAGACTAGGAAACCATCCTGATCTTGAAGACGATGAATCTGGAGTCGCAATGTGGGATACCCGAGACTTCGTGGAACCATTTGGAGGTCTTCCTTTGGTATTTTGGCCTATGTTTCTTCATTAAAGTTGTAGGGGATTCTTAGAAGTAAAACATATCCAAATTTCAGAGAAAACGAAGAAGTTTAGATAGGTCAAATCTCCATATTTCGGACATAGGACCCTGGGCGTTTCGGTAACCTGACCAGAAGCTTCGTGGACCTATAAAAGTTTATCTAAAATGAATTTGGCCTAGATTCCTTCATGAAAAATCTATTTTAATGTCTTAACTATCACTTGGGTATTTTAATTGATTTATCTAGAAAACTGTGCGTTCTGCCCTTGTCCGAATTTGTGTACGGAAATTGTGGAAATATTGTTTATCGTGTAGAAATTGTTTGGCTATGCGTTTTCTGCAGAAATTTCTATTCTATTGTATTAGGATATTATATGCTTTAATTTCATGAATTTTGGGATTTGTGTGATCATTTAATTAATTGCAAAATAAAATAAATTGGAATTTATATAATTTAAAATGCATGTGGTAAGTATATGGTTATTAGTGGCATATAATCCCATAAGGATTTAATCTCTATGAGTGATTGCATCTATTGCATGTATGCGTAAATGCTTGATGATGCATGTATAAGAACAAAGATGATCTTGTCTTGCCATGACATCATGTGCATGATAATTTGAGACATAATTGGCAAACATGATCCATGTTAATTGAGGAAATTGTTGGGGGAGGATGATAATGGCCGGAATGTATAGAGATACATGGCCGGATGACCCTGGGAGTATCAGGATGCCCGGGATGGTAGGGTGCCGGAAGCCTCGGAGGTCTTTGCCCGAGGGGATACCTCGTGATGCCAGTTGGGGTGCGAGATGCCCGGAGCGGTGGGGGTGCCGGATGCCCGGTGGCCATGATTGGCATAATTCCGGAGGTTCTTCTCGCAAGGCCCGAATAGGGTGCGAGTGTAAAGTATGGGATGGATGATCCCGAGGAAGGGTGATGTGATGATCAATTGAAAATTCCAAGTGGAAATTAAATCATGCATGTGTAATATGACATGATGATGACGACATGTATGTGTAATATGACATGATGATGATGACATGCATGTGTAATATGACATGATGATGACATGCATGTGTAATATGACATGATGATGACATGCATGTGTAATATGACATGACATGATGATGACATGTATGGATCATATGGTATGATGATGATGATCATTCGAAGTCTATACAATATACATATTATGATTGTGATGATGATGTATGATGGCATGTACATGGCTTCGAGGTAAGTATGTTGGAATGCATGTGTGAAGTGTATGATGTAATTGTTTGTATTGTTTAAATGCATGATTGGTGATTGGATTCCTTTACCGGTTGAGTGGTTGTACTCACCCCTTCGGGGACCAACATTTCAGATTAGTATGATGCCTCTCCCTGCCGTCACGCGGGGAGTGTTTTACGGCCTTCCGTCTGATGTGGAGGTCGAGCTGACTGAGATCGATTGTCCCACCCTGCCGGGACTGACTTTCATCCGTGTGCGCACGATCGTGTCCTATGACGTGGGTCTGTCTGGAGGCCCAGTTATCCAGGAGTACGTGTCCGTCCACATCCGCCGCGACGGAGTCATGATGGGGATGCTGCCACCCCCACCGCCTGACGCACCGGGATGGGTGTGATGGCCCACGTACGTGGAGTAGGGGTTAGCAACTTTTTGGATGGCCGACACGAGTAGTCCGAGGGGAGATTGTTACACGTTTTATTTTGAGGGTCGTGTGTCCCTTTTTGAGGTTGAAGGCCGAGCGTATGGATGAGTCTTGGCCTACCCTTTTGATGTACCGACCCGTGTTACCCTTCGTAAAATATATATGTAAATAAAAGTGGTTCGGTCCTGTGCTTTCATTTAATCAAATTAGTTGGTGTGCATTGTGCTGTCGTGAGGGAAGCGGAGTGATGGTGAGACTCGTCTCTTATTTTCGCTATGAGCTGCGCAAATCCCTAAAGCCTTTTCAAAAAAAAAAAAAAACAAATTTACGCCTAAGCTTTGGCCTGAGTTTCAATTCTCTCTTCTATCGCCTTATAAGTTGTTCTAGCCTTAGTTTCTTTTCGTGTAGTAATCTGTGGCGACCCTATCGGGTTTCGGGGGTGCCACAACCGAAGTCAGAAAAGCATAATGTACACATTGCACGGGCGAGTTAGCTTCAAACTTCAGACTTGCGAACACTGCAGGGCCATCTTGCCTAGCTTTGCATAGGACCCAAAACCTAGATGTGTAAGAAATATTGATACTTAATATATATATATATATATATATACACACGTATATACATATATACAAAATATATATTATGGAGTAGAAAGAAATTCAATATATATTGTCATTTTAAAATTTTCATTTTATATTAAAATACAAATATTATTTATATGTAATTTTCCATTAATTGAAGAAGTTTGTTATTTAAGAAAAATAGCTTTTATACCATAAGTACAAGAAATTATATCCACCTTTCACGTACTTTCTATAGGAAAATTTCATCTAGACTATGTTTCTATATGATACATTACATTATCCTATCTTGATTTTTTAATGAGGCTCATTCAATTATTGGTCAATCGTGAGATCGAGTATTCAAAACTAACTTACCAAGTGCAATGGCCATCTAATTCTCGGGGTAGCTTCTACTGTATATAGCCCAGACTCAAGTCTCTCTTCCTTGGAGCGAAAAGGTGTACGTCCTCTGGCTTGGCCACAGGCCCACAGTGGATGATGGATATCTTGGCCACGGGGTCATATTCATTATTCAGGCATCAGTGCACCTACTAAAGCATGCTCAGCCACTTGCAAAATTCTCATCATACGGTCAACAGCCATAGCTACATTACACCGGATGTATATACCATGCATGATAAGCAACCAACTTCTTCTTTTCAGATGAGACAACGGCATTTTTCTTCTTTGGTCCGGCCATGATTCTCTCCAGAACATTGGATATCTCACGTTTAGCCACGTCTCCAGTTCACATGTGCTTTGACGTTTAGCCATGTCTCCAGACGAAGCATCTAAGGGGGTGTATGACAAAATTTCTGTTATAGAAATAATTTTTGGAACAAAAATAGATTTTTCTATTTTTATTTCTGGACGAGTTTCTGAGCAAAAATAACCGTTTGATAACGACACAAGATTTCTACTCTAAAAATAGAAATTCGTTTGATAACGACACAAAATTTCTTCCTTTCGGACGGCGGCGGCGACGACCGGCGACCTTTAATATAAAAAATAAAAATAAAAATGATTTATTAACAAAAAAATAAAGAAATAAAATAAAATAAATCATAAAAAAATAAAATAAGAATATCATTTTATTTTAAAATAAAAATATCCTTAAAAATAAATTTGTTTTATTTATTCTATTTTATTTTATTTTACGAATAAATTTATTTTAAAATGAATAAAAATTAAAAATAAAAATAAATTTATTTGGCAAAACACTCAAAACAAATAAAAATAATTTATTTTTATTTATCATAAATAATTTATTTTAAATAAATTAAATAAATTTATTTTTAATAAACTAAAAATAAAATAATAAATAAAAATAATTTATTTATTTTTATTTTTAAATGAATAAAATGAATATATTTATATTTATTTTTAATAAAATGATATTTAATTAAATTTATTTTTAATAAATAAATTTATTTCGATTGAATTTATTTATTAAAAATAAAAATAATATTTATAATAAAAATTTAAAATTTAAAATAAAAATGAACAAATGATATTTTATAATAATTTTTATTTTTAAAAGGGTTAATACCCTAAAAAACCCCAAACTGGTACACTTGTGACAAATTTACCCCAAACTATTTTTTTGACCACCAAAAACCCCAAACTGGTACATATGTGACAGATCTACCCTCCGTTAGCTTCCGTTCGATTTTTCCGTTAATTTTGCTGACGTGATTGCTGACGTGGCAAGCCATGTGGAAATTCATAAGTTTAATACCATTAAAAACCCCAAACTGGTATATTTATGACAAATTTACCCCAAACTAGTATATTTATGACAAATTTACCCCAAACTGGTATTTTTACGACAAATTTACCCTAAATTAATTTTTTCGATCATAAAAAACCTAAATTGGTACACGTGTGGCACATTACCCTCTTTCAATTTTCCCAAATTTGACCGAGTTGTGATGTCCAATCAATATTATTTTATGGATTACTCTAACATTGCCTCTATATCATTAATACTTGATTTTTTTTTTCTTTTTATTGGAATCATTATTAGAAAACTATTCAAAGGCTACCAAGTGTACCAGTTCATTCTTGTGCCGAGAGGATGCCCATTAACTAAAAGATGGACAGATCGCTTGCGCACATATACAAAAGAAGTGCACATATTGTGGTTGCTTCACTCGTGTTAGTCTATGTCCTTATTAGCGTTACGTAGTCTTTCCTACCTTGAATTGTAAGTGTGTCAAAATTTTAACATGGAACTTGCATGTGAATGGTATGAGTGACTCGTACATCACATGCTCATTGAAATGCCGGAACCAAAATCACTTATGTTTGTCGCTAATTTTAGGTGTGCTTTGAGTGTGATTCTTTTGTATATGTTCGCAAAGCGATCTGTCCATCTTTTAGTTAATGGGCATCTTCTCGGCACAAGAATGAAGTGCACATTTGGTAGCCTTTGAATAGTTTTCTAATAATGATTCCAATAAAAAGAAAAAAAAAATCAAGTATTAATGATATGGAGGCAATGTTAGAGTAATCCATAAAATAAATTTGATTGGACATCACAACTCGGTCAAATTTGGGAAAATCGAAAGAGGGTAAATGTGCCACACGTGTACCAATTTAGGTTTTTTATGATCGAAAAAATTAATTTAGGGTAAATTTGTCATAAATATACCAGTTTGGGGTTTTTAATGGTATTAAACTTATGAATTTCCACATGGCTTGCCACGTCAGCAACCACGTCAGCAAAATTAACGGAAAAATCGAACAAAAGTTAACGGAGGGTAGATCTGTCACATATGTACCAGTTTGGGGTTTTTGGTGGTCAAAAAAATAGTTTGGGGTAAATTTGTCACAAGTGTACCAGTTTGGGGTTTTTTAGGGTATTAACCCTTTTTAAAATGATATTTATTTATTTTAAAGGATTTTTAATTTATCGTAAAATAAAAATAAATATCATTTTATTTATTCGAATAAATTTCATTTTAAAATGATATTTATAAAAATAATTTATTTGGCGACCGGTGGCGGTGGCGGCCGGCGGGCGGTCGGTGACTGACGGACGATGGTCGGTGGCAATGGATGAAGGACCGGTTGACGAACGATGATTTTTTTTTTTTATTTCTCATTTCTGTTCCAGAAATCAGAAGTAGAAAATTTCAACTTCTGATTTCTATTCCAAACCTATTTATGGAATAGAAATCTATTCCAGAAATAGAAAAAATGAATAGGTTTATCAAACGGATTTCTATTCCAGAAACAGGTCTGGAATAGAAAAATTGTTTCTGGAACAAAAATTATCAGTTATCATGCACCCCCTAAGCTACCCAGAGACTGCCACCTCCAACTTCCTGGGATCATAGATGATATCCAAATAGGAGTCTCCAGGTGGGCATCCTACCCGAGTCAACCTGATGAGGAACTTCCAAGTATCATTGACTATCCACAAACATACGTACTTGTATATTATGAAAACCATGTACAATATGAAGCATAAAAAGAAAGACGGTCTTGTATGGCATCCGTCATATAAGAGAAGATAAATATGACTTAAAAGCAGCAAACATGCAATATGACTTTGCCATCACCTGTCTTCCTTGATCATTATAACTACATATCTTTGGAGCAAAAATATCTGGTATTGGATGTCGAAACCTTATTCTCATTAGATGAAGAAGACCCATCCCAAATAAGTTATAGTCAACCTGCCATTAATTAATCTCAAGTGCATCAAGAAACACACAAATGAAAGATAGCAAGTCTGGGCATGAGGGCATTAATGAGCCATCCTTGCAAACTCACCCACTATAGAACCAGAGAAAGGCAAATTTGGATAAGATAGAAAGATAAACTGATGTCGCAAGATAATACCAGAAACTGAAGTAGATAGGGAATATGCGATTCATGCGGCTGCAAACTTCTGTCAAATACTGCCCTCCCTGGAAAATGATGTTGGACCATGAATAAAAAAGAAATAGACAAACAAGATGACTATAGGCACGTGTATTGCATGACACATTTTTTTTGTCAAAACTAATATATTGATTACAAGCTTTTCTTACAAGAAAACCTTCCTCATAGAAGATAACCTTTTGGAACAAATCCAAATACCATCCCAACTTTCATGCACATACCAATTTTCATCCACTACTTTTAAAACCACCAATTCGATAGAGAGAGAGAGAGAGAGAGACTGGCAATAGAGGTTGAAGACAGCTAGAGCGCAGTCAAAGATGGCAACTGGTCAAGCCTTTGAGTGGTGTGATTGGTGGAGATGATTAGGTTTGGGTTTAGACTTTGGAAATGATTTTGGGATGATCTTTTCTAAAGTTTGTTGAAGGAAGGGCAATTTGGTCTTTGGACTATGAAGTTTGGGCCTAAGATGCAATTTGCAAATTTCAAAATTCGAGTATGTAAAGTGATTTTTGCGCGAAATCTTAGCCTGGTATTCAAAAGTTTGCCTTTTTTTACCAAAACTAATATCTCCATTTACAAGGTTTTCTTTCGAGAAAACTTCCCCTGCATCTCGGAAAATGTTCAACAGAACATACTCCAATGGCCACGTTAAATGACTAGTGGACTTCCACCGATACATTTATATTACTCTGTCCAAGAACAAAATATATGCTAATTTTCTCAGGCCTCTCAATAAATCAAAACTTAATTGCCAAATTTTCGCCCATATATTTTTGGGATGCCCCACATAAAATATGAATAGCAAATGCTTTCTTTTTATGATAAAACAAAAATTTAGTTATCAGGCATGCACACTCCAGATCGAAACAATGAATACACTTGAAGGCATGCAATTGAAGAAGCCAAAGATGACAAGTCCCAATTCTAGAGCAAAATGGTGAAAACTCTTTAGTCTTCCAAAGCAAGACCAATTCCAATAAGGCACTATTGATAGAGAAAGAAGATTACCAAAAGAAGCTTGGCAGCACGTGAGACATCATGTGGATGATAGCTAAAGCTTCGGTCAAGGTGCCACAAAGATGTTGCTATGGAATATTCAGGCAAAAAAATATAAATACACAAGCTGTCATTTATGGATACAGGTATATCTTGACAAACAGCTCTTCAGATGCATGATAACCATAAATCTCCTTGCTCGTACAAGGCCGCAACCATGCACGTGTTGCCGTAAAAAACGCCAGCATTGCCTTTGAGCTGCAGTAACTCACAAAACAGATACAAACTAGCAAGTGAATCGCACAAAATCTCCTTGCTCGTACAAGGCTGCAACCATGCACGTGTTGCCGTAAAACACGCCAGCATTGCCTTTGAGCTGCAGTAACTCACAAAACAATCCTTTGAGATACAAACTAGCAAGTGAATTGCACAATAAGTTAAAGCCAGGACTTAATATTTTCGAAGAACGACAAATTATACCTTCAAGGCTTTCTCCATGGCTAGAGAGACAGCATTTGTAAATGCATCCCCTGTGCAATTCAACAGTGACCAATTAATTCCACGCTAGTAACAGAACAGTAAGAGACTAGTTTAAAAAGGGACATGAATTCAAAATATATAAAAGCACGAATAATTCAAACAAATTGAGATAAAGTCTACAGCAACATTATATTACGAGGACATTGACAAAAACTGGTCAAGTAAAACCACAGCCATGTTGCCAAAAGAACATATCACCCTGAAAACACACAAGCTACATGCTAGAGGTATTGTGAACTGAGAGAAACGTTGATTAATTTCTTCAAACCAGGATATGCACAAAGCAGCCTATGCATCTGTAAAATGCACAAGTACCTTCAGACGGTGGATGGATAGGAATATCTGTACATGGTACATACAAATAGGGTAAAGCCTACAAGGGAAAAAAAAAACGTAATTTAGAACCAGTACGAAAAAAATGTACAAGATATTGCTGTCTCATACGCTATGCCATGGACAAGCATCATGTACTTTTCACAATAGATTGCTTGGAGCCACGTAAGCAGAAAGGGGAAGAAACTTTCTGCATCCTGAAATTGCCTTTTATCTTGTAGCATATACCTCAACTCAAGTCTGTAAACCCATGCTGGTTTAAATTCTTCATCGGCAGTAAGGAAATTACTTTCATTGCTCCACAGCTCAAGGGGGGTAAAGCAAGTACTTGGAACAATTAAAAAACTACAAATAAACAAGGACTACACTCACCTTATGCACATGTAAGCAAGTTTTTTGACCAGCAGGAGTTGAACCATATACTCTTATTACAGGAACCTCATTCACTTTTTCACCTTCATCAATCAATCATGAACAAGATTATGAACATACAAAAGTAAATATTTGTAGCTAAATTTCTAGCTACTGTATAGCAAATGTAACTGTTATTTTTGCAGGTTAAAGGTCAAATCCTCACACAGAATTTTAAAGATTGACATGGGACAACGCCACATAAAAACTGTAAGTGCACCTTCTTCTCTTTGCATCAGCAACAAAAAGCGAATTTCAAATATGTCATCATCAAGACAACTACACTCTCCAAACGAAAAGTAATCAGTCTACGGAAGAAGACGATGAGATGAACAATGCCCACCAAATATTAAAATATTCAATACTCTCTGGATTTTCTAAGCAACCAAACCAATCATGTATTAAATTATCAAGACACCAATGTGCTGATTCCATGACTCTGTGCTACAATTTCAATCAATCCTTGTGTATATCCATGCCAGGCAATTACTTAACATCAATCCAGCAGCCCCAACAAGAAGTCCGAATAAGACATCCACGGACAAACTGATAAGTTCTTCGTAACAGAACACTAAGCCAAGCATATTCCTTGCACTCATAAGAAAGCAAATAAACTTTTGTCTGCAATACAGTAACTGATTGAGTCCTACTCTAGCAAACAAAACTAACAGCTTCCAGATTCAAACCACAGGCTTCTCTGGCATTTCCTACTTACCACTAGATTCCATAACCAAAGAAGCGAACACAAAAACCATGCTTCAAAAGATGAGAGCAGACTCTCATTCTTTTTTTACCGAAGACGCGTTACATACATTTTATTACGATAAAAACATAGAATAACTTCAAAAGCATCGCTGTTCCTAGGAGAAGACAGCATCAAGATCCATTCTAAGACCCCAATTCAGCCACAGGTCCAGGAAGCAGCAAGACTCAACAACATTACTGTGTGGCAATTACCTATTACCATCACGGGCACAGTAAAAAAAGTCTTTCCATCTGTTTTCGTGCTTCCCCTATTGCCCATATTCCCAGTCTCATTCTTTTTTACTAAAGACACGTTAGATACAAATTATTACTATGAAAACATAGAATAAGTCAAAAGCACCGCTGTTCCTAGGAGAAGACAACGTCAAGACCCATTCCAAGACACCAATTCAGCCACAGCTCCATGAAATGGCGAGATCCAACAACGTTCCCACCCGCGGCTACCTATAACCGTCGCGGGCACAGTAAAAAAACGAGTCTTTTCCATCTGTTTTCCCGCTTCCCCTCTGGGAGAAGACAATATCAAGATCCATTCTAAGACACCAATTCAGCCGCAGCTCCATGAAACAGAAAGACCAAACAACGTTCCCACGCCGCGACTATACATAACCGTTACGGGCACAGTTAAAAAACGAGTCTTTTCCACTCATTTTCATGTTTCCCCTACTGCCCATATTCCCCACCGTCCGAACTGCCTGTACCTTGAAAGCTGCTGTAACAAACATCGACGCCCGGGATCGGGCGCGCCATGTAGTAGTCGATGGACACGATCCGGACGCTGAAAATCGCGGGTTCCTTCTCCGGACTCGACGCCGCTGTACCGGGCTGCGAACCTTCTTCTCCCTCCGTCGGAAGTAGCGGCTCCTCCATCTGCGGAAACCTTCCCACGACCCTCGCTGGGGAAAAGCGCCGGAACCCAGTGCGCGGTTAGCCCGAAAGTCGATCGCTGGCGAGAGCTCGGAGGCGCTTGCTGGTGTTTAACCGACCGCGCGAAAGTCAAGAGCGTCTTCTCCAAGCTCTTTCCATTTTTTCCCCTCTCGCTTGTTCTCGTGCAGTGCAGTAACGTAAGGCCGGAACAGGAAAATTGACTCCGAGAAAACTCTTCGGGCCGATTTGATTATTATAAGTTACCTCCGAAACGGTTATTTTACTACTGTCAAATATAATGATAGATTCCGACCAAAAAAAAAATTAATGATGGATTCGGTCAAGAAAATATTTAATGATAGATCAAAAATTGGCTTTAATCTATCTTATTAATTGGTTTTATATACTAAGTAAATGCGAACAACAATGTTCAATTAGAGATATTAGTTATTAATAACTCAGCAACCAAATTACAATTTTATAACTTTCAAAAAGATTAAAGAAATAAGACTATTGGAAATATTAAAACTTTCAAAATGTGCACATAAATTTATAAATGAGTTCCAAAATTTTTATAAAATACAATCAAGTCTTAAAACGGATTAATGACTTTAATATGAATTAAGATTTGTGCATTTGTCGAATCAAAACTAGTTCATAACTTAATTAAAGAGAAATTTGTGTATCGCTTGAATTAGGATCTGTAACTTCAAAAAAGAATTAATGACTTTGACATGTTGACAACTTGTACAACTAAATATTTATAAATTATTAAAATGAACAATAATTTTGGAACAATCAAACAAACCCCAATATTTTTTATGAAAGTTTGGGTGCAAACATGTCACAAGCCAAATACGTCGCCGATCTCTTTTTTTACAAACTTTTACTAAACAATATTTCTGAACTTACTGATACGGAACACCAGAACAATCCTGAACAATCCTGGTCAGTGGTGATGCTCCCGGATTACAAACCTTCAAGAGGTTTGTTCAACAACAATAGTCATCGAATTCAAAAGATCTGTCCACCCATAGCTACATCTACAAGCCCAACTGAAAGTTTATCAACACCTCGGACTATTCGCTAAAACATTAGTCGATCCACACACAAATTACTCCGTAAATATATATCCATGCATAAATAAATCATATGCTCCATTCCTTTGCAAAAGGCTAAAAATATATGTACGTTGATCACTTGATTAGAGAATCATACAATAGCCACCACCCTTTTCCTTTTGGACACTATATTTACTATGAAATGCAAATTACCAATGCATTATACAAGGTTCTATCCACAGAGTGATAGGGAAACAAGCTAATCGATGCTTGGAGTTGCCCCAAGAATGCAAAGAGACAGATGCGGCTTGGTGGAATTGAAGATTCACACACATGGGGAAATAGGTTCAATTCCAGTCCCGTGCTTCAAGCTGCCATCACCATTCATTTCATCTTATTAAAGCAGCCATAATGTTGCCTAACCATTTCATTTAGGCCAATCCCACCTGTCTCCCCCACCTAAGGTCTTGGGAGAATTTCGAGAGTGCAGCCCTTGGGTCACCATCAGAGATAGACGAGTAGTACTGAGCAGTGCCATCATCAACCTGCATGCTCCTCCTAAGGGAGTCGAGTATTCTCTTCTTCCCTCGTTCAGAGGTTGTCCTCTTTAGCAAAGAACTTATCTCTATGTCCCGGACGCCTTCTGGGTAAAGCACGGCGACTTCCCTCTTTGCATGGTTATCTCGCTCTATGTAGCATGTGGAATCGATAAGAATGTCAGGGTTGCTTATGGGGATTAACAATCTCTCCCTCGAATATATACCATGATCACTCATCATGTTGTTCAAGCGCTTTATGTCCATGACCTGACAGCACAAAAGAAATTCTTGAAGCATGTCACATGCGGTGTAGACAGGCACAAAAAGGATATGCTCGACAGAAACATTGAAGCAGGGAAGAAAAAAATTTCAGGGAAGCCATTCTAAAAGTAAGTCTCTGCCAACAGTTATCAAAACATTGAACCCAGAGAGATCTAACTACATGACATCATTATTGACACTTCAGGGATTATTATGACTACAACCATGGAAAATTTCCCTACAAAGACATATTCATTTCCTAGTTGCACAAACAATTTAAGTTCTGCTCTCAGAATTTGAGGTTCACGTTCAACCATTTCGATGAATCAACACCACCACTGCAAATCATCTACTATTTCTATGTCAATGTTATTAAGTCAGAGGAACTATCATGAGGATCACAAAGTGCATTGCCCATCATTTCACATTGATCACTTGCAAAATCTGAGCATCATTTAGCCTCGTGTGTTCTGGCAACTAAGAGATTGTGATTATCTATTAAGATAATCAATATATGGTCGTCAATCAAGCATATCTTTTTTGCTATTAGTAACCCAAGATGCTTCTTGCTTGGCAAACTTAAGAAAACTTTACCACATGAAGAGATTTCATAATGTTTTACACGAAGAGGACCCTATGCTCCCTAAGACATAACATTTTTGTCCAAGCCCCAACCTTCCTCCATACCTCCAGAAGAAACCGTGACAGTGACTTCCAAGTATAACCGTTTCCTTTTCCTTCTTTATATTTTAGGCTTCACTAAAAGATGAAGTCACTCCAAAATTACAAAATTCATATGTCAATTAGTCTGGCCTTCTCCAATGGGAACAAATCTATAAGATTTGCAGTAGTAAATTCCATTGAGCATCTATCCTACCACCTATTTGATACAATATAGAGCAACAGCGTAAAATTATAACTAACCCCACTCAATGGGATAAATCTGTCATTAACGTTGAAGCCATTCAACCGCCAGCCTGCACAAAGAAGCTATGAACATCATCAAATGATATGTACAATGTGTAGCATCTTGTCAACATTTTTCTTTTCCTAGTAAATTCCCCAAGCTAACCTCTATCAAAGAGGCCAGAACCCGATCGAATGGAGGTATAAAAGAGCCATGCCCGAAATTGAACAAAACTATGTACTTAGACAATCCTGCACCAATCAACAGAGCTACCCAACTTTGGCTGTTATAATAGAGGAATAACAGAATGCTTCTTCAAGGAGAAAAGCCTCTGCAAAGACCTGATAATTGTCGCTAGCTGTACAGCATTCCTCAACCAACAAGTCCTCAGCATTCTTTGGGATTCGCCATTTTAGCAATCAAACTCAGGATCACAAATTCATATATTATGAAAAGCACCTAACCCATCCGCAATCATCCTCTCAGCGCCAATGAATAACCAAATAGACAATCTATGCCGGAGAAGAAAACCAGATGGATTCCAAGCCATCAGCAAAGCAAACCCACCAGAAATTCCATGAAAATTCACAATAAGGCTCCCAGCTTCCGTCCACTTCACTCAAACGGACCCACCCACGTCTAACCCTGGCTACACATGACCACATGCAGAACAAATGTACATGACTTTCGAAACATCAGAGGATACTACCAAGAAACCTTCTTCGTAAAGTTTCAAAAGCTGTAGCCGTACACACCACTTTAGCTAAATTTTAAATGAAATCGCAATCCATTTGTTCGTCAGAATTTGAATTAGAGACGTTAAAAATGATGAATCAATTTGCCGAAAGTGAATCTCCATTGAAAATGCAGAGTCAAATCATGTCATTTGCAAACGTTTAAAGTTTACCATGCGAGAATATCATTTCGCCGTGTTGGGAATTTCTGATTCCCAAAAACCGGATTCGACACTAAATCGAACCCCTAAACTTATGCGGAAGATGAGCCCGGGAAAAACACATGCATCACCGATCCTAAGGCACATCACAGAATTGAACGTACCTTGTTAGCCACAGATTAAACACCAATGCCGATATGAGGAAGAGAAACTGATCCCGTTCAATCTGATGACGTCAATTTGCCTTGAAGGGAAGATGGGTGTCGCCTCTTGCGCACTATTCTTTCTTTTGGAGTGTTTTTGAGGGAGAGAGGGAGGAGGTATGTACGTTATGCCAAAAGGTGCGTTCCTCCCTCTTTATTTCCTTTTATATACGTCCCCTCCAAAGAGAAACGTGTCCCTTCATCATATTCCTTCATCCATGGGCCCTAATCTTGTGGGCCGGGCTTTTAGGCCCAACATGGGCGGACGGGCCAACTTAGGCCCATCACCATAATTAATAAAACCATCATCTCCCACTCGCACATGGTGGGCCAAACAGGATCCTCTTTACCTCTCTTCAACATTCATACCGGTGAATAATCCGTGCGACCAGCATACTTTGAGAGCTCGTTGCTATACATCTGTTAGGAATATATAGCGGCTCATAATGGGCATCACATTCCAAGTATATTTAGTATGCAGTACCCTAGATCGATCGATCACATTTATATCTTTCTTGATCTCTTTTAAACAATTATATATATCTTGTATTCACAATTATGATTATCCCAAAGACAGTCATAATTGGTCGACCAGTGAATACAAAACCACAATGTGATTCTCCAAATCCGATCTTCCTCTTTCCTTCAAACTCTCCATTTCAGTTCAACTTGCTTTTCTAGAAATGTCCCATTAGATCGAATCAATTCATGACCATTTGCAACATTCTAAGATAGCAAACACTAAATAGAAATCTTGAGAATAAGTAAAAGTCATGAGGGCACTAAATTGAGGAACTCTTTTCCTCAAGAGTGTCACACAGCATAAAAGTTGAGATCAAACTTTTGCCACTCTTATTGGTCGTCTCATGCATACGTAGTATGAAATACGTATTACGGTATTAACTCATTTCCCATGGAGCGTATGTCTACACCTTCAATACCGTATAGATGATAGTTCAGACATACCCAATGTCTAACTTGAGTTCACGTATCTACTCATTCACAAAATTCATCAGAACTCACATCTGGCATCTTAGACAGATAAAGTAAAATATGTGGGGTATTTTACTTTCGGACATAGTAAATATCATGTCCTCATCTTAACACTTAGTTAAGGTGACATATATATTTTAAGCTTGAGCTCTTGATTATCACCTAGATAATAAGCTTAAAAACCGTCTCATCTCTATTTATCACATAGTAAATAGAGGCGATTACCCGTGTGAGTGGGCTAATCTTATATCTGTCCGACATACTTTCTCAACTTAATGTAATGCACTGAGCATCAAGATGCATAAAGATCAAAGAAAGATTCATAGGCATTAATGATGAAAACACAAATTCATTAAATGTGAACAACTCAGGGAAATTACAATATCCAGTACATCAGACTCTACGCAATCCTAGAGATTTTACATGACCACAAAACACATCTCTAGGTATTGGCTTTGTCATAGGATCTGCTACCATTCTATGCGTAGATATGTACCTGTAAGTTCACATCCTTTCGTGCAACCATATCTTTGACAAAGTTATACTTGGTATCTATATGTTTGGTCTTGCCATGATATTTTGGATCTTTGGTGTACGCTATAGCTGCTTGGCTATCACAGTTAACCAATAATGAATGTGCAGCTTTCTCAATAACACCTAAATGATCCAAAAATCTCTTAAGCCAAACCCCTTCTTGTACCGCTGCTGATAATGCCACGAACTTAGCTTCCATCGTGGACAAGGCTATACATGTTTGCTTCTTACTGCTCCATGATATGGCGCCATTGTTCAGTAAGAAAGCAAATCCATAGGTAGATTTCCTTTAATCTAAATCTCCTCCCCAATCAGCATCAGAATAGCCTTCGAGTCGCAGATCCTTTCCTCGATAACTCAGCGTGTAATCAGCAATTCCCTTCAGATACCTCAGTATTCTCTTAACGGCTTTCCAATGTGCTTGACCTAGATTGGATTGGTATCTACTCACCATTCCAACTGCAAAACATATATCAGGTCTTGTACACATCATAACGTACATCAAGCTCCCAACAGCACTAGCATAAGGAACATGTTTCATTTGTTCCTTCTCTTGTGGAGTCCTTGGACACAGTCTATGGCTCAATCCTTCACCTTTTGCAATATGAGTGTCTATGGGTTTACAATCTTGCATACGAAATCGTTCAAGAACCTTATTTATTTATGTTTCTTGTGAAAGAGATAACGACATCTTCAAACGATCTCTTGAAATCTTAACTCCAAGGATGTATGCAGCCTCACCCATATCTTTCATCTCAAAGTTGGAAGACAACCAACTCTTGATAGTATTTACAAACTCCATATTGCTTCCGGCAATTAGTATATCATCAACATATAATGATATGATCACAAATTGATCTTTGGATATTTTGATATATATACAATGATCCTCATCAATCATTGTAAAATCATATGCCATTATGGCATTATGAAAACATATATACCATTGTCTCGATGACTGCTTTAGGCCGTATATCGATCTCAAAAGTCGACACACCTTTTCTTCTTGGCCTTTTATTATGAAACCAGCAGGTTGTTCCATATATATTTCTTCCTCTAATTCTCCATTGAGGAAAGCAGTCTTTACATCCATTTGATGTAACTCAAGATCCATACTAGCCACTATTGCCAGAATAATGCGAATCGAGGTAAATCTCACTATAGGAGAAAATGTTTCTTCATAATCAATTCCTTCCTGTTGATTATACCCCTTCGCCATAAGGCGAGCCTTATGCCTTTCTATCGAGCCATCAGCTTTTCGCTTTATTTTGAGAACCCACTTGTTCCCAATAGCTTTGCGTCCCTTTGGAAGATCAACCAGCTCCCAACTTGGTTTGACTTCATTGACTCAATCTCCTCTTCCATTGCATGAATCCATTTTTCCTTACTAGGGCAATTCAGAGCATCATTGATATTTCTTGGCTCATCCTCATCTTGTGGGGCAATGATAAAAGTTTCCCCTTCAATGTCAAAACGTCGACGGGGAACACTTTTGCGACTTGTTCGCCGTATGGGAGATTGTACACTTTGCACATCATCTCCCATTACGCTCCCACTAGGATTAGATAATGATGTTGTCGTCTCATCATGTGGTTGTAATTGAGAATGAGTCGAATTCAATTCATCACTTCTCATATTACTCCCACTTGGACCAACTCCATTAATATCATTATCTTGATCCAAGGTTTCAAATAGGGAGTATTCTTCACCTATTTCGCCCTTCTTAGGAAATTCATTCTCTAAGAATGTGACGTCCCGTGATTCAAATTCAGTTATACTCCCACCTTCCTGCTCACCTATGAACACATACCCTTTCGAGTGTTCATAGTATCTTATGAAAATACTCTTCTTTCTTTTGGGACCCAATTTCCCAAACTTGTGAGAGGACTCATGAGTATAGGTAGCACAACCCTATGGCTTAAGAAAACTTAAGTCCGGTTTCCTACCTGTCCATAACTCATATGGAGTAGAAGTAACTGATTTGGAAGGCACTCGGTTAAGTATATAGGCAGCAGTTAACAACGCATCACTCCAAAAGGTGATAGGTAAGTTAGCATGCGCCATCATGGACCTAACCATTTCCAGTAGGGTTCTGTTTCTTCTCTCCGCAACACCATTTTGTTGAGGAGTATATGGAATAGACAATTGTCTTTCTATTCCTTTTTCATCACATAATTTTTTGAACTCATCAAATAAATATTCTCGACCTCGATCAGATCTTAATACTTTTATTTTCTTGTCTAATTGATTTTCTACCAAGTTCATAAACCTTTTGAAACAACTTAATGCTTCAGATTTATGAGAAATCAAATAGACATATCCAAATCGAGTATAATCATCTATAAAAGTGATGAAATAAACAGCCCCATGCCTTTCTCTCACATTCATTGGACCACAGATGTCAGAATGGATTAAATGCAGAGGAAATTAAGCTCTTTTACCTTTTCCAAATGGTTTCCTTGTCGTTTTCCCTACTAGGCAATGCTCACATATGGGCAAATCGACTTTTTCAATGTTGCCCAACAAGCCCTCTTTGGCTAGTTTATTCATACGTTGTTGGCCAATATGACCAAGTCTAGCATGCCACACATTCACATCATTATCATATGAATTAGTAGACGTGAGAAGGGAATAACAAACATTTGCATTAACATAGTAATTTGTATCCAAAAACAAATCCACATCTCTATTATGGAAGTTCATATTAAAACAAAACTTAACCAACACTAAAACAGACACTAAATTTCGACGAATCTCCGGAGCATACGACACATCATGTATGAATAAAGTGCGCCCACCACGCATGTTCAGTTGGCAGGTGCCAATTCCTTTTACTTCAGCTCTGGAGTTGTTTCCCACATAGATCCACTTAGTTCCAGTCGAAACTCGTCGAAATTCTACGAAGGATTCTCTATCCTTCGCTACATGGTCTGTCGCTCCTGAATCTACAGTCCACAGAGGATTAGATTCAGTCAAGAATACAGAACTTGACACATATGCAAAGTTCCCAATAGTACAAGGGGTGTATACCTTCTTTGGCTCACGACAGTCGCGAGCATAGTGACCCTTCTTGTCACAGTTGTAACACTTCACCCTTGTAAGCTTCTTCATTCGAGGACGGTTTCCTCTTTCATGTTGGTTAAGCTTAGATTTCTTTCCTGAAGGACCTGCTTCCTTGCCTTTCCCTTTATCAAACCAGTTATGACGTTTGCGCTTGGAGCTCGAAGCTCCATCTAAGCTTAAAGCAACACAGCAAATATCTGTATCCTGCTCAAATGCCTTGACGCGATGATCAGCTATCTCAAGGTGGCGCACAGCATCCTCAAGATCTTCCATAACATGGTCAAGAGCTTTTAGTGCTTTTTGCTTTTCCAGCACATATTGAATTCTTATATTCAATATTTCACTATTCTTGCCGTTTAATTTGTCTTCTTTGTTCAAATCAGCAATTATGTTCTTAGTTGCTGAATCCATCGATCTGAACATATCAAACATATATGCATGAAATATTAATGCCTATCACTTATGCATCTATTTTGCACAAACCCATCATATTAATTAATGATTTTAAGTAAGGTTTTAGAATCAAAAGGTCACTGTGTTTCCAATCATCCTCCAAAAATCCTATCTTAAAACTATCATTAATATAATTGTCTATGCAAAATAAATTCTTTGAAGCTACAAAAAACTTCTATGAACTACCCATAGCAGTCATCAATAATAGAGAGCAAATAATATTTGATATCAAACAATGATATAATAATGCTTTCACATATTACAACTAACATTTTAGTTACTACATCAACAATAACCAGGTGGGAAACATTACATAAGATGTCCACAAAGCACACTTAATAAAGACCAGCCAAAAACAACTAACACCACTTCAAAATGTGAACAGGGAAAGATCATTTTTTCTTCAATTTCTTGATCTTTTCTTTTGTAACAATAAGGTAATAATCATCTATAAAAGACATCACAATACTCCTATATGAAGCGGCTTTGTTGACATCCCATATGCGATTCAACACTCATTTCCATTCTTGTGGAAGAGTGTTCATGAAAAATCGCACCATCTCAGACTGTGGCATGGGACAACCATTCCATATGACCTTTTGTATCCTCCCGTTGACTTCAAGAACATGATCAATTAAGTCACCACTCTCCCATCGATAATCAGTCAGGTCAGCTATCAACTTAGAAAGCCTTTCCTTTTGTTTATCGGTAATTACGCGAATAGGCATGCGTAACTGAAGGGGAGGCATTGTTCCCGCAACAAATGCAGAACAAATTAGGGATTACATATAATCCACATAGACTTAATTGGATAAAAAAAGAAACAAATCCTTTTTTTTTCTCGGTCAACAGTCAACGGTCGGGGTCAACGGTCAACAGTCGGTCAATGGGTCAACGGTCGCCGGTTCGTTCCGGCTGCGCGTGGGGGTGCGTTCGGCGTCCTTTGGCGGCGTTCCGCCACTCGTCACGTTCGTCTCGACGAGACCTTTCATCCAGAGCCTTCAGAAATGGATTTCAAGTTACAGAAACTCGAAAAAATGGATGAACAGTGCTCGGGTGTCGGGATTTTTTCTACCCCGATTGGTGTCGGTCGATTAATTTCACGAAAAATCAATAAGAAATCATCCATAAACATGAAAGGGGTTGGGAAAAACATGGAATAGGATCGGGAAACAAGAACACGGCTCTGATACCAATGTTGGGAATTTCTGATTCCCAAAAACCGGATTCGACACTAAATCGAACCCCTAAACTTATGCGGAAGACGAGCCCGGGAAAAACACATGCATCACCGATCCTAAGGCACATCACAGAATTGAACGTACCTTGTTAGCCACAGATTAAACACCAATGCCGATATGAGGAAGAGAAACTGATCCCGTTCGATCCGATGACGTCAATTTGCCTTGAAGGGAAGATGGGTGTCGCCTCTTGCGCACTATTCTTTCTTTTGGAGTGTTTTTGAGGGAGAGAGGGAGGAGGTATGTACGTTATGCCAAAAGGTGCGTTCCTCCCTCTTTATTTCCCTTTATATACGTCCCCTCCAAAGAGAAACGTGTCCCTTCATCATATTCCTTCATCCATGGGCCCTAATCTTGTGGGCCGGGCTTTTAGGCCCAACGTGGGCGGACGGGCCAACTTAGGCCCATCACCATAATTAATAAAACCATCACGCCGCCAACACAATTCGCAGGATTTCTCACAATCACTACAGCAAAACGGACAGAAACTCCATTACCTGAACGGAGTACATCACCGCGAGGCTCGCGACGCTATCCCCGCGCTTAATCCGGTGCGAGATCGCGAACTTCCCACGCCGTTATCCCTCCAGAAGCTGCCTGAGCTCGGGACGCCAACCACCTCCTTCACCCTCTAGGGGGCCGCGAAGGCTCGGGTGACCATGTCCCGATTGGAGGCGATAGAGCTCCAGATGCGGCAGATGCAGCTCGCGCGGGCCAGGTCCAGGACGGGGAGCTTCTCGAAGATGAGCTAGAGGGTGTCGCAGTAGGCGAGGGCGGAGAAGTGCGAGTTCATCGGCGAGATGGTTGAATCGTCGGCAGCGGAGGCGGAGGAGAAGGCGGCGGCGGAGGAGGGCGGCGAAGAGAGATCGGGGGTCCGGGACGGATGCTCCCGGTTGTCGTCGTCGCCGCCGCAGCTGCCCATTTTAGAGAGAGAGAGAGAGAGAGAGAGAGAGAGAGAGAGAGAGAGAGAGAGAGAGAGAGAGAGAGATGGGAATGTCTATGGAGTCAGTTTTGATGGTCTTGGATTTTTGGTTTTGAATGGTAGAGGTGCCTCGAAAATGGGTGAATTACGCTTTTGCCCCCCGTGTTTTGGCATTTATATTACAAATTGCCCCTGAATTATCGATTTATGCGATGTCCCCCCCTAAAATTTGATATCCGTTTCACCGTCGGACAGGAGTGACTTCCATCATTGTTCAGTTTGATCACTGACCGTGTGCTTGTCACGTGACTAAGTTGGTCTTTGAGGGGAGTAAAGTTGTTGGATAAGAACTTTTAAATTACATTTTAACCCCAGGACTTTGGCATGTACATGAATTTACCCTCTCCCTTTATTTCTTTTCCACTTTTTATCGGCAATAGAAATTATAAAATCATTTCCTTTGATTTATAAATATATTGCTCACACGAAAACTTCATGAAAGGAAGTAGTTGTACCGATTTGGTTTTTTAAATAATATAACTAGACACATCATCACACCGCATGAACATATGATGTTCATATCAAGTTCCTATAGATTGATGTTAGTGCTAAACTGTCATGTCTTTATTTAACAATTAAAATGATTGACTTACCAAGTAATCACTTCAATTTGTGCTAATAAACAAGTTTTGTAGGTTCTATCGTCTCTTGCAGTGTTAGGACTTCTGTTTGCATTTCTTAATTTGCTTTTATGTCTAACCCTATATTGCAAGCCCTAAGATGTCATTTCTAGAAATGATACACAAATCTTTTGGTTGATCACATATACTTTTGAAAGTTTGGACGGAGTTTGGAGGCCATAATCAAAATCAAATACAAAATTTATCATTGACTAATTATTTTTAAAAGTATGGATTAAATTTTTAAAATTATCAAAAGTATAGGCCCCTTGTGAAAATTGGCCCGAGCCAACACTTGGGAGGCTTTGCAACCAATTTCAAGACTTCACCGAACATTGTGAAAGTTGAAAAGTCATGGGGCATTTTGCAACAAGTGCCAAAATCCAGAGAACGGAGCGTAATTCATTAGTCAAATGCCGACGCCGCGAAACACTTTTTCTTTGCAATTTTTTCTTTTTTTACTTTTCAGGATTTTTTTTCTATACATAATGAGAAAAAACACACGTGAAATAGTTTCTGATGATCACGACTGTATTTTGAATCACTTGTCGCCGGATTTTAACAGTTTTGCCGATGCAAAAAGATGATGTGTCCACTTGTCTATGATTTTGATTTTAAAGAAGATTCCCCATGATAACTAAATATAATATAATGTTGACTTATGATGGATAATTATGATGGATAATTATGATGATTCATCTTTGCTTAAAGTATCATAAAACTGTCAAGCTCTCTTTTTGAGTTTGGAGTGTGTAATGTAACTTTATGGAAGGATATCGTATCGGTGACTGGCTTGTTAATCTTGGGACCCATAAGTGTTGGGATATTAGGTTCTTTCCACTGCCTTCCAGAAAGTAATTTCATGTTTTATTAATTATCAAACAGAGATAGTAGGCTCTCAACATCAATTTATGTATTTGACTTTACCCTTTTTTCATTAATAAATAAATAAAATTTAATTAGCATGGGTGCAATGAAAGGTATTACCATTTAAGGAAAAATGACATTACTACTATTGGTGTCCTCCGCAGAAACCAAAATTCGCCCTTGGTAGCAAAATGTAAACTGATCTTTAACTATGAAGATCGTATCCACTGTGGTTTAAGTAGAGGTTCATTGAATTAAATGGATCGAGAACTAAGAGAAACCAATTGAAACCTTTACTTTATATAGATTAGAGTGAAAAAAGACCCTGCAGCTCACTCCATTAAGATCCCCATCTATCCCTAGATCAGACTTCAGCTAGAATGGAATGAAAAACATATGAGCATTAGGGTGGATTCACGTGCAATGTGTTTGAAAGAAAAGGCAAAATCAGCTGATGAATTTCTTATAGATATTTACTTTGAAATTAGATCCCAAAAACTAGCGAGACCTTTGAAAAAATCAATGTCTTACACTAGACGCGAGTAAAATGTGAGATTTTGTGGGACCATTGCCAACTATTTAAGTTGATCATTGGCCTAAGCCTGCTCTAATATCATATGAGATTTTGTTGGACTATTGTCAACTGTTTTAGAACTTTAAGTTGTAAGATAAAAATGTAATTTAATATTTATATATTCTAACATAGAATACTTGTTCATTTACATTGGGGCTGTGTAGAGAGAGAGAGAGAGAGTTGGGAGTAGGGGTGAGCGTAGTTCCCGAGTAGAACTGGGAAGCAAAGAACCGAACCGGTGGGTCAGGTTCGGTTCCCGATTCTAAAGAGGAAGGTTCATTTTTTTGGGAACCGGCGGTTCTCGATTCAATTCCCAGTTCCTATAGGAATTGGAACCGGAACAAGAACCAAAACCGAGTTCTAGAACCTAAAAAGTGAAAACCCTATATTTCAATTTGTTTCTTCCCCTTTCCCCTTTCCGTTTCTTCCTTTTCCCTCTTTGCCCTATCCTCGACTCCCCCATGTCACTCTGAAGTCTCTCTCCGACGATTCGAGTCACTCCTCTTGGCAATGCCCCTCGACGACCTTGCCGCTGCTCACCGTCGCTTGCCGCCCTTGACGCCCTTTGACGCCGCTCAACCCTCCGTGTTGTTGGACGCCCATTGATGCTGCTCACCTCTCAATGCCACTTGACCCTCGGCACCAATCGACGCCCCTCGACGCTGCTCGACCCTTGGCACCACTCGATGCCCTTCGACACCGCTTGCCTCTCTTGATGCTGCTCAACCCTCGGCACTGCTCTCCCTTCTCGGCGCGGCTTGACCCTCAGCGCCGCTTGCCCTTCTCGACGCCGCTCGACCCTCATCATGAGCATGCATTCTTTAGGTCCCAAACTACACTCGGATGCCTGTGTCCATGAGAAAATAAATAGAAAATGAGAACGGTATGTGAGAATGCTCATTCTCTGTATCTGCATGTTTTAGAAAATCCATACCTTTGAGCCCAGTTTGTTTGACCGTTTGACAATGCGATCAAGCCGCATTTTTAACAATTCCAAGGCATGTGAATTATCACTATTCTCTGCAACAGCTTCCAGATTTTTAATGGAACCTACTCCTTTTTTAGTGGTATTTGAAGATGCGATTTGTGGTCTCCTTTTTCCATGCACAGGGGCTATGAACAATATATGGACAAGGATTGGTGAAAGAACTACATAGTTTCGGCAAGTGATCTGATTTCATTGTTTTTTCCTTCTCAGTTGATATATCCACTGCTCTGCCCACTCTATCATAAGTCTCTCTTCTAGGGCAGTGATGTCCAGAGATTTTTGAATAAGACGTGTAGTATGCCAGGAATTTGCAGCTCTTGAGATATTTGAGTTGGACTACACAAAAGTGTATTTCTCTGGAAGAAACATTTGACATGACTTGGGGATTGGTTTTTCCTTTGAATGAAAAAAGTGAGCTACTCAATCATCTATCCTAAATTTTCACTAAGAGATACAAGCTATATGAACAAATGTATAGATATTCTGTAGTTGTTACGAGAAAATAACTTTTAATTTGAAAATCCTTTTGATTGCACTATTCGTTTGCTGTTTTTATGCATGTGAGAATTTTTTTAAGGCCTTAATTTCATAATATAAAAATGGCTAAAAATGGCTAAAAATGGATATCAATTGGACTTTGCCATATGCTACTATAAGGTGGTAATTGTTTACTTACAGGAATAAAGGCAGTGAGAGTAACAAGTGAGTTAGCTCCGTCCCCTATTTTGATATGTTGAATGCACATTCAAAATTATCTAGCAAATGCTTTTTCATTGGAGTTTTTGAGCAATTTCCAGTATTAGGCGTAGATACTATTTTATAGTTGCTGCATATTTGCCTGCATAGAAGGACATCTGTAGTCGTTGAGGGTTCACCTTGATAGGTTCAGACGCACATAGGATCGCACCAATTACCCTTGGTTTTAGAGCTCACTAATCTTTCCCTTTAACTTTTGGTAGCATCGTGAACATCAACGACCCTAGCATGGCAACGAGGTCTTAGTACTGTAATCGTTGGATCCCTTAAGATATACTTGAACCCATTTACATACTATATAACATGGAAGTAAACACATTTCGAACCCTTAATGATGGTGCAATCACAGTAACTATGCACACTAAATGCCTATTTCTACTCATATGCAACTTGTTCTTCTACTTTGTTGGGTGGGTAACGGTGAACTTTTGTGACTTCTGTAGCTATCCAAGCTAAACTTGTCGGATAGATAATCTTCAACTGAACTGAAACCGTAGCCAAACCAAGTGAGGGATCAATAACTAAACTGATCCATTTAATGAATGTTCGGATAGTAACATGGGTTTTAGATCAGTTTACCTTTTGTAACAGATTTGCAGATTTGCCTATTGCGGACGAATGTCTAAAGTGTTGCTATTGCTCTTCAAATAGTTTTGTCTACCTTGCGTAATTGATCTTGGCATGTTCCATGAAAGATTCTAGCTAAACCTAACATTGGATTGAGTCATAGATTTCATGTTCCCTTCTCCAGTAAAAAAACAAATGAATGTCAAGTAATTTGGGTTATGAAAGTAGGGTTTGACTGACTGCTTCGTCAGTAATTGAGTTTTCTTCGAAGAAATAAACTTGAGTCCATACGAGCGAGTTACAAAGTGAGAAATTGTGACATTTTTATATTTTGTTCCAGCAAACGAGCAATTCCCCTTACATAGAATGTTAATCTCCAATATGGTAGGACCTGTTCATTTGTCCCATGCATAAGAAGCACCAAGATCATCCATCACTTTCATCTTTATACAGCTTCTCATAAAATAATCCTCTGGCAGTTACAAATATTGGGCTCTAGAGATTTTAAACTATTATTTTTTTATGACTTGCAGGTGTTTGATTGTTATATGTTACTCCATTTAAATTTTTAATGCATTGAGATGGTGGAGCTTTATTGGTACATTTTTTAGCAATCAGACTGAGAATATGATCCTTAATGCTCTTGTTTTTATGGTCTAGTTTGTTCTATGGTGTTATAAATTCCTTGATACAAAATTCCAAAACAAAATTGATCGTCTAGTGAATTTTGTTCCATTTTGTTAGAGAAAACTCCTTTATTATTTTGAAGTTGACAAAACCTTTTCAAAGTCTATATCTGAAGATTTGAAGACTTTATCGTCAAAGTCTGAAGACCGACAGATCACCAGATTCTATCTTAAAGTCTATCCTCTTTGGCAGCTCTAGACTGAAGTATGAAGATTTATCTAAATGCAGGATTATTATCCAGATGCTATGTTATCTTCAGAGATTCAGTTCGTATGTTTATTGGAAGATCTTACAGCTGGAATTCACAAATACTTGATTGATTATTCTTATTGGAAACTACTCCGATATGAAGATCTTTGGAAGGCAAGCTAAACTTGGAAGGTTCTACTTATGGAAACTCAAGATCCTGATTTGTATAGGCGAGCAGGATTGACGGGCTTTCAACACAAATTATCCAACAACTCGAGATCACCTTAATTGATTATGTCCAACGGGTAGATTGGAAGAATTCCTTTGGGAAGTGCCAACGGCCGAGAAGGCATAAAGGAGTATTTAAGGATCGACTCTTCAGTTGTTCGATACGTGCTTGAGAGAGAATTCCAAAGTCTGAATCTTTTCTAGTCTATTGCTTTTTCATCAAGCAAAACATTGTATACAAAAAGAGAGGAACTCTTAGTGTGACTGTGTGAGAGTTTAGTTAGACTCTTCACTATGATAGTCAAGATCACGAGCTATAACAACTCTTTTGATACTTAGTGAAATCCAGCCAATAGGCTGTTAGCGAGGAGAGTGGACGTAGGCTTGGTCTAAGCCAAACCACTATAAACTCTGTGTTCACTTTCTCTTATCCTTGAACTCGTTATTTCCATTTACTGGTTGTCTATTTACTTCAAGTTGAATATTACTTATGTTTAAAATCAATCAATCTCATTAAGTCATGTGAAATTTTTATTTACACCTATTCACCCTCTCTAGGTGTATTCACTAGCCCCTTTCAATTGGTATCGGAGCTTGTGTGCTTATTTATTGAAGTGTTTTACTTCTTAAGCTAAAGATCTATGGCTAGTATTTTGGCTCCAGGACTGGTTGGAGGTCAAAGCAACACCAGACCTCCTTACTTTGATGGAAATGAGTATAACGTATGGAAGAACAAGATGAAAGCATTCCTAAAATCAAAAGATCCTTTGGAATGGGATGTGGTGGGAAAATGAGTGATTCCTACAAATACATCAACTTCAGAAAGAGGAAATGAAGTGGCAGATGCTAGCGAGATGACCCAAGCAGATATTACCAAGAGACAAGCTCTTGATGCTAAAGCTATTTACTCATTATATTGTGCCTTATCTCCTACTAAGTATAACAGAATTTCATCTTGTGAAATAGCGAAAGAAGACTGGGACAGGTTGCATGTTACCTATGAAGGAACTGATCAAGTTAAAGAAACAAAGATCAACATTCTTCTTGGACAATATGAAGCTTTCAAAATGAAGCGAGGAGAATTTATCATCGATATGTTTAGTCGTTTTACAGAAATTGTAAATGGTCTTGCATATTATGGACAACCAATCTCAAGGTAGATGAAAGTCAACAAGTTGCTACGAGAACTCTCCAAAGACTGGAATCACATTAAGACTTCCATTAGAGAAACACAAAGGATTGCACCTCTATCTGTAGATGAATTAGTGGGCACACTTCAATCCTATGAAGTTGAGCAAATCAATGAGGAAGAAGATCCTAAAGGTAAGAAATCAATTGCTTTAAAGTCTAATGATGATTCTGATGTTACATATTCAGAGGATGACTTGGATGATGAAGAACTAGCACTCATGATAAGAAAATTTATAAAGTTAAATAGAAAAGAAAGTAAGTACAACTGGAGGAAACGGAGTACTCAGAGATCTCAAAATAAATCAATAGAAGACAATGAGTTTAACAAATATGTGACTTGCTTTGAATGCAATAAGAAAGGACACATTAGATCTAACTGTCCTCTATTGAAGAAAAATAAGGGAAACATAGAGAAATTCAAAAAGGCTCTTAAAGCAGAGACTTGGAGCGACACCGAATGTGAAGAAAGTGATGAAGAATATGCCAATATTTGTTTAATGACAAAATCAGAATCAGATTCAGACTCTGAAACAGACTCAGACTCAGATTCAGAAAAGGAAATTGAGGTTAGTAATTTTAAAATTCCTGTTAAAGTTTCAAAATATATTAATGAACTCTGTCTTAGTCTCAAGGTATCTCTTAAAGGAATTTCTGAACTAAAGAAGGAAAATTCCATACTGAGACAATAGGAAAACTATTGGAAAGGAAAGTTTGAAAATCTAAACAAAAATTTTGTTGTCTTAAAAGAAAGTGCAGATTCTCTTTCAAAAGAAAACATCTTTTTGAAAGAAGATATTTCAAATATATCAAAAAAGTTTTCAAATGGATCTGAAAAGCTAGATATAATTCTTTCTATTCAAAGACCTTACTTTAACAAATCAGGTTTGGGAATGACACCAGAAACTATTCTTTTAATTGACTTTCCAAAAGTTAAAGAAAGAATCAAACAAAGACCGACTAAAACATTTCATAAAAATCATTTCCAAAAAGTTTTTGTAAAACCTGTTGGCCAAAGTACTCTTAAATGTTCAAAGTGTAACAGCTCAGAACATTTTGAGAAGGATTGTCCTAAAGTTTGGAGACTAATTAAGAAAGATTGGGCAAAGATTGTTTTTGGAACTAACTATGACGTCCCAGTAGCGTCACGCACTAAGCGCAAGCGGAAATTATAAATATTATCATCTTATAGGACTTAAAAATAATTTTTCATTTGTTAACCTATAGTGTTCACTCTTGAAGGTTAGCATGTATAACATGGATTATTTAAAATTTAACTCTTTGTATTACAAGGTTAACCTGCAATAGTACTATCAATTCATAATAGACAATCCTATTAAGATTATATATAAAGATCATGAGAAGCTTCATTACTAAACCTATTAGGATCGTTCGGGCTTACAAAAATTCAACCTGGACTTCTTACAAGTACCTCGCCTATATACATCACATTTACATTTCAAAAGTAAGGGCGCAAGTAAACATCCAGGGATAAGGGTATGGGGTATCTAACTCCACTACTCCCAGACCAGCCCACGTTCATAAAAAAGAAACAAAAGACATTTCAACTTCTACATGATCAAAGGCGTCTAGGCGCCATCCATCCCAGCTCTTGGTTCATCATCGCTAAAAGGAATAGGGCCAAACATCGCTCCATCGTGTTTGATAAACCATGTGACAAACTTCATCGGGGTCATCTCAACTCTACCATCATCCATCCATAATGTAGCCTCATATTTGGAGAAAGTCAGCTCAACATCAGAGTCATACACATCAGTAAAGGTAACCTCAATGTTTGATATCACTCCATAACGAGCTATTGGCAACACATCCATACTATCAATTTGAAAAATATAAGGAATGAGCAAAAACTATGCCTAATAAAGAAATGATAAGATTCTAACTTAGACAATCCACAGCCATCAAGTTTACAAGGGAATCATGACCAAACAGCTTAAGATACTAATATAGATTTGTCACGAGTATAATCCAATGAATATTAATGCATCATATGTATAACCACTTTATATGAGACATACTAAATGCATCCATAAACACCAAATATACCTATCACATTCTCAATCTCTATATCAAGATGAAATGCAACAATGATGAATGAACTCACTCGCCAAGTAGAATTATATTTAGTGTGCATATAGTCCACCCTCGATCAGTTTACCCACCGGAACTCTGCCGGCCCGATCGAGTCACTTCCGGAAGTTACCTTATCCGGACTTCCATAATAAACCTATTATGGGCATCTCACTTCGAGGCATCTCGGTATCACACAACCGAGGTCCTCCCAAGATCACTCAGCATGGGGCATCTCACTCCGAGGCATCCTAGTATCACACAACTAGGGCATCCTTGATCACACACAAGGGCATCTCACTCCGAGGCATCTCGGTAACACGGGACCGAGGCATCCAAGATCACACAGCATGGGCATCCCAACTTCCGAGGGGCATCACCGGTATCTCAGTACTAATGGGTTCATTCACTCATTTAAGCACACATTTCACACCACCACACCTTTGATTAATGCATTTATCGTATGCAAAGAAAAAGACTTCAAAGTATACAACTATACATCTAACTCTCATGTACCTAGCACACGTGCGTGTCCAAATTATAAGATAAAATCCATTACGACACGTCCCATACCATGTCGAACAGATATTTATCCCATAATCAAGCACTATGCACCGCACTTATTGCACACGCATGATACTATTTATGCCTATACCTCAAATGATATATGAGACTTATTTTTATACAACTAACATCTATTATGAGGTCACTAGACTCTACGTGTGTCATGCTAGACTATTATAAGAGACACAACAACTATTGCATATTCTCGGGTCTAAACAGATTGTTAACTATAATGAGCAGTTTTAATCTCAGACACAGAAAGTATACCAATTCTTATCGAAATACTACGAAATTTTAGTATGTTAAATTAGAGACATAGATTGACATTTTCCATGCATAAAACTAAGTCTATATATCACTATATTAAGAGTAGTAATCGCTATAATCTTTACTAGCATCCTGTAATAGCTTCCAGATTTAACATCTACAGAGAAAATCGTTTTACTAACCAAACCTTGTCCATTTATTCTCAAATTTTTATATGTTATTCCTAAGGATGCATTCTACAATTTTCATTAAGGATTAGAAGTTCAATTCTAAATAGATAATTACAGAAAATTCACAGATTCATCAAAGGTCAAGCTATTCTCTACAAAACAGTTACTGTTTTCAATAGGTTCACTTCTACCTTTATGTTTTTACATTCATATGACCATAGTTAAATGTCGAACTCAATCTAAAATGATTCCTTTCTTTATCTTCATCTTCAGAAATCAAGGCGACACAATAAAAAGACTTCCTATCTAAATTTCTCTAAAACAGAATCTTCATTTACGGTTTTCTTCATTTCTAGCTCAATCAAACCATTTGTTTCTCTACCAATCTCCTTTACAACACTTCAAGTCTCTTCCATAGCATCTAAGAATACTTTCAGCAGGTTCTTATTAATTGAGAAACTTTCCATAGCTCGGCTCAAAGCATATATTCATCCATAAGCTCACTCACCGCAACATAAACCACATCTTTCCACTCGGCAACCATTTCCTCACCTTCCTTGACATTCACAGCTTACTCACACTTAGATTTCGAGACATGCAAGACTCTAATGCAACATGCAATGACTTATAACCTCAATCTAGAACTCATCTAGCTCAATCCAACACAAACAGCAACATCACATCTAATCCTCCACCGTTCAGCTAGATCCACAAGTTCCTTGACAAAAACAATGGATAACTTCTAGTTTACGTTGGATAAATTCTCTTGAAGTATTTTGAAGTTGACAAAACATGTTTATCAGTCTAGTCTGAAGACTTACAGACTCTATTGACAAAGTTTGAAGATCAAAGTCTGAAGATTAAAGTTTGAAGATCAAAGTCTGAAGCTAGCAAGACTCAAGACTTATATTTCAAAGTCTACTCACATGGACAGTTTTCAGGACGACGTTTATTCTGATCTTATATGATCTTTATTCTAACGACTAGTGAATATCTTTCTACTGGATTCAGCACTAAACGATCTTACTTTCATATGGAATATGTTTAGATTCTTTGACGACTTCGCAACTTATATTTGGAAGGATCTACTTATGGAAACCGAGATCTTGATTGTATGGGCGAGCATGATTGATGGGCTATCAACACTTACCTTAAAGAGCTCGAGATCTCTCTAATTGATTTTGTCCAACGGGTTGATTGGAAGAACTTCTTTGGAAGGTGCCAACGGTATTGAAGGCATGAAGAAGTATATAAGAGAGATGCTCTAGTTGTTGAAGGGTGCGGATAGAAGAATTCCAAAGTCTGAATCTCCTTTTCTATTTTGCGATATCATTCTTTGAGCGTTACATGTAATCAAAAGAGAGATCATATTGTAGACCTTGAGGAAGTGTAGTAGAGTAATCTACACTGTGGACTCAAGAGCGTGAGACTGTAATCACTCTTATTGATTCTTAGTGAAATCTAGCCAGAAGGGCTGTCCGTGCGGGAGAGTGGACGTAGGCTTGATCTAAGCCGAACCACTATAAATCTAGAGTCTTGATTCTCTATCCCTAATCCTTTATATTGTTAACTGTTTTCATTTGCTGCAATCGTTGATTTTAAATTATTTATATCTCATTCGATTTAAAATGTTAAAATCGCTTTAAACACCTATTCACCCCCCCTCTAGGTGCTAATTCTAGTTCTAACAATTGGTATCAGAGCTTGTGTACTTGTTTATAAGAAGTGTCTTTACTTCTAAGTAAAAGATCTATGGCTAGTATGTTACCTACATGGTTGGTTGAAGGTCAAAGCAATACCAGACCTCCATACTTTGATGGAAAAGATTACAGCATATGGAAAAAATAAGATGAAGGCATTCCTAAGATCGAAAGATCCTTTGGAATGGGAAGTGGTTGATAAAGGAATCATTCCTGCTGCTGCATCGGAATCAGAGAGAGGAAAAAAACCTGCTGTTCCTACTCTTTTGACTCAAGAAGAAATCACCAAGAGACAGACTCTCGACGCCAAAGCTATTTACTCTTTATATTGTGCTTTATCCCCTACTGAATATAATATAATATCTTCTTGTGATACAACAAAAGAAGTATGGGACAGGCTTCACATTACCTATGAAGGAACTGATCGTGTGAAAGAAACAGGGATCAACATTCTCTTGGGACAATATGAAGTGTTTAAGATGAGATCAGGAGAATCAATTACTGACATGTTTAGTCGCTTTACTGAAATTGTGAATGGTCTTGAATATCAGGGACATCCAATCTCAGGACATATGAAGGTCAACAAACTTCTTCGAGGACTCTCAAAAGACTGGAATTATATAAAAACCTCAATGAAAGAGACACAGAGGATTGCTCCACTTTCTGTAGATGAATTGGTTGGGACTCTTCAATCCTATGAAGTAGAACAGACCAACGAAGAGGAAGACTCAAAAGGTAAGAAATCTATTGCCTTAAAGTCTAATGGCTATTCTGATGTTACAGACTCTGAAGAAGATCTAGATGATGAAGAACTGGCACTTATGATAAAGAGATTCAGAAAGTTGAACAGAAAAGGAAGGAAATTCAATTGGAAGAAACAAAGTTCTCAAAGGTTTCAAAATAGGTCAACAGAGGAAGATGATACGAATAAAGAAGTGACTTGCTTTGAATGCAAGAAAAAGGGACACATCAGACCTAACTGTCCTCTGTTAAAGAAGAGAAAAGGGAAGACTGAGAAAAACAGGAAGGCACTCAAAGCAGAGACTTGGAGTGATACTGAATGTGAAGATAGTGACAATGATTATGCCAATATTTGTTTAATGGAAAAATCAGACTCAGACTCAGACCTTGATTCAGACACAGACTCAGACAGCGAACTCGAGGTTAGTAACTTGAAAATTCCTGTTAAAGTTTCTAAATACATTGATGAACTTTGTCTTAGTCTGAAAACCTCTCTTAAGAGGATCTCCGAATTGAAAAGGGAAAATTCTACATTGAAACAACAGGATAAACTTATGAAAGAAAAGTTTGAAAAACTAGAGAAAGATTTTGCTGTTGTGAAAGAAAACTCAGACAGTATTTCAAATGAAAATAATCTTTTGAAAAATGATATCACTAACATATCAAAGAGATTTTCAAATGGTTCTGAAAAGCTGGAAAAGATTCTTTCGATACAAAGACCATAGTTTGACAAGTTAGGTCTTGGTATGACTTCTGAAACTATTCCACTGATTGATTTTCCGAAGGTAAAAGAAAGAATTAAACAAAGACCAGCTAGAACTGTTTACAAGAATCATTTCCAGAAAGTCTTTGTAAAACCTGTTGGTAGAAATGCTCTGAGATGTTCCAAGTGTAAAAGCTTAGAACACTTTGAGAAAGAATGTCCATTGGTTTGGAGACCTGTTAAAAAGAGCTGGGCTAAGACTGTCTATTGTTCTAACACTTCTGGACCCAAGATGGTATGGGTACCAAAAAGAGCTTGATTTCATTTAATTGCAGGTTACTATCAAAAAGAAGATAAAATGGTATCTTGATAGTGGCTGCTCAAGACATATGACAGGAGACTCAAGCTGCTTCATAAAACTTATCCAGATAGATGGAGGAAAAGTTTCCTTTGGTGGTAACAACAAAGGAAAGATTACTGGTCGAGGAACAGTGAAGATTGGAAGTTTGTCTATCAATAATGTTTCATTAGTTGAAGGATTAAATTACAACCTACTTAGCATAAGTCAGTTGTGTGATTCTGGTTTCAAGATCAACTTTCAGGAAGAAACGTGCTCTGGAATCAGTAAAGACCTTACTCAATCGTTTACTGGCCGAAGACATGGAAATATCTATCTTCTGGATGTGAATAAAGAAAGATCACAGTGCTTAATATCAGTACAAGATGAAGCAAATTTATGGCACAAAAAGCTAGGCCATATCAATATGAAGCAAATCAACAAGATCTCTACAAAGAAACTTGTTCGAGGATTGCCTATTCTGAATTATTCAAATTCTGATCTATGTACACCATGCATACTGGGTAAACAGGTTAGAAACTCTTACAAATCAATAAATAAAGTTTCCACTAATCATGTATTGCAGCTTTTGCACATGGATTTGTTTGGACCTACCAGAACGAAAAGCATTGGTGGTAAAAGGTTCTGTCTGGTAATAGTGGATGACTATTCACGATTCACTTGGGTCTACTTTCTTACAAGTAAGTCAGAGACTTTCTCTCTCTTTTCAAAATTTGCTAAAATGATACAGAATGAGAAAGGTCACACTATCTCAAGCATTCGTACAGACCATGGAGGTGAGTTTGAAAATCAAGACTTTGCTAATTTTTGTGATGAATTTGGTTTTCAACATAAATTCTCTTCTCCATATACACCAGAACAGAATGGGGTTGTGGAAAGGAAGAATAGGTCTTTACAAGAAATGACAAGAACACTTTTAATTGGAAATCAAGTTTCTTCAAGGTTTTGGGCAGAAGCTGTTTCAACTGCTTGCTATATTATAAACCGAGCGTTTTTAAGACCAATTCTTGAGAAAACTCCTTATGAAGTTTTTAAAGGGAAGAAACCAATAGTTTCTTATTTTCAAATATTTGGTTGCAAATGTTTTATTCTAAAGAATGCAAATGATCGTGTTGGTAAGTTTGAAGAAAAATTAGATGAAGGAGTCTTTCTTGGACACTCTACTACAAGCAAAGCTTTTAGAGTGTTCAACAAAAAGACTCAGACTGTGGAGGAATCAATGAATGTCAAATTTCAAGACTCTCCACAAGTTCAGCAGATACATACTGAAGATTCAGAATCTGCACCAACATTGCCAGATCTAACTCCACTGAAGCAGTTACTAAATCAAAATCAGTACAACAAGCTACTGATGAAGAACCTACTCAAGAAGAAGATCAACAATCTATCAGACTGAACAGTAACTGGAAGCACAAGTCTAGTCATCTTGAAGAACTCATTATTGGGAACATTAATGAGGGAATTCAAACAAGATCCAAAAGGCGAGAAGAGTCTAGTGCTGTTGCTCTTATTTCTGAAATAGAACCCAAGAATATTGAAGAAGCCTTAGCTGATGAAAGCTGGATTGAAGCAATGCAAGAAGAGCTCAGACAATTCAGTATTAACGACGTATGGGAGTTGACTCCCAAACCTAAAGGTAAATTAGTTATTGGAGCTAAATGGGTTTTTAGGAACAAAGTTGACGAAAAAGGCAAAGTAACGAGAAACAAAGCAAGACTCGTGGCTAAAGGATACACACAAGAAGAAGGGATAGACTATGATGAGACTTACGCTCCAGTAGCAAGGTTAGAAGCAATCAGATTACTACTTGCTTTTGCTTGCTATAAGAATTTCAGGTTGTTTCAAATGGATGTCAAAAGTGCATTCCTGAATGGATTTATTCAAGAAGAAGTCTACGTAGAACAACCTCCTGGATTTGAAGATTCAAAGAAACCAGACTCTGTGTTCAGACTGAAGAAAGCTTTATATGGATTGAAACAAGCTCCTCGAGCTTGGTATGAAAGGCTAAGTAACTTCTTAATTCATAGTGGCTTTTCTAAAGGAAAGGTAGACACTACTTTGTTCATTAAAAAGGAAGGCAAAAGCTTTTTACTTGTTCAGATTTATGTTGATGACATCATATTCGGATCATCTAATGAGACTTTGTGCAAGAAATTTTCTAAGTCTATGCAGGATGAATTCGAGATGAGCATGATGGGTAAACTATCCTTTTTCCTTGGTCTACAAGTCAAACAACTAAAGGAGGGAATATTCATTCATCAAGAGAAATATGCAAAAGAACTTGTTAAAAAGTTCGGTCTGGAAAATTGCAAAAAGACTGACATACCAATGTCAAGTTCCTTGAAGATAGACAAAGATGAAGCAGGGAAGAAAATTGACCAAAAGTTATACAGGAGTATCATTGGCTCACTTCTTTATCTTACTGCATCTAGACTTGACATATTATTTAGTGTTTGCATATGTGCTAGGTTTCAATCTGACCCTAGAGAATCTCACTTAAGTGCTGTTAAACGTATTATTAAATATGTTGCTACTATTGCTAAGATCGGTCTTTGGTATCCCAAAGAAGGAGACTTTACACTTCTTGGCTATTCAGACGCAGATCTTGCAGGTTGTAGAGTTGAAAGAAAAAGCACTTCAGGTACTTGTCAATTGCTTGGAAACAGGGCAGTATCCTGGTTTTCGAGGAAACAAAGTACTGTGGCTCTTTCAACAGCTGAAGCAGAATACGTTGCTCTTGGAAGTTGCTGTTCTCAAATATTGTAGATAAAACAACAACTGCAAGACTTTGGCATTGAAGACTCTTGCACAGAAATTATATGTGACAACACCAGTGCAATCAATCTTACAAAGAATCCTATCCTACATTCAAGAGCAAAACATATTGAGATTCGACATCACTTTATAAGAGATCATGTTCAGAACAAAGAAGTCTTGATACAATTCATAGACTCAAAGAATCAACTGGCAGACATCTTCACAAAGCCACTTGAGAAAAGCTTGTTTGAGTCTATTCGCTCAAGACTCAATATTTTATCTCTTGAAGAATGCTGAAGCTCAGACTCAGTAACAAAAGTCTGACAGAGCATCAGACTCAAAGGTTAAAAGACTGAGAATACGAATCGACACAACTGTAAGTTCATTTACTTAAACTGTCTTATTAATAAGGTAAGATTATCTGTCTATTTTAAGTCGGTTATTTTTAAAGAGAGTGGTTATCGTTTTATTAAGGCAGTTATTTTTTCAAAAAGTAAAATTCAAGATTTTCAAAAGATACGATGCTTGGTTTATCCCCCGTACCTGTTATACTTATACATCTCTTCTCCTTCATTTTCACTTTACTCAAAAACCCTAGATCAAAAGCTTTTCACTGCTCTGTATTTTTCTCTCAAAAACTTATCCGTTTCAAAGTTCTCAACTTTCTTGCGATACAAGTGAGAAAGTCTCTCCAAAGAAAAGCACAATGTCGTATCAGAGGAAGTCATCCAGAATAGCAAACAGGGGACCACAGGGATCTGGTGAGGGGCCTACGCACTTTGTTCTCACTGAGGAAAGCGACATTCCTTCTGAGCAAACTCTTCAACAGCGGTCATCCCCAACTAGACCTCAAGAACAGGGCCCTTAAGATGCAGAAACGATTTATGAAGATATCGAACCAGTAAGAACTCTTAAGCCTGCCTTTGTTTACAAGCTTTACTCTGCGTTAAAGGAAGGTGGTTCTGCTATGTCTTTCGTGGATGAGTTTCTGAAAGAGAAGGGTTATAGAAACGAGACGCACTTTCTTACTGTTATGGAAAGGTTTGGAGTTGTGCCTGAGGGAACGGCTGCAAGAGCATTTGCAAATTTCCCTAGTGACCCTAGGTTTAGTAGTATGAATCAGCCTGAGGGAAAGGATGATGATGAAAAGATGTTCATACACTTTAAACCATGGATGGGTGTGGCTGCAAGCCTTCGAGGGAAGAAGGATGAATTGTTCCGCTCAGACGGACACAGGAAGAGGTATGAAAAATTGCTGAAGCATGGGGTGATGAACCCACGAACTGTGGATTTCGATTTTCTGGACTTGTTGAGCATAAATCCGCGAGAGAAATTCGAAAAACTCCAACTTTATCAGTTCTGCACAGACTGTGACATGGCACATTCTGAATTGACGGCTTATTTCTACTCCAATATCAGTTTCATTGATGCAAACAGTTTTACTTTCAGCGTGAGGGATAAAGAGTATGTCATTGATAAGGACATTTTGGCTGATGTGCTTGGTGTGGAAAGAGGGGCTTTCCAACCAATCGGCGTGTCTGTAAGCCATGCTACTCTTGATCTAGCAAAGGACAAAATTGCAGAAGGAAGACTCTCTTACTCGAGAATGAATGCAACAAATACTTTGCTGCACAAAATTGTGATCAACTGTCTGAGACCCAAATCTACATCCAAGACAGATGTATCAATTTCTGAAGCTAAGTTGATGTTTGCCATCAAGACTGGTGTAAACTTCTCTTTGCCGCATACCATCATATTTCACATGTATAGATGCATGGTAAAGGACAAAGGAAATCTTCCTTATGCTGCTCTCATTACTCGTCTCTTCAGACATCTACACATTCAACCTCCTCATATTCTCACAGTGAAGACTATTGATAAAATGGTCATCTGGCTGAGGATGATTACCAAGATGCGTCTGAAAGAGCTTAGCAAGAAGCTGGAGCAATTCAAGGAAAAGACTCCTGTCAAGCTCAGACCAGACTCATCAGCAGCCAAAAGGAAAGGGAAAGAACCTGTGGTTAGTTCTACCAAGAAGAGAAGGGCAATCATCCTGGAAGATGAAGATGATGAGGATGCTATACCCATCTCTACTCTTATTTCTCAATTTGCTGCATCTATTCCAACTGTTCCAGAACATCAAGGTGCAGAAAAAGAGAAAGAAGAAGAGAAAAAGGAAGAGAAAGAGAAAGAAGAAGAAAAGACAGAGGAAGAAAGAAAGGAAGATGAAGAAGGAAAAGAAGAACAAGCAGATGAACCAGAAAGAACAGATTCTCCAGCAGAAAAGAAGGATCTACAACATCCTGTCACTGAGGAAACGCCTCAGAAAGAAGAATTCTTTTCTCCTCCAGAAGACATGGAAACAGGGGGAGATAAAGAAAGAGAACACACACCTCTTCGGCTGACTTTCAGAGAAGAGGATGCTCAAACAGGTGTTAGTCGATCACCTCCTGATGCTGAGAATATTCATGCTGCACAGTTTCCTGAAGGAGAGGCATCATCTCCACACACTGAACCTCCTGCTGACATTCATACTGGCTTGACTCCGCCTTCAGACCGAGCTGAAACAAGCACTCAGACTGACAACTCTGGAAATTTTCAAAGGCTGCTTGAGATCATCTTGGAACTTAAAGGTCAAATTTATGCCATGGGATATGAATTTCAGACCTTGCAGAATGAAAATCATGCAATGTTCATCACTTTGCATGATCAGCTTAAAGATGTTCAGCGTCAGATTCAAGATACTGCAAAGGGCACTACTCTCACCCAAGTACAGGAAGATTTGAGGAAGTTGGAAGACACTGTCAAGTCTATGGAAGACTTTTAACTTGTTCGCATTCCTCGAGCTCCTTGATTTTTTAATGCTGACAAAAAGGGGGAGAAGACTTTGCAGATTTTTGTTCTCCAGATTTTTGTTCTCAAAACCAATCCAAACCAAATCCTATCTTTTTATCGTTTTTTTGCTTGCTATATTGCTTGCTATCTTGACTTTGACTTAAGTTTTTTAACGTGTGCAGTTTTTTTGAATGTGTGCTCACTATGGCAATACTTTAAGCTTCGTAAATTAGATAGTACTGTCTGTTTATGACTAATGAGGTTTCGGTGAATGCAGATCTGTGTACAGGGAAAGTTTGTGTACAGGATATCTGTGTACAAGATAACTTCTACTATCTTATTTAATCTTTTATGATGCTTGCTTAAAAGTTGTATTGCAGGGCGATAATATTCAAATCTGCAGGAAAGTTTTGTCACCATCAAAAATGGGGAGATTGTTGGATAAATTCTCTTAAAGTATTTTGAAGTTGACAAAACATGTTTATCAGTCTAGTCTGAAGACTTACAGACTCTATTGACAAAGTTTGAAGATCAAAGTCTGAAGATTAAAGTCTGAAGATCAAAGTCTGAAGCTAGCAAGACTCAAGACTTATATTTCAAAGTCTACTCACATGGACAGTTTTCAGGACGACGTTTATTATGATCTTATATGATCTTTATTCTAACGACTAGTGAATATCTTTCTACTGGATTCAGCACTAAACGATCTTACTTTCATATGGAATATGTTTAGATTCTTTGACGACTTCGCAACTTATATTTGGAATGATCTACTTATGGAAACCGAGATCCTGATTGTATGGGCGAGCAGGATTGATGGGCTATCAACACTTACCTTAAAGAGCTCGAGATCTCTCTAATTGATTCTGTCCAACGGGTTGATTGGAAGAACTTCTTTGGAAGGTGCCAACGGTATTGAAGGCATGAAGAAGTATATAAGAGAGATGCTCTAGTTGTTGAAGGGTGCGGATAGAAGAATTCCAAAGTCTGAATCTCCTTTTCTATTTTGCGATATCATTCTTTGAGCGTTACATGTAATCAAAAGAGAGATCATATTGTAGACCTTGAGGAAGTGTAGTAGAGTAATCTACACTGTGGACTCAAGAGCGTGAGACTGTAATCACTCTTATTGATTCTTAGTGAAATCCAGCCAGAAGGGCTATCCGTGCGGGAGAGTGGACGTAGGCTTGATCTAAGCCGAACCACTATAAATCTGGAGTCTTGATTCTCTATCCCTAATCCTTTATATTGTTAACTGTTTTCATTTGCTGCAATTGTTGATTTTAAATTATTTATATCTCATTCGATTTAAATTGTTAAAATCGCTTTAAACACCTATTCACCCCCTCTAGGTGCTAATTCTAGTTCTAACAGTTTAGAAACTTATCTTTCCTTACCTTAGTTTAGCTACTAGATAACTCAAAGATTCTTCAAAAATCAACACCAAAACTCGCATGCAAGAAGGAGAAAATCGCTGGTTTTGGCTACTGGTTTCCTTGCTGTTCGACCGAGAGAAAACGAGAAGAAGAAGAAGAAGAAGAAGATGGGTTTCGGTTTTGGAGAGAGAGAGAGAGGGGTTTCAAAATTTAAGAGGGGAAATAGGTCTACGAGGCTAATCCCTAGGCTAGACTAATCATTAGCAAATCTAATGATGATGTCTCCTGGGTGATGAGGAGAGAGGAGGGGGTGTCGTGGCTTCCATGCACAACAATTTCGCCATCCATTAACAGTTAATCCATGTCGTTAGTCAGTTCATTTGTATCTAATATTTTTCACTTAATTCCCTTTCGATTCCATTAGATTTCAATCCTATTGTAATCATATAAAGTTTTGAAATTATATGACATATTAACTATTTAGTGTTAGTCTATAGAGAATTCATCACAAGAAATGTTAAGCTTAGAAATTGATATTAGCATCACAATCAATAATCCAATTATCATAACTATAATCTATAGACTTAATTGAAAATAAAATCACTCGGGCCTAAATATCCGTCTCTGGACCAACAGGCTCAATCTATAACGATCACGGTCCACTAAACTATTCTAACAGATCCAAGCCTTGGCCCGCTCCAAGCCAAGTCCAAGCCCATAATCTCTCATTCGACTTATCAAGTCCAATTTGTGTGGCCCACTTACTTCTCAAGCCCACACATTCCTCACGGTCCATCGGGTTCACTTTCTAGCCCAATCTAAATTAATCTAAGTTCCTAATGATCTGATTACACTAGTGAAGGTCAATGAAATTTGGGATGTCACACTAACTCCCCTGGACCCAAGAAAATATGGATACTAAAGAAAACTTGAAATCTTCTTAAAACTGCAGGCCACTATCAAGAAGAAGATCAAATGGTACTTGGATAGTGGCTATTCAAGGCATATGACAGGAGACTCAAACTACTTTATAAAGCTTACTCAAATAAATGGTGGAAAAGTTTCTTTTGGTGGAAGCAGTAAAGGAAAAATTATTGGTTGTGGAACTGTCAAGATTAGAAGTCTCACAATGAACAATGTTTCCTTGGTAGAAGGCTTGAACTATAATCTACTCAGCATAAGTCAACTGTGTGACACATGATTCAAAATCAACTTTCAAGAAGGCATTTGCTCAGGAACTAGTAAAGATTTATCTCAATCTTTCACGGGACGAAGACATGGAAACATCTATCTACTGGACATTAAACTAGAAAGTTCTTAGTGTCTAATCTCTATTCAAGATGATGAAAATCTTTGGCATATGAAGCTTGGTCATGTCAATATGAAGCAAATAGCCAAAATTTCATCAAAGAAACTAGTTCATGGACTGCCCAACTTAAGCTATCAAAAGTCAGAATTATGCACACCATGTGTTTTGGGAAAACAGGTAAGAAGTTCTTTTAAACCAATAAATCAAGTTTCTACTAATCGTGTTTTGCAGCTTCTGCATATGGATCTTTTTGGACCAACCGGAACACAAAGTATTGGTGGAAAGAAATACTGTTTAGCACTCATGGATGATTACTCTCGCTTTACATGGGTATTCTTCTTGGCAAGTAAGTCTGAAGCATTTTCTCATTTTTCAAAGTGTTCTAAGAAAATTCAAAATGAAAAAGGATATGCTATAACTAGTATACGAACTGACCATGGAGGTGAGTTTGAGAATCAAGACTTTGCAAATTTCTGTGATGAATCTGGTTTACAACATGTTTTCTCCTTGCCATATACTCTAGAGCAAAATGGAGTTGTAGAAAGAAAGAATAGATCATTGTAAGAAATGGCTAGAACTCTTTTAATTGAAAGTAATATTTCTTCTCGTTTTTGAGCTGAAACAGTTTCTACAGCTTGTTATATCATTAATAGAGTGTTTTTAAGGCCTATTTTAGAGAAAACTCATGAAGTTCTTAAAGGGAAGAAGCCAAATGTTTCTTATTTTCATGTGTTTGGTTGCAAATGTTTTATTTTGAAAAATACAAATGATCGAATTGGTAAGTTTGAAAAAAAGTCAGATGAAGGTATTTTTCTTGGCCACTCAACATCAAGCAAAGCTTACAGAGTATACAACAACAAGACTCAGTGTGTAGAAGAGTCTATAAATGTCAAGTTTCAAGACTCTACATAGAATCAAGTGATTGAGACTCAACTCGAAAAAATTGAACCTACTCGAGAGATTACAAAGTCTACTTCCCCCATAGAAGCTCAAACTCCTGAAATTTAACAACAAGAAGAACCAAAAGATTCACCTGAAGCAGAGGATGAGCAGACTCAAGAATTAACCATAAATTGGAAGCATAAGTCTAGTCATCCCAAAGAACTCATCATTGACAACATTGATGATGGAATTCGAACTAGATCTAAAAAGCGAGAAGAGTCTAGTGCTTTGGCACTTATTTCTGAAATTGAACCCAAAAGCATAGAAGAAGCCTTGGCTGATGAAAGCTAGATTGAAGCAATGCAAGAAAAACTCAGACAGTTCAACATCAACGATGTTTGGGAATTAATTCCTAAACCAAAAAGTAAATCTATTATTGGAGCTAAATGGGTTTTCAGGAACAAAGTGGACAAGAAAGGCAAAGTGATAAGGAACAAAGCAAGACTTGTGGCTAAAGGATACACTCAAGAAGAAGGAATAGACTATGACGAGACCTATGCACCAGTAGAGAGGTTAGAAGCAATAAGATTACTTCTTGCTTTTGCTTGTTTTAAAAATTTTAGGTTATTCCAAATGGATGTAAAGAGCGCATTCCTAAATGAATTTATTTGAGAAGAAGTCTATGTGGAACAACCATCTAGTTTTGAAGACCCAAGAAAGCCAAATTTAGTCTACAGACTGAAAAAGACTATGTATGGATTGAAGCAAGCACCTCGAGCCTGGTATGAAGGGTTAAGTAATTTTCTAATTCAAAATGGATTTGTCAAAGGTAAAGTAGACACTACATTATTCATTAAAAAGGAAGGAAAAGATTTTCTACTTGTTCAAATTTCTATTGATGGCATTATTTTTGGTTCACCTAATGAAAGTCTATGCAAGAAATTCTCTAGATGTATGCAGGATGAATTCGAAATGAGCATGATGGGTGAGCTAAATTTCTTTTTGGGATTACAAGTAAAGCAGTCAACAGAAGGAATCTTCATTCATCAAGAAAAGTATGCAAAAGATCTCATCAAGAAGTTTGGATTAGAAAACTGCAAAAAGACAGAGACACCTATGTCAAGTTCTTCAAAGCTAGATAAAGACGAAGAAGGAAAGACTGTGGATCAAAAGCTATACAGGAGCATAATTGGATCACTTCTTTACCTTACTGCATCTAGACCTGACATTTTGTTTATTGTTTGTATTTGTGCTAGATTCCAATCAAATCCCAAAGAATCTCATCTTAGTGCAGCAAAGCGAATTATCAAATATATTGCAACAACTCCGAAGCTAGGTCTATGGTATCCCAAGGAAGGAGACTTTACTCTCCTTGGATATTCAGACGCAGATCTTGCAGGATGCAAAGTGGATAGAAAAAGTACTTCAGGTACTTGTCAACTACTTGGCAATAAGCTGGTATCTTGGTTTTCAAGAAAACAAAGTACAATAGCTCTTTCAACAGTTGAAGCAGAATATGTAGCATTTGGGAGTTGCTGTTCTCAAATCCTATGGATGAGGCAACAGCTAAGAGACTTTGGAGTTGAAGAATCGTGTATTGAAATCAAATGCGATAATACAAGCACCATCAATCTCACAAAGAATCCAATTCTTCACTCAAGAGTGAAGCATATAGTAATACGTCATCATTTTATTAGAGATCATATTCAGAATGGAGAAATATTGATTCAATTCATTGACTCAAAGGATCAATTGGCGGACATATTTACAAAGCCATTGGATAAAAGCTTGTTTGAGTCTATTCGAGCAAGACTGAACATTCTATCGTTTGCGAGATAAAGTTTGAAGGTGTTCAAACTCAGCATTTCCAGAAGCTAAGACTATAAGTAAATTCTCTTCATTTTGATGTGATGATTGGATAAAATTTTGAAAAGGTATGTTATCTTTTTATTATTTAGTCATTTTATTTTTAGAAGTTATCTTTATAAGCCGATTGTTTATTTTCAAAAAGGAAGTTATTATTTTGAAAAAGGCAGTTATCTTTAAGGCAGTTTATCATTTTCAAAAAGGCAGTTTTCACTTTCTAATTGTGACGCTTCGTATACCTGCTTTATATATGGTCGAAACTTGTCTTCTTCATTTATGCTCACTTTTTGAAACCCCAAAATAATGTGATCTTACTGTTTCTCATCTACTTGAGTTTCACCCCAAAAAGTTTTCGAAAGAGCAAGCTTGAGATATTCCCCAAGACTTTGACAATGTCTTCCCAAAGAAAGTCTTCAAGGATTGCGAGTCGGGGACCACAGCATATGCGTGAGGGACCTGCGCATTCGATCTAACCGAGGAAGAAGATTCTCCTCAAGAGCAATAGTCAAAACAACATTCTCAACCGCGCCAACAAGCAACACAAAATCCTCCTCCACAGCAAGAAGAAGTCATTGAAGATATTGAACCAGTAAGTACTCAAAAACCCCAATTTATTTATAGATTGTATTCGAACTTGAAGAGGGGTGGTTCTGCTATGAACTTGATCGATGAGTTCCTAAAGGCGCATGGTTACAGAAATGAAACTTATTTCTTGAGAACTATGGAAAGAATAGGAGTAGCACCATAGGGTTTGGCAAGATGGTCGTTCGAAAATTTTCCTAGTGATCCAAGTGTTGGACAACCAGAGGAAAAAAGATGACAATGAAAGTTGTTTGTTAGTTTTCAACCCAGGATGCGCATTGCTGCAAAGGTTGGTGGTAATGGGATGAACTTATTTCGTTCTAAGGACCACAAAAGGTGCTATTTGGATTTGCTGAAAAGAGGGGTTATGAACCCTAGAAGTGTGGGTTTCGATTTCCTCGATTTTCTAAAGATAAACTTGAGAGAAAAGCTTGGCCTGCTTCAACTTGAGATGTTTTGCATTGAGACAACTGACTCGTATCCCGAGCTCACTGCCTATTTTTATTCAAATCTTTCTTTTATAGATGCGAATAAATATAGTTTTTCTGTAAGGGATAAAGAATTTGTAGTTGATGTGGACACTCTGGTTGATGTAATTGGTGTGGAAAGAGGGAGATTCCAACCAATTGGTGCATCTTATGCCCATGCTACCTTGTCCATAGTGACCGACAGGATAGTCGAAGGAAAAATTTCTTATTCAAGGATGAACGCCTCCAACATCCTCCTTCACAAGGTGGTCATTAACTGCATCAGGCCAAAGTCTACTTCAAAGACTGATGTGTCTCGTTCTGAAGCAAAACTTATGTATGGGATCAACACTGGCTGCAAGTTCTCTCTACCTCACACAATTCTCATGCACATGTATCGATCTGTAGTGAAAGACAAGGGACAGCTACCTTCTTCGGCTCTTATTTCTAAATTGTTCAATCATTTCAAGATTAAACTTCCTGCTCTTCTGTGTGCTAGAACCATTCCTCCAATGGTTATTGGGTTCGAAATGGTTTCTAAAATGAGGCTGACGGAATTGAGTAAAGAGCTCGAGCGCTTTAAGGAGAAGTCCCTAGTGAAGGCAAAACATGACTCTGCTGCAAAGAAGAGGAAGGGAAAGGAGCCTATGACAGAACTTGTAAAGAAGAGAAGATCTATCATCTTGGAAGATGAAGAAGAAGATGAAGATGAAGATGATCTCACTATCTCAGCTCTTGCCCTGCGGAATCTACAGAGTTATGTAAGCCCCACTGAGATCAGAGAACGAGAAAGAACAAAGGAAAGAGAAGGAGAAAGAGAAGGAGAAAGAGAAGAGGAAGAAGAAGAGGAAAGAGAAAGGAAGAAACAAGAAGAAAGAAAAAGCAAAGAAAGAACACTGGTTGCCTCCGATGATTCGGAGAAGACAAGGAGTGAGAAGACTGGAGAACAACATCACTACAGTCCTGAACTAGAGCATGAAGAAGAACATACTTCTCCACTTGTAGGCATGAAGACAGGGGGAGATGCAGCAAATCAAGGTACTTCTTTACCCATATTCAATAGTGATGTTAGTAGATCGCCTTAAGACCCAGAAGAGGTCTATGCAGCTCATTTTCCTGAAGCAGAATTTGAGGCATACTCTCCTAGTCGCGATAGAGCAACTGATGTTCCCCCTCATTCTCAAACTCCTGTATCTACTTCGGCTGGTCCTAGTACTGTTAAAGATCACTCTGCTGACCTTCAACGAGTGATGGATCTTCTTTTAGAACTAAAAGGATAGCAGTATGCTTTTGAGTTTGAAATGAAGCACATGATGACTGTCTTCAAAGCATCTACCGACTCTCTTCAAGAGCAGATTCAAGCACTCAAGTAAGAACATGCAAAGGGTGTGGAAATTCAACAGCTCAAGGAGTCTTTGCGGAAGCTTGAAGACACTGTCAAGTCGATGGGGGATTTCCAGCTTGTTTGTATCCCCAAGCAGCCCTAATTCAAACCAACTTTTTAAATCACTTTTGTCTTCACTTTTTGCTACTAACAAAAAGGAGTAGAATGCAGATTTCTTTTATTCTCTTGACTTGAACTTTATTTCCTGTGGACTTTTTGATTTGGTGTTTGACATTGGATATTTGGTTTGACATTGGTTTTGGATATTGTTAATCTTTTGATGCTTGCAAGTACAATGGTTTAGTTTGCGATATTACTTATAATTGGTTTGACTAACCTGTGTTCCGTGGATGCAGAATCAAGGTTGTTTAAAGTTCTTACTATATTTATAAGATATTCGATTTGCATAAGTATTGTTTTTCAGGTCAAAAATGTTTTCCAAAATCTACAGGAAAGTTTTATCACCATCAAAAAGGGGGAGATTGTTAGAGAAAACTCCTTTATTATTTTGAAGTTGACAAAACATTTCCAAAGTCTATATCTAAAGATCTGAAGACTTTATCGTCAAAGTCTGAAGACTGACAGATCACCATATTCTAACTTAAAGTCTATCCTCTCTGACAGCTCCAGACTGAAGTATGAAGATTTATCCAAATGTAGGATTATTATCAAGATGCTATGTTATCTTCAGAGATTCAGTTCGTATGTTTATTGGAAGATCTTACAGCTAAAATTCACAAATACTTGATTGATTATTCTTATTGGAAACTACTCCGATAGGAAGATCTTTGGAAGGCAAGCTAAACTTGGAAGGTTCTACTTATGGAAACTCAAGATCTTGATTTGTATGGGCGAGCAGGATTGACGGGCTTTCAACACAAATTATCCAATGACTCGAGATCACTTTAATTGATTTTGTCCAACGGGTAGATTGGAAGAATTCTTTTGGGAAGTGCCAATGGTTGAGAAGGCATAAATGAGTATTTAAGGATCGACTCTTCAGTTATTTGATACATGCTTGAGAGAGAATTCCAAAGTCTGAATCTTTTCTAGTCTATTGCTTTTTCATCGAGCAAAACATTGTATACAAAAGAGAGGAACTCTTAATGTGACTGTGTGAGAGTTTAGTTAGACTCTTCACTGTGATAGTCAAGATCACGAGTTGTAACAACTCTTTTGATACTTAGTGAAATCCAGCCAATAGGCTATCAGCGAGGAGAGTGGATGTAGGCTTGGTCTAAGCTGAACCATTATAAACTCCGTGTTCACTTTCTCTTATGCCTGAACTCGTTATTTCCATTTACTAGTTGTCTATTTACTTCAAGTTGAATATTGCTTATGTTTAAAATCAATCTCATTAAGTCTTGTGAAATTTTTACTTACACCTATTCACTCTCTCTAGGTGTATTCACTAGCCCCTTTCACATTTTAATGCAAATTTTTGTTCAATTTCATCTCTTTTATCTAGTGAGTGTTTTGTGTTAAACTCCCAATGGCTTTCTAAACTCTTCTTCTTCTTCTTCTCCAACCTGGTAGGATCCTCTGAGAAATGCAGCTCGGATAGTTAGAAATGTTACCATCTCGGCATCTCTGAGTGTCTCTAGGCTCTGAACTAAAGGTGAAAGTAGTTTTATGCTAAAAGGTTGTCCCTAAATGGCTTGAACAAGAGGTTTGCCCACTGTGGGAAGGCATACCTGTAGGAAACTGACTTCGTCTTCCCTGGTTCTAAGTCTAGGTCTATTCATGGTATCAGAGCCATGGTTTCGTTTTTGATAAGATCCGTTCCATGCACTTAGTAGGTGAATCCAGTGCTGAGAAGATCTCTTCACATCATGACTGATCTAAAAATACTAGAAGTATCTGTTTCTCTTGCCTTGTCCCCATCTTCCTCAAACCTTTTAGATTTTTGTATGTTAAACGCTTCTAAGATTGACTATCTTTATGAAGTCTCTCTTAGTGATGAAACTAAAATCTCTAAAACTCAACTTCCCCTTATGAATCCTTATTCTACTTTTGCTAAACCCACCTCATCATTTTCCCCTATCTGCTCCATCCGACAACTCATCCGCCAAACTCCAAAGGAAGTAAAGGAGTATGTCCAATCCTCAAAGTTCAATCAACATCTCATTTCTGCCACTGGAAAGGAGTATTTTGTTACTCTTCAGATCCCCCCAGAGTTTCCCAGGCACTGGACTCAACAGGGATATTCTCATGTCCATTATGGAGCTGTTCGTCTTGCTCTTACTTTTCATGGTCGTAAGGGCTTGCCGGTTGTGGCAAGAATCGCGTTATTGGATACTCGGTTCCTAGAATACTAGCATGCTTATATTGGTAATGTACAAACCACTTTGAATGCTAGAACAGTCTTTGTAACCTTATATCCAAACTTCAATATCACTCTTTTAGACGCCCAGTTACTTTCCTTTTTAAAAGTCTAGGTCCAACTCAGTGGAGCTCCTTAACTTGCTGACTCTATTGCAGCAACACTGCACTACCAGATAGTTTATCGAGTGCATAACCATGCTCTTGACTTGAATTTTCATAATGGAAATGAAGATGCTTTATTCATCTCCATACAGAATGATCAAGCATCCTGCATTCATATCCCCAAACAAATCCCAAAAGAAAAGTTGGCCAAGCTCATTCTAGAAACCTAGATTACCAACTATGAAAAGTTGCATTAGAACAACAAGCCTTTCCAATCTTCAGACTATGAATTTGTCAGAAAGAAAGATGGCACTGTTTCCATCAAATTTGGCAAAGAAAATGAAGAAAGTCTTTCTATCTTCCAGACCCTCTTCATGATTGAACCATGCATTCCTGAGTCAATTTCTGAGCTAGATCCCAAAAAGTTCGTTCAATATTTCCAAAGTAATGGAAACATTGTCCATTACTACAAGGACCGGTATGGTCATTGCTTCTGGAATCTTTTTTGTCAATATTCCTATTGTACAAATTCTCCTGACGAAGTAGACCCAAATGCAAGACCCCGGCGGAAGCACAGAAAGTCAAAAGATACTTTGTACCAAAGGTACTTGGATGGAGACTCCCCCGTTGATACTCTTTATGAGTGTGATAAATTCCAATTTATGGTTTCTTATGCTCCAACTCCACCACCACTACCTCCTCCTCAGAAAAAATAAGCCATTTCCCCGTTTTATAAGACAATCCTAAAGTGGGCGAAAAAGCATTCCTACCCACTCAAGACTCCACAAGCAACACCGCCCAGCTCTTCCATTGCTATGTTCCGAGAGGTAGATTTTCCACCTCTTGCACGTGAAAGCTTAAAAATTTTATTCCCTGTTCCAAAAGAATTCATTGATCCACAAGGCATATATCGACATGTTCCCAAAATACCTGCCCCCACTAATGTGGACAAACATGGAAGACAGAAAGAGACTTTTGTTGCTGAGGCCGTCCTAAATTGGCAATTGGAGATTCTTTTAGCACACAACAATGCTTTCCAAGCAATTGATTCCAAAATTGTGAATATGCAACAAGATCTTCGAAGATATGATGAAACCACCAAGAAGATGCTCTCGAACTTCCAGAAAAAGCTTCATGCCTTGGAATTCAGACAACATTTGAGATATCATCATCTTGAAAGCCCCAAGGCGGAAATAGAAAAGCTCAAAAGACAGATTCAACTCCTTGAAGAAGGAAGGTTCAATCATTTCAACCCATTTCCGACTACATTACTGGCAGAACATTCGCCTCCTCCACCATCTCATAATACGTCTATCTTTGTTGCTCTCATAGAAGCCTCCATCAGACAAGATAAGACAGATGTGGTAGAAATGCGAAATTGTCTCAAAGAATTAGACCGAATAAGTAAAGAAAAAGGAAAAGAGAAGATGCCTGAAGAATCCTCACTTATTATAAAGGAAAAGCCAAACCAAATGATGTTATCAAATCCGTTAGAATCATTCCTAAGAGATCTGGGCAATCAGGAAGAACAGCCGGATCCTATCGCTTCAAAAGATCAAATTCTAGTAGAACCGGTTTTTCCAAACAACTTTAATACCGAGTTAGATTCGGTATCTCTCTCAACCTCTTCGTCCTTCTCAATCCTTGACGTTGATTCCTTCCCTATTATGCCAGTAACTTCATCTATATTCATGGCCAACCCTCCAGACCAAGATATGAAAACCAACCCTTCTGAACCAGATGTGGTTCAAGCAAACAATCTTTCTCAGAATGTGACCACCTCCTCCAAACATTTTTTCACTGTTGATGATATTCCTTATTCCAAATGGCTAGAAAGATTTGAAAAATTCCATACTTGGTGAAATGCTCAAGCTCTTACCAATCAAGATAAATATGATGTCCTTTTTGGTTTTGTCACAAGGTTTACAGGAAGTCTCAAACATTGGTGGCAATCGGTGACAGAACGGGATCAAGTTCAATTTTTACTTTCACCAGATTTTAGCCATGCCATTACCCTCCTGTATCATTTTTTCATTGGAAAACCTTCTAACCTCCATAAGCTCAAAATAAGAGAATTCTTTGAAAGAAAATGTTGCTCTCTCTAGAAAAGCATGTCGATAAACATTATCAGGAAATGCTCAAACTTTTATATGGCATTGTAGCTGATCCAAACCTAAAGCAAATCTTTCTTATTTCCATCCCTAAGGAGTTATCCTAGTAGGTTGAGAAATCTTTTCTTAGTAGACAAAGAAGAATTATGGATATTCCTTTGGGAGAGATACAACTAGAGATCCATCCGTGCCTTGATGATTTGTGTTTGAAACGCCAAATGATCAAAACCTATCTCACGGATAACATAGAACTTGATGAAGCCTGTTCTCACCAGGAGCTGAAGATCAAATGCTCCAAAAAATACTGTGATGGTTCTTGTGGAAAGTCTTCCAGGAAAAAGAATTATTTTAAGAAATTTTGGATTAAGAAATCCATACATGGACCCAAGCACTTTTGGAAAAAGAAGAAATGGCGATTCCTATGCAAAAGGAAAGATTGTTCATAACATTCATGCCACAAGAAGTCAACCCGATGCTTCATCTGCAACCAAAAGGGCCATTTTGCCAAAAACAATCCCCAGGCAAGAAAATGTCAGAATCATTTGATACATCACATAGAGAATAAGACAGGTATTTCACTTGAAAATGATGATGTCGAATCTTTATTCTTTGCGGATGAAGAACCATATGAACAAACTCTTTGTGTCATTTCTTGTTACCAAACTTTCAATGAGTCTGATTCAGATTTGGATTCTGAAGACCTCTTTCACATATCCCTCACCTCTTCAAAACAAAACCCTGACATATTTTCGAGCCAAATCCATTGTCCTCATTTTCCTGTAAAGATCTTCACTTCAAAATTTGCCAAACCCATCACTGTTATTACCCTTATAGATACTGGAGCGAGTTGTTCAATCTTAGATACTAAAGTTCTTCCTGAAGAATATTGGATTTCCTATGTTCGATATTTTAATTCTGCCTTAGGAGATACTTTTTCTACGAATGTAAGAATTACCCCAGTAACTGTCTAGTTTTTTCCCCAGTGTTCCATAACTATAAAAATCTTTGGGTCCAGTCTTCCCAATAAAGATTTGATCATTAGTTGGGATGTTATGACTCAAATTTCTCAACTTCGTATCATTCCTAGAAAATTTCCTAAGTATAAGGACCAATTCTCTGAATTTGTCAATATCCAAAGACTTTTTTCCATCCAAATGAATCTGCTAGATCCGATCATGTAGAAGTTGTTAGAATCCTATTCAGAATCCCATTCTAAATTCTCTCAAAAGTGTTCTCATCCTTTATGGAAAAATCCGAAATTCTTTGTTCGCCTTCCCTTAAAAATAAAATAAAAATAAAGACATCAATTCAACCAAGGCGAGTCATATGGGAATGAACCCAGAACATCTGGTTGCTGCTTAGAAAAAATGCTCAGAACTGATGCAACAAGGCCTTATTGAAATTTCAAATTCTCAATGGGCTTTTGAAGCCTTCTATGTCAATAAGCGAGCCAAGCAAAACAGAGGAAAGATGCGGTTGGTAATAAATTATCAGCCCCTACACCTTTTTCTTCAAGATGACAAATTTCCTCTACCTTCCAAAAATTCCATCTTTACCGGATTATTGAAAGCCCATATTTACTCCAAATTTGATCTCAAAGCCGGATTTTGGCAATTAGGCATTCATCCCGAAGATAGACCCAAAATAGGGTTCTGCATCCCGAACCAACATTTTTAATGGAAAGTTCTTTCTTTTGGTCTAAAAGTAGCACCATCCCTATTCTAGAAGGCCATGTGTCGAATTTTCCAACCAATCCTGTCAAGTGCAGCAGTATATATTGATGATATTTTGCTCTACAACCCTCATGAAGAATCCCATTGCCAGCTTCTTGGGCAGTTTGCAGAAATCGTGAAAAAAACATGGGATTATGCTCTCTCAAAGAAAGATGAATATTGCCCAAACAAAAATTGAATTTCTTGGTATGCACCTTAACAAAGGGACATACTATCCAAGGCCACACATTGCTTAGGAATTGTTGAAATTTCTTGAAGAGAACTTTACGATAAAGCAAGTTCAACAATTCCTTGGGATAATTAACTATCTCATAGACTTTGTTCCAAACATTGCCAAATTGCTGATTCCACTGCAATCAATGCAGAAGAAGAATCCTCCACCTTGGGGAAAATCTCAAATTAAAGCAGTCGTTGAACTTAAGGAGATTATGCAGACTCTTCCCTCATTGCAAATCCTTTCAATAGGGAAGATAATTCTCTAGACTGGTGCCGGTGATGAATACTGGGTAGCCATCTTGTTCGAAGAAACTGATGGTAAGAGACACTTGTGTGCCTACAAAAGTGGAAAATTTTCCCAGGCTGAATGCATTATCACTCCACTTTCAAAGAAATCTTGGCAGTGAAAAATGGAATAAAAAAGTTTGAATTCCATCTCATTGGCCATCGCTTCCTGGTAGAATTAGACATGGCATCCTTTCCTCAGATGACCAAGTTCAAACAGAAGCAGATTTCACATTCTCAATTGCTTCGTTAGGCTGAATGGTTTTCAAAATACTCTTTTGAAACCAAACACATTGCTAGGAAGAAGAACGTGCTTGTTGACTTCTTGTCAAGACCAAAGGCACCAGCATAAATCAACATGTAAATCATGAGGCGTGCTTTCCATACTCTTCATCACAATGAAAAGTATAAGATTGAAAGAATACGAGTTTGGCCAAGCTGGCAATACCCCTAGGAGATTGTTGAAGATGTCCAAAATGACAGCCTCACTGAAAATCTGGAAAATCTCATGTGGTAATGCCACATAGATCTATTCAGACTCCATGGAGGTTCAATTCTTTATCATTTTGGATTAAATTCGAACTATCCGTTCATACATCCTTTAATCTGGAAGGAAGAAGACTTCCCTGATCAATTGCGATGGTTATTATGGTACTTAACCAATAAATACTTAATAGCTACCGAAATTCCAATGAGAAGATTCATTGCCAACCTCACTAGGATGTTCAGACTCGGTCGAAACATTGAAAAGGAAAGTGATAAAAACCTCTTAGCCTTCCTCAATTGGTTTTATCCTCCCACTCATTGGAAGCAGCTCTTACAATAAGAATTGAGAACCATCCAACCAAATCATGAAATCCACACTATTATGTTCTTCTGACATCCATGGGCTTTTGTAAAAAATAATGGTAGCATTACCAATGCTCCACAAATTATAGGAACCACATCCTATAAACCTCAACTGCACCTTACAGAAGCTCAAATTTTACAAATCTTTTCCAGGACCTATTGGTTGCTGTGAACACCAGTATCAAGAATTCCCAAGAGTTTTGTGCCGGGAGAATAAAACCATTCTTGAAGATGTATGGAACTATAATGTACCCATTGCATGGGATCATTATAGTCTTACACCAAAAGCCAATGAAGCACTTGAAGAATTCAGACAAGCTGCATCATCACAGGAGCAAGAAATGACAGATGACCCTGCGCAGTCCTCTCAAGACCCCTATGCACAATGGAGGGGTCCTCTTTTTGAAGATTCCTATGATCAAGGACCTATGTCCTTATCTCTAGGCATGGACACTTCCTATTATGTTCAACCATCTAATTGGCCTCAACCAAACATACCTGCTGACACTACAGGCTCCTTCCAGAATCAAAAGGAAGCATCCTCGTCAAACCAAATTCTCTCACCAGATTCACTTCCAAGACTTGAGCAAAAATATGAAGAACATCTCCTGGCAAAAATTCATAGTTCTGATGACTCAGACTATGACTACAATGCTTGTGACGGACGAGACCGCGTTAACTGTAATAGATCACTGTAGCAAGTCACTGTAGCAGTAGGCTAGGGAAATAACTGTTCATTGCCACTGTTCATATCGCCAAAATAATTCTCTATCGGAAGTTTCCGGAGCCTCTATTTGTTTCAAGACCTGTGAGCATGATCCTTGTTTGTGTGTGACCTCCTAATGTCTATAAAAGGCAAGGATGATATAATGTGTTGGGCAATGTCCGTTCAAGTAAAGTGAGTGTTTTGTGTTAAATTTTCAATGGCTTTCTAAACCCCTCTTCTTCTTCTCTAGCCTGGTAGGATCCTCTGAGAAATGCAACTCGGATAGTTAGAAATGTTACAATCCTGGCATCTCTGAGTGTCTCTAGGCTTTGAACTAAAGGTCAGAGTAGTTTTCTGCTAAAAGGATGTCCCTGAAGGGCTTGAACAAGAGATTAAGGCATACCTGCAAGAAACTAACTCCGTCTTCCTTGGTTCTAAGTTTAGGTCCATTCATGCTCTCCTTTTCCTATGTTGATAGGTTTGTTCGTGTTGTATTCTCTTTGATGAATGACAAGCTTATTTATTATTGTTGCATCCATTTTTTTGTTTAAACTATAAATGAAACCGGAAAAAAAAAAAACCTGTTGGAACTTGGAACCGACCCTGGAACCTATAACAGAGTAGGTTCCAGGTTATTGGTTCCGACGGGTAGGTTTCAAGTTCCAAAAAATGAGGAACCTGTATCCGAGGGTAGATTCTAGGTTTTAGATGGAACATGTAAGGAATCTGGAACCGCTCACTCCTAGTTGGGAGGATGATAAAAGAGAGATTTACGTAACCTTTAATAGAATTTCAAGAATATCGATGGATTGAGTGATTAAATGTTTGATAAGATGCAACATATTTTGTATTCAAACCGCAGCATTTTCATCTCATGGTAGCCTTAGAGGCCATACTTGTAATCTGATACACATGGATGTGGTGGTTTGCATTCTGTGGGAATAATCAAGCTGAAAGGTTTAGATACCACGTGTTATAAAAAAAATCATAAGACAATTTTAAGACCACAGTCCAACTATCTTAAATTATTAATGGATACGGGATGGTAAGCACTTCGTTAAGAAGAATTCCATCGTAGACAACTTCTGTATTTTACGCTTTAAATGTGGGTTGTGCGAGCAAGAACTCATGCAACTACCTCACCTTGAGTTGGCGATGGTTTACTTTATAATACGTCAATGACATGGGATCTGCTTAGTGCTTACCAAATTGATAGGTTTTTCGTTTGATGGGCCAAGTCAAGCTTGTCCACCTATGTTGGGCAAAAACCCGACCTGTAAAGAAGGGCCCATAAAAGGAAGGGACAATTATTTTCTAAGTGAAAATAACTGCAATATATAAGTAAAAAAAAAGGAAAAGAGTAGATTGTAGCGTTTTAGAGAAAGTATGTTCTTTGATTTCCCTTGGAAACAGTTTACTCCCTCTTGAAAAACGGAACTCCAGGGCTTCAAACGATTCCTCTAAGACTACAACGAGTACTTAATCTGTGGCAAACAAGATATGTCCATCTTTGTAATATGCCTTTGATCAGTGTTACATGTTTCCTGGGCATGTTTTCATGTTCTTTTTCGATATTCGATCGTTTGAATATCGATTCGATTTTTCAAGAATCTATTTCCGACATTAGTATCAAAGCGATATTGTTCATGTTTCCCAATCATTGTTGTCGTTTGTAATTTGTTTTTGGTTGAAGTTTTGAGAAACGTTGCCGTCGGATGCTTAGGGACGGAAATCTCGACACCCGCTACTATTCGCCCCTCCTTTTTTATTTTTGGTGAATCAAAATTTATTTTTGATAGTGCGGGGTCATAGTTCTCGTCGAGACGAGAAAAATGATGGGTGGCTTGCCACCGGGGGCCACTAGACGCACCGCCATGCACGGTCGAAAGGAGAAGCGTCGTCAGTGTGTGCAACACACATGTTGAGGCAATTCCCGAGTGTGTGCGTGGCATGTGCATGTGGTAAACTGCAGGTGTGTATGCGGCACGCATGCGGTAATGGCACACGTGTGCACTGCACGCATGCGTGGCACGCGCCTGCGTGTTTTTACGCTTTTGCCCTTATTTCCTTTGCATTATTACTGTTTTTCCCTTGAATGTTATTTTTACGATTATGCCCTTATTATTTGATGTTATTACTATTTTGCCCTAGCTGACCCATTAACCCGTTGACCCAACCCGGTCATCCGTTGATCGTCGTTGACCATCAACCGAAGTTAACCACTGTTGACCTACGTTGACGGGCCGTTGACCGACAAAAAAAAAAAAGAGAGGAAAAAAACGTGTTTTTTTTCAATTTTGTTTATTGTGGATTATATGTAATCCCTTTTGTTCTGCATTTTTTGTAGGAATAATGATGCATTTTGTACGCATGCCTATATTCTCAAGAATGAACGAACAAAAGGCAAGACTTGAAGGGCTAAAAGCAAAATTAGCTAATTATCTGTGGAATGATGGTGATGTAGTATCATACATAGTCATGGTCAATCAAATGATATAAGAAATAATCTAGAGTGGTTATCTTATGCCGGATTTTCAAAAGGTGCCGGCCCTCATGAATACTCTTCCATTAGAATGGCAAACAATGTTAGATCGCCTATGGGAGATCAACGTGGTCTTGGATTATAGAAGGCTTGCAGTAGCTTTTGTAAGAGAATACTATAGAATTGAGACAACCAAGATTTCAATCCTCGAGTTGAATGTCACATGGTGCATAATGAATGCGCATTGCAAGAGTCATAAGGACTCTCTGAAGGTCTTTTTGTGGTTGCCCAATGTGCCTTTAGAATTCTTAGAGGAATTTACTAGGAGATTAGAAGAGACTTTTCCAGTTTATGAGATAGATGAGTATCTTTGAGTTTATTTTTATTTTTCTTAGATTGGTTTGAGATGTTTTAGGAGTAAATAGTTCTTTCTATGTTGATATGTTTCCTTTGAATATATTACTTCGTGTAAATGACATATTTAGTTAATGAAACTTCAATGTTATCTATTGTTATAAATTAGTATGTTAATTTACAATTATTTGTGGAAAGTTCAAGAAAGTTTTAGTGACTTTAGTGTACTTATTTTTGCATAAACGATTATATTAATGACAATTTCAAGTTAAGATTTTTGGAAACAAAGTGACCTTTTGATTCTGAAACATTCTTTGAAATTATTCATTAATACGATGAGTTTATGCAAAATGGATGCATAAATGATAGGCATTAATAATCGTACATATATGTTTGATATGTTCAGATTTAATGGCTTCAGCAATTAAGAGCATAGTCGCTAAGTTGGACAAAGAAGAGAAATTGAACGGTGAGAATTGTGAATCTGAATAAGAAAATTCAATATGTGCTAGAAAAGTAAGAAGCACTAAAAGCTCTTAATCAAGTTATGGAAGAACTTAAGCATGTTGTACACCACCTTGAATTTGCAGAGGACCGCCTTATGGCATTATAGCGGGAAACAAATATTTATTGTGCTGGTTCTAGCTTAGAAGGGGCTTTGAGCTCCAAGCACATTGATTCATTCAAAAGGTGGAAATGTAACGGATCAAGTCCTTTAAGCAAAAAACTAAGAGTTGACCAACCTAAGAGAGGAAAACGTACTCGAGTGAAGAGAATTTCACAGGTGAAGTGTTATAACTGTGACAAGTAAGGTCACTATGCTTGCTATTGTCTCGATCCAAAAAAGGTATACACTCCATATATTCTTGAGAACTTTGCTTATGTATCAAGTTTTATATTCTTAACCGAATCTAATCCTTTGTGGACTGTAGATTCGGAAGCAACAGACCATATAGCGAAGGATTGAGAATCCTTCATGGAATTTAGACGAGTACCGACTGGAACTGAATAGATATATGTAGGAAACAACTCTAGAGCTGAAGTAAAAGGGATTGACACTTGCCAATTAAATATACGTGGTGGACGCACTTTGTTCCCACATGATGTATTATACGCTCCGGAGATTTGTCGAAATTTAATGTCTATGTTAGTGTTGATAAAACTTGATTTTAGTTTGAACTTACATAATAATAGTGTTAATTTATATTTGGATACAAATTACTATGGTTGTGGTTATTTTCTAAATAGTTTTTTTTTTTGTATTAGATGTTGACTATGGTAATGTCAATGTTTGTTATTCCCTCTTCATGTCTTCTAATTCATATGATAATGATGTGAATGTGTGCATGCTAGACTTGGTCATATTGGCCAATAACAAATGAATAGACTAGTCAAAGAGGGCTTGTTGGGTAACATTGAAAAAGTTAATTTTCCCGTATGTGAGCATTGCTTAGTAGGGAAAACAAAAAGAAAACCATTTGGAGAAAAAGTAAAAGAGCTGAATTTCCTTTGCAATTAATCTATTATGACATATTTGGTCTAATGAATATGAGAGGAAGGCATGTTGTTGTTTATTTCATCATATTTATAGATGATTATACTCAATTCGAACATGTCTATTTAATTTTTCTTAAATCTGAAGCATTGAGTTGTCTCAAAAGGTTTATGAGCTTGGTATAAAATCAATGAGATAAGAAAATAAAAGTATTAAGATTCGATCGAGGTCGATAATATCTATATGATGAGTTTAGATATTTATGTGATGAAAAAGGAATAGAAAGATAGTTGTCTATTTCCTATACTCCTCAACAAAAATTGTGTTGTAGAAAGGAGAAACAGAATCCTACTAGAAATGATTAGGTCCATGATGGCGTATGCTAACTTACCTATCACCTTTTGGGGTGATCTTTTATTAATTGTTGCTTATATACTTAACCGTGTGTCTTCCAAATCAGTTACTTCCACTCCATATGAGTTATGGACAGGTATAAAACTCGACTAAGTTTTCTTAAACTGTGGGGTTGTGCTGTCTATATTCATGAGCCCTCTCACAAGTATGAGAAATTCGGTCCTAGAGGCAAGAAGAGTATTTAATAAGATACTCAGAACACTCGAAAGGATATGTGTTTATAGGTGAGCAGGAAAGTGGGAGTATAACTGAATTTGGATCACGGGATGTCACATTCTTAGAGAATGAATTTTCTAATAAGGGTGAAATAGGTGAGGACTACTTTCTATTTGAAACCTTGGATCAAGATAATGAATTTAATGGAGCTCATCCAAGTGGGAGCAATGTGAGAAATGAGGAATTAAATTCGACTCATTCTCAATATCAATCATCTGATGAGACGATATCGTCATTTTCTAATTCGAGTGGGAGTATAATGGAGAATAATGTGCAAAGTGTACAATCTCTCGTACGGCAAACAAGTCACAAAAGTATTTCTCGTCGACGTTTTGATATTGAAGGGGAAACTTTTATGGTTACTTCACAAGATGAAGATGAAACTCTAAATTGCTCTAATAAGGAAAAATGGATGCATGCAATGGAAGAGAAAATTGAGTTAATCAAGTCAAACCATATTTGGGAACTAGTTGATCTTCCCAAAGGACGTGAAACCATTGGGAATAAGTGGATTCGCAAAATAAAGCGTAAAACTAATGACTCAATAGAAAGACATGAGGCTTGTCTTGTGACGAATGGGTATAATCAACATGAATGAATTGATTATGAGGAAACATTTTCTTTTTTAGTAAGATTTACCTCAATTCGTCTTATTCTGGCAATAGTAGCTAGTATGGATCTTAAGTTACATCAAATGGATGTAAAGACTGCTTTTGTCAATGGATAATTAAAAGAAGAAATATATCTGGAACAACCCATTGGTTTTATTTTGAAAGGCCAAGAACAAAAGGTATGTCGACTTTTGAGATCGATTTATGACTTTAAGCATTTATCGAGACAATGGTATATATGTTTTCATAATGCTATAATGGCATATGATTTTACAAAGATTGATGAGCATTATTGTATGCATCTCAAAAGATCTAAAGATCAATTTGTGATTATATCATTATATGTTGATGATATACTAATTGTTAGAAACAATATGAAGTTTGTTAATACTTTTAATAGTTGGTTATCTTTCAACTTTGAGATAAAAGATATGGGTGAGGCTGCATATATTCTTGGAGTTAAGAGTTCAAGGGATCGTTTGAAGAGATCATTGTCTCTTTTGCAAGAAAAGTATATAAGTAAGGTTTTTGAACGATTTCGTATGCAAAATTGTAAAATCATATGTACTCATATTGCAACAGGTGAAGGATTGAGCTATAAAATGTGTCTAAAGACTCAACAAGAGAATGAAGAAATGCAACATGTTCCTTATGCTAGTGCTATTGAAAGCTTAATGTATACTATGATGTGTATAAGACCTGACCTATATTTTGCAGTTGTAATGGAAAATAGATACCAATCTAGTCTAGGTCAGGCACATTGGAAAGCCGTCAAAAGAATATTGAAGTATTTAAAGGGAACTGTCACGCCTCGATTCTCGAACGTGCGCCCATCCCTCACTTGGTCGATTAATAGTGACGTCCCAGGACGCATCGCCGACCCTTTCATTTAAAATATGCATGCGGAAACATATATAAAATCCCCACACAATAAAATAATGGGATATAAAAGTAGGGTAATATTTTTCACAACTGAAAACCACAACCACACTTTTATACAATACAAACCACTTAATATATAATACAATACTATTCACACAAGTCTGATCTATCATATATCAGTCCACAACTTCAGGTTTGTAAGACAGGATGAGTCCACAACTTCAGGTTTGTAAGACAGGATGAGGTCTTAGTCCTCATCCGGGTCATACTCTAGATCATCCTTGGGATCCTCCTCTGACTCCTCTTCTGGCTCTTCTTCAGGGTCTTCCTCCTTAGGTTCATCCCACTCTTGATCCTCCTCCTGCTCAACGATCTCCCCTTTTTCTTCGCTCCAATTAACGCCCCCGGTTGAGTATACTAGAGATTCAGGATCGCCCTCGAGCTTGGGATCCTTAGCATCCACTACCGACCCATCCTTAGGATCTGCCGTCCCCTTCCCGAATGCTTCTTCTAAAACGATCAGGGGTACATCACCTTCCGATATGGGACCCTCACTTCGCCCATCATGATACTCACGATACCACACCCGGTACTCATAGGGCACATTAGTGGGTCCACCCACGTCAACCCCAATCGTGGATTTCACCAGTACATATTCTAAGCCTTCAAGGTGGGGGTGTATCGGAAAGTGAATCACTAACTCAGTGATATCTTCGGGTATACCGTAATGCATGGGAGGATGAAGAGGTGGAGGTGCTGCCATCTAGAGGCTTGAAATATTATCCCACAACGGGGTGAGACGACGTCTCAGTGAGTTCTACCCCCTAAGACTCGATTAGAAGGCCAATATGCCATAAGGGTTGCCTAAGCACAACACAGGTCAGAGACTTACCTTGGCCTCATATTCCACCTGCAATTCAGTATAGTTCAAATAGGCACCCAAATCAATCACTACAGATTAAAACATCGATCGATCGACCTAGTCGATTACATGTCAATCAGACCATTCCCTGGTCATTCCATTCAATACTGTCCATTCTCCAAGATAACCTATTGAGTTACCGAGCTAGTATATTACACGATTCATTCTCCGAGATGATACATCAAGTCACCGAGCCGCTATAATATACTATACATTCTCTGAGATAACCTATTGAGTTACCGAGCTAGTATATTATAATATTCATTCTCCGAGACGACATATAGAGTCATTGAGTATATTCATCATAACGCACATTCTCCAAGATGACATGTTAAGTCACCAAGCTGTTATGGCATGTCGTCCTTTCTCCAAGATGACCTATAGAGTCACCGAGTCGACATTTCATACCGTCCATTCTCTAAGATGACCTATAGGATCGTCAAGCCGGTATCATATAGTATTTAGATTGTACATATATTTACCATTTTTATCAATATACCGTCCTTTCTCCAAGATGACATGTAGAGTCACTGAGCCGGTATCATATAACATTCTGATTGTACAATCAATTTGCCATTTTTATCATTCCCGATAAAAGTACACGTGTGTGGGTACACGACCGGCCTTAGCCAAAATACAAGGTTTTCACTTTCGAACCTCCCACTATTTTCAGTAGTCCCAAAATAGATTTTTGGCGCTATAGATTGATGCCCAGTAATTTTTCCATTAATTACCAAAATTATCCAATTTTTGGAATAAAATACCAATCCACACAATTTCACTCATTTTGCACAATCAAGTACTCAGATAAATAAACAGAGAGCACCACTGAAATCAGCATGAAATTCCAGTCGTCGGCTATTCCAGCCTAATTTCCGGAAAATTAATAAATAAATGCAATAAATCCAACTTAGGCCCGTAATGCCTAATTGGAAGCTAAAACTGACCCGGAAAAATTTCGAGATTTGTTCAATAAATTATAGAACCTGTCTACTTGCTAATTACACTAACCATTTGCTTAACATGCATAGGTAAATCCCTAATTTAATTATCATAATCTAATCTATATACCTAATTGCACTTAATTAAATCTAATCAACCCCTAAGCATCATTAACCTACTAAGCAAGGTTTAGTGAATTAAACTCACTTGGTAATCGAACCGTCCAGTTCAATTTGACGGGAACGTGATGGGGGCCGACTTTCTCCAAAGCGGGCCTAGGTTTCAAGGTCCGGAACACCTCCACAACGGGCCTAGATGGTGGTTGGATACCCACAAAGTCAGCCTCTGTTTTGAGCTACAAAACAAAGAAAACAAAACTGTTTTGGTGAGGCGAAGTTGGTGGTGGACGGCTTGGCGAGGCAATCGACAGCTGAACGGGGTTCCACGGCAGCCGAACGAGCTCTGGCTTGGCTCGACCAGGGGCTGGGACGCATAGATGGAGGGAGGCAGAGGAGAACGCGTGCAACGATGGGGCGTGCAAGAGGCGTGGACGGTGTGCGGTGGTGCGAACGGTGGCGTGAGGTGGCGACGGCAGCTCTAGCTTGCTCCGACGACTTCGGCTTCTCTCCCTAGGCTGCTGGCGTCTGAAATACACAATGAGGAAGGAGATAGGCTGGTCGATCAGCCTTGGAGAGGAAGAGAGAAGATGAGGGTCCACATACCTTGATTTTCTTCTCCCTTGTCCCCTTCCTTCTTCCATAGCCAAGTATGGTTTGGCTCTCCTTAGGCCACCAAGGCGCATCCATAGAGACTTGAAATGGTCCAAAACCATAGGGCAAGGGGGGCATACGAATTTCCAAGATTTCTCCTTCAATTGGGCTTAGTTTCTTGCTCAATTCATTCCCAATTGGCTTTGATAAATTCAATTGACACCTCAATTATCAAATTAGTATTTTTCATCACCAATTGATCCATCTTACATCCCACTTGCACGATCAAAACCGGTCCCAACTTTTTTCTGGGCAAAAACAACCCTAGAATGACTTTGATGATGAAAAATACCTTGATTTTCTTCTCCCTTGTCCCCTTCCTTCTTCCATAGCCAAGTATGGTTTGGCTCTCCTTAGGCCACCAAGGCGCATCCATAGAGACTTGAAATGGTCCAAAACCATAGGGCAAGGGGGGCATACGAATTTCCAATATTTCTCCTTCAATTGGGCTTAGTTTCTTGCTCAATTCATTCCCAATTGGCTTTGATAAATTCAATTGACACCTAAATTATCAAATTAGTATTTTTCATCACCAATTGATCCATCTTACATCCCACTTGCACGATCAAAAACGGTCCCAACCTTTTTCTGGGCAAAAACAACCCTAGAATGACTTTGATGATGAAAAATACCTTGATTTTCTTCTCCCTTAAAATAGACAGATAATCTTACCTTATCAATAAGACAGTTTAAGTAAATGAACTTACAGTCGTGTCGATTCGTATTCTTAGTCTTTTAACCTTTGAGTCTGATGCTCTGTCAGACTTTAGTTTCTGAGTCTGAGCTTCAGCATTCTTCAAGAGATAAAATATTGAGTCTTGAGCGGATAGACTCAAACAAGCTTTTCTCAAGTGGCTTTGTGAAGATGTCTGCCAGTTGATTCTTTGAGTCTATGAATCGTATCAAGACTTCTTTGTTCTGAACATGATCTCTTATAAAGTGATGTCGAATCTCAATATGTTTTGCTCTTGAATGTAAGATAGGGTTCTTTGTAAGATTGATTGCACTGGTGTTGTCACATCTAATTTCTGTGCAAGAGTCTTCAATGCCAAAGTCTTGCAGTTGTTGTTTTATCCACAATACTTGAGAAGAGCAACTTCCAAGAGCAACGTATTCTGCTTCAGCTGTTGAAAGAGCCACAGTACTTTGTTTCCTCGAAAACCAGGATACTGCCCTGTTTCCAAGCAATTGACAAGTACCTGAAGTTCTTTTTCTTTCAACTCTACAACCTGCAAGATCTGCGTCTGAATAGCCAAGAAGTGTAAAGTCTCCTTCTTTGGGATACCAAAGACCGATCTTAGCAGTAGTAGCAACATATTTAATAATACGTTTAACATCACTTAAGTGAGATTCTCTAGGGTCAGATTGAAACCTAGCACATATGCAAACACTAAATAATATGTCAGGTCTCGATGCAGTAAGATAGAGAAGTGAACCAATGATACTCCTGTATAACTTTTGGTCAATTTTCTTCCCTGCTTCATCTTTGTCTATCTTCAAGGAACTTGACATTGGTATGTCAGTCTTTTTGCAATTTTCCAGACCGAACTTTTTAACAAGTTCTTTTGCATATTTCTCTTGATGAATGAATATTCCCTCCTTTAGTTGTTTGACTTGTAGACCAAGGAAAAAGGATAGTTCACCCATCATGCTCATCTCGAATTCATCCTGCATAGACTTAGAAAATTTCTTGCACAAAGTCTCATTAGATGATCCAAATATGATGTCATCAACATAAATCTGAACAAGTAGAAATCTTTTACCTTCCTTTTTAATGAACAAAGTAGTGTCTACCTTTCCTTTAGAAAAGCCAGTATGAATTAAGAAATTACTTAGCCTTTCATACCAAGCTCAAGGAGCTTGTTTCAGTCCATATAAAGCTTTCTTCAGTCTGAATACGGAGTCTGGTTTCTTTGAATCTTCAAAACCAGGAGGTTGTTCTACGTAGACTTCTTCTTGAATGAATCCATTCAGGAATGCACTTTTGACATCCATTTGAAACAACCTGAAATTCTTATAGCAAGCAAAAGCAAGTAGTAATATGATTGCTTCTAACCTTGCTACTGGAGCGTAAGTCTCATCATAGTCTATCCCTTCTTCTTGCGTGTATCCTTTAGCCACGAGTCTTGCTTTGTTTCTCGTTACTTTGCCTTTTTCGTCAACTTTGTTCCTGAAAACCCATTCAGCTCCAATAACTGATTTACCTTTTGGTTTGGGAGTTAATTCCCATACGTCGTTAATACTGAATTGTCTGAGCTCTTCTTGCATTGCTTCAATCTAGCTTTCATCAGCTAAAGCTTCTTCAACATTTTTGGGTTCTATTTCAGAAATGAGAGCAACAGCACTAGACTCTTCTCGCCTTTTGGATCTTGTTCGAATTCCCTCATTAATGTTTCCAATAATGAGTTCTTCAGGATGACTAGACTTGTGCTTCCAGTGACTGTTCAGTCTGATAGATTGTTGATCTTCTTCTTGAGTAGGTTCTTCATCAGTAGCTTGTTGTACTGATTTTGATTTAGCAACTGCTTCAGTGGAGTTAGATCTAGCAATTTCTGGAGCAGATTCTGAATCTTCAGTCTGTATCTTCTGAACTTGTGGAGAGTCTTGAAATTTTACATTCATTGATTCTTCCACAGTCTGAGTCTTTTTGTTGAACACTCTAAAAGCTTTGCTTGTAGTGGAGTATCCAAGAAAGAATCCTTCATCTGATTTTTCTTCAAACTTACCAATACGATCATTTGCATTCTTTAGAATAAAACATTTGCAACCAAATATTTGAAAATAAGAAACTATTGGTTTCTTCCCTTTAAAAATTTCAAAAGGAGTTTTCTCAAGAATTGGTCTTAAAAACACTTGGTTTATAATATAGCAAGCAGTTGAAACATCTTCTGCCCAAAACCTTGAAGAAACTTGATTTCCAATTAAAACAGTTCTTGCCATTTCTTGTAAAGACCTATTCTTCCTTTCCACAACCCCATTCTGTTCTGGTGTATATGGAGAAGAGAATTTGTGTTGAAAACCAAATTCATCACATAAATTAGCAAAGTCTTGATTTTCAAACTCACCTCTATGGTCTGTACGAATGCTTGTAATAGTGTGACCTTTCTCATTGTGCACATTTTTAGCAAATTTTGAAAAGAGAGAGAAAGTCTCTGACTTACTTGTAAGAAAGTAGACCCAAGTGAATCGTGAATAGTCATCCACTATTACCAGACAGAACCTTTTACCACCAATGCTTTTCGTTCTGGTAGGTCCAAACAAATCCATGTGCAAAAGCTGCAATACATGATTAGTGGAAACTTTATTTATTGATTTGTAAGAGTTTCTAACCTGTTTACCCAGTACGCATGGTGTACATAGATCAGACTTTGAATAATTCAGAATAGGCAATCCTCGAACAAGTTTCTTTGTAGAGATCTTGTTGATTTGCTTCATGTTGATATGGCATAGCTTTTTGTGCCATAGATTTGCTTCATCTTGTACTAATATTAAGCACTGTGATCTTTCTTGATTCACATCCAGAAGATAGATATTTTCATGTCTTCGACCAGTAAAAGATTGAGTAAGGTCTTTACTGATTCCAGAGCACGTTTCTTCCTGAAAGTTGATCTTGAAACCAGAATCACACAACTGACTTATGCTAAGCAGGTTGTAATTTAATCCTTCAACTAATGAAACATTATTGATAGACAAACTTTCAATCTTCACTGTTCCTCGACCAGTAATCTTCCCTTTGTTGTTACCACCAAAGGAAACTTTTCCTCCATCTATCTGGATAAGTTTTATGAAGCAACTTGAGTCTTCTGTCATATGTCTTGAGCAGCCACTATCAAGATACCATTTTATCTTCTTTTTGATAGTAACCTGAAATTAACAGAAATCAAGCTCTTTTTGGTACCCATACCATCTTGGGTCCAGAAGTGTTAGAACAATAGACAGTCTTAGCCCAGCTCTTTTTAACAGGTCTCCAAACCAAAGGACATTCTTTCTCACAGTGTTCTAAGCTTTTACACTTGGAACATCTCAGAGCATTTCTACCAACAGGTTTTACAAAGACTTTCTGGAAATGATTCTTGTAAACAGTTCTAGCTGGTCTTTGTTTAATTCTTTCTTTTACCTTCGGAAAATCAATCAGTGGAATAGTTTCAGAAGTCATACCAAGACCTAACTTGTCAAAATATGGTCTTTGTATCGAAAGAATCTTATCCAGCTTTTCAGAACCATTTGAAAATCTCTTTGATATGTTAGTGATATCATTTTTCAAAAGATTATTTTCTTTTAAAATACTATTTGAGTTTTCTTTCACAATAGCAAAATCTTTTTCCAGTTTTTCAAACTTTTCTTTCATAAGTTTATCCTGTTGTTTCAATGTAGAATTTTCCCTTTTCAATTCGGAGATCCTCTTAAGAGAGGTTTTCAGACTAAGACAAAGTTCATCAATGTATTTAGAAACTTTAACAGGAATTTTCAAGTTACTAACCTCGAGTTCGCTGTCTGAGTCTGTGTCTGAATCAAGGTCTGAGTCTGAGTCTGATTTTGCCATTAAACAAATATTGGCATAATCATTGTCACTATCTTCACATTCAGTATCACTCCAAGTCTCTGCTTTGAGTGCCTTCCTGTTTTTCTCAGTCTTCCCTTTTCTCTTCTTTAACAGAGGACAGTTAGGTCTGATGTGTCCCTTTTTCTTGCATTCAAAGCAAGTCACTTCTTTATTCGTATCATCTTCCTCTGTTGACCTGTTTTGAAACCTTTGAGAATTTTGTTTCTTCCAATTGAATTTCCTTCCTTTTCTGTTCAACTTTCTGAATCTCTTTATCATAAGTGCCAGTTCTTCATCATCTAGATCTTCTTCAGAGTCTGTAACATCAGAATAGTCATTAGACTTTAAGGCAATAGATTTCTTACCTTTTGAGTCTTCCTCTTCGTTGGTCTGTTCTACTTCATAGGATTGAAGAGTCCCAACCAATTCATCTACAGAAAGTGGAGCAATCCTCTGCGTCTCTCTTATTGAGGTTTTTATATAATTCCAGTCTTTTGAGAGTCCTCGAAGAAGTTTGTTGACCTTCATATGTCCTGAGATTGGATGTCCCTGATATTCAAGACCATTCACAATTTCAGTATAGCGACTAAACATGTCAGTAATTGATTCTCCTGATCTCATCTTAAAGACTTCATATTGTCCCAAGAGAATGTTGATCCTTGTTTCTTTCACACGATCAGTTCCTTCATAGGTAATGTGAAGCCTATCCCATACTTCTTTTGCTGTATCACAAGAAGATATTCTATTATATTCAGTAGGGAATAATGCACAATATAAAGAGTAAATAGCTTTGGCGTCGAGAGTCTGTCTCTTGGTGATTTCTTCTTGAGTCAAAAGAGTAGGAACAACAGGTTCTTTTCCTCTCTCTGAGTCTGATGCAGCAACATGAATGATTCCTTTATCAACCACTTCCCATTCCAAAGGATCTTTCGATCTTAGGAATGCCTTCATCTTGTTTTTCCATATGCTGTAATCTTTTCCATCAAAGTATGGAGGTCTGGTATTGCTTTGACCTTCAACCAACCCTGTAGGCAACATACTAGCCATAGATCTTTTACTTAGAAGTAAAGACACTTCTTATAAACAAGTACACAAGCTCTGATACCAATTGTTAGAACTAGAATTAGCACCTAGAGGGGGGTGAATAGGTGTTTAAAGCGATTTTAACAATTTAAACCGAATGAGATATAAATAATTTAAAATCAACGATTGCAGCAAATGAAAACAGTTAACAATATAAAGGATTAGGGATAGAGAATCAAGACTCCAGATTTATAGTGGTTCGGCTTAGATCAAGCCTACGTCCACTCTCCCGCACGGACAGCCCTTCTGGCTGGATTTCACTAAGAATCAATAAGAGTGATTACAGTCTCACGCTCTTGAGTCCACAGTGTAGATTACTCTACTACACTTCCTCAAGGTCTACAATATGATCTCTCTTTTGATTACATGTAACACTCAAAGAATGATATCGCAAAATAGAAAAGGAGATTCAGACTTTGGAATTCTTCTATCCGCACCCTTCAACAACTAGAGCATCTCTCTTATATACTTCTTCATGCCTTCAATACCGTTGGCACCTTCCAAAGAAGTTCTTCCAATCAACCCGTTGGACAGAATCAATTAGAGAGATCTCGAGCTCTTTAAGGTAAGTGTTGATAGCCCATCAATCCTGCTCGCCCATACAATCAGGATCTCGGTTTCCATAAGTAGATCTTTCCAAATATAAGTTGCGAAGTCGTCAAAGAATCTAAACATATTCCATATAAAACTTTGATCGTTTAGTGCTGAATCCAGTAGAAGATATCCACTAGTCGTTAGAATAAAGATCGTATAAGATCAAAATAAACGTCGTCCTGGAAACTGTCCATGTGAGTAGACTTTGAAATATAAGTATTGAGTCTTGGTAGCTTCAGACTTTGATCTTTAGACTTTAATCTTCAGACTTTGATCTTCAGACTTTGTCAATAGAGTCTGTAAGTCTTCAGACTAGACTGATAAACATGTTTTGTCAACTTCAAAATACTTCAAGAGAATTTATCCAACAGGAATCACCAACTAAACTCGACTGTCCAGCACAAGCACAACATAATTACCATCTTCCCCTGGGGATTTGCATAACTTGGAAATCCTGAGGATTAATCTTACCAGGATCAAAAAGTTGCCATATGCTATTGGAAGGTTGGGGAAACTCCTGGAGTTGGATGCTACAAGTTGCATTAGAATGGAAGGGGAAATTTCCAATTGAAATTGGCAACTTGTCTTCACTCGTGAAGCTTTAATTAACATAGACATCCATTTCAAGCTTGCTAGAAAGCATTTGATATCTTTCTTCTCTGCAACATCTTGACTTAGTGGGCTGCCTAAAGCTTTGATGACTGCCTGAGCTTCCTTCCAGGTTAACCTTTCTGCAAGTCACCACTCAGAGTTACATGTTGCCTTCAATTTTTTACCTGATCCATCTATGAGAACTCACTCTGTATGAGTGCAGATCCCTAGAATCTCTCCCAGAGCTTCCCCCAAGATTGTTGAAGTTTAGTGTCACAATGTGTGTTAAGTTGAAATGCTTGCCAGGATTACAGCCATGTGAACGGTCCAAACTGATGCAAAGCGAACGTCGGTGAGTATCAATTTCCCCAAAAAAGGGGGGACATAGCAGGTCGTGCAAAGTTGACTAAACTGGATGGCCTTGGACAATGTGCAGACTCCTCGAGATGAGTGCCAAGGAGTCAGAACAATGGATCGAGCACTCCATTGAATATCGAAGACCATCTAGTCAAAGTTCAAGGTCATGACAGGCTAAAGCACTCGGAAGAATTGGATGTAGATTTTTGCCATTCCATTGAAAGACTAAAATGATAAGTCCTAGAGATTGCAAAAATCTAATTGAAGTTCAAGGCTTTGATGGTTCAGAATTTTTGGAATCACTGAATATCACTAATTGCACATCCATTGATAGATTGAACCTCGCAAAATCAGAGCTTCTAAAGGAATTAGACGCCACAAATTGCAAAAATATAATTGAGATTCATAGCCTTGATAGGTCAAAGTTCTTGGAAAAGCTGGATCTTTGGTTCTGCAAGTCCCTAGAAAGATTACCAAAATTGGCGTTCTTCGAGACCTTGAAAGATTTGAACATCAACTGGTGCATTGAGCTTCGTGATGTTGAGAGCCTGGAGAATTTCTTGTCCTGCCAAGGCATATATATTAACACATTCCCATCCTTAAAAATATTGCCAAACCTGTCAAATTTCAAGAATTTAGAGAAACTCACAATCAGGGATGTGCTTGATGCTTTGCAGATACCTGTAATTGAGGATTTGAGATCTCTGATACATCTAGATATCAAAGGATGCAAATCAATCGAGACTTTACCAGATTTGTCGACATATAAGAAGTTACAATTTCTGGTAGTAACTTTGGGGGCTTGAAAAATTGGGTTTGATATATTTGGATATTTCTGGATGCAACTCATTGGGAGCAATACGAAACCTGCCTAGAACACACATCCTACAGGACTATGAAGAATGTCCATATGATTAGGGCTTACAAATGATTGAATTCCGAAGTAATGATATGATAAATCATGTATTACAACTACGAGACAATTGATGCTTCTCTAAACTAAGGAACAACTCTCTAGTTTTTCATTTTAATCCCTGAAGCATTGGAATCTGATGCTACATGAGGTGGATTTGTTCCATTGATGCTCATCTTGGAAATTCCAACTTGGCAAAGTTAATCTCATCCTATACCATATATCCTGGCGGTTCAGAATGAAAACTGCTAACAACTTTGCTGAAAACCCAGTCTAATGAGTTAGTTGCCACAAGTCAAAACAACTCCAAGAAGCTGAGAACGAGCAACATACTAGCCACAAAGAACCATGCTTAAAGCTTTTAGAGTTAGCAATGCTACCTGCCGTTTGCCTGAATTGAGTTGACAATAAAATGTGCGGAAAATCTCAGAGAGATGGAAGAGAATGTCTTCGAAGTTCGAACATAACAAATGGAATGGTGAATATTGCAGCTACTCCTGCTTTTGGGGACTTCTTGTTGGAATAGAATACGCGGAAATGACAGGATCTTGTAATTTACGTCAACGCGAAATCCCTAGAGAAATAAACGAGAAATAACAAGGACATCGGAAATTTACGTGGTTCGGTCTGAGTATCAGTACCTACGTCCACGGGTAGAGCCAACAATAAATAATCCACTATAATCGAAGAATCAGAGTTTACAATCACTCACATACTCGAGTGTTTCTCACACATAGATTTAACCCCAAACCCAAAGTGTTTATAAATAAACAATTCACTTGGACATAAACTCACTACACAAAAATCACCGCACGTTAAAGCTAAAAAAAAAATGTCGAAAAACAAGAACTCCTTTTCTTAATCACGTTGGTGGCTCCTCTTCGGCTTGACGTTGTGCGGCAACGGCTCCTCATAGGGTTTCAGCAGTGCTCACCAAAGGAAAGAAGACGTGCGTAATCTATTTTATGTGTGCCCAAAAGGTCAAAACTTTGACCTGGGCCCACCTCCTTTTGGTTCTACGATGTAGAGGCTTCTTTCCTTTTTTTCAAAGGCTAAAAGAAACCGCCTTGGAATTTTGTATGCCCAAAGTCAAATATTGGGCCCCGCCAAGAAAATTTAGAAAAAGGTTCTGTCATGCCCCGATCCTCGATTGCATGCCCATCCCTTGGTGGTCGGTAAAATTTGTGACTTCCCAAGACGAGTTGCCGACCATTTCATTTTATTGCACATGCGGAAGCGAATAATAAATCCCTTGACAATAACCATCTTGGGATAGAAAAGCAGGACAATAGATTCACAAACAAAACATGCTTTTATAAGCCAACTGAGTCAAATACAAAAGTGTACAACCAAAAGACTGGTTCTCAAAAGAAGCCGTCCTATCTGACCTACACTTCAGATCCCCTCAGTTCGGCTCCAGATTCTTTGCTCTACGGCCCTGAAAAATGAGCCCACGACGGGGTGAGATATAAATCTCAGCAATTTCACGTTCTAACCTCGATTAGGAGGGTAATATGCCTAGAAGCGTCTTAACCACACAACCATACAACCACGGAGACTTACCTTGTTTCAAATCCCCCCTTTAGGTTAGTAAAGTTCATATCACACCCATAAGTGCAGTAATAACACTCGATCAAATAGAGCATCTCAAATAACATCTCCGTCAATCACCACGTCTCAGTCGACCATATATTCCAATTGATCACTGTCACACAGGCATGACCTATCATGGATTTCAATTGATTATAGTCACATAGGTACGATCTAACCGTCACGCAGCGGATCTAACCATCACACGGCGGGTTTATCTGTCACACAGCAGATCTAATTGACACATAGTGGACCTAACCGTCACATAGCGGATCTAACCGTCACATAGCGGATTTAACTGATACACAGCGGATCTATCTGTCACATAGCAGATTCATCAGTCACACAACTAGGCGTCGTCTCATCCCATCAAGCACGACAACTTTTAGCTCAAGACGGCTTTCCATATAAAAGCATCGTTCACCCGACACACAGTGGTGACGAATTCTCTTAACCAGCACACGATTAGCCAAACTCGACCAAGGACATTATGCTTCACTCTTAAATTCCTTAATTAAAATAATGTATTGGCTTATTTTCTTCGTGTTAAAAATACCCAATAAAAATAATCGTGTGTGGGTACACGGTCGGCCTGAGCCAAAAATATAATATCTTTCTTTTGGAAAATTCCACTAATTTCAACAGTCCACAAATCCATTTTTGGCATTGTCAACTAACGCTCGGTGATTTTCCAATTAATTACTGAAAATAAGAAATTTTGGGATAAATACCCAAAATCACCAATCACACTCAATTTACACAAAATAACAGTCAATTAAATAATCTAACAACACCAATGCAATCAGCATAAAATTCCGGTCACCAACTATGCCGGTCTAATTTTTGGAAAATCAGCCATTTTTTGATGTCTTGCAATGGATTTATCTAAATCAATCTTAGCAACATAGCTTTTTTCTCGGTATTAATTACGGAAAATAATTAATAAATACCAAAAAATAGCAACTTAGGCCGGAAAAGCCTAATTAAAAGCTGAGATGGGCCCGGAAAAATTCCAAGACTCGTTAAATAATTACCGATCTGTCTACTTACTAATTGCACTATTCTAAACACCTAACATGCATAATTGAATAATTAAATCACTAATCTAATCTAACTAACTACCTAATCCCTAATTAACTTAAACTGAATACCCCTTAAACGTCATTAGCATATTAAGTAGAGTTTAGTGCATAAACTCATCGGTTTAACGCGAAAATCGGTTCACCACGACGGTGGCGCGACGACAGCCGAGACTTGGGCTCGCGGCGATGCCAATGAAACTTGGATCTGGCCGAAAATGGTCCAGGGCAACTCACGATTGAGCTGGTCGAGCTGCTTCGATTCTGTTTTGGACTAAGCTGGCGTTGGGGGGAAATGTCGCGGACAAAGGGAAGGAGCTGCTGCGGTGATGATGGCGTTGGATTGGAGCTGCTTTAGTGGGGTTGCAGAATTCAGAGGGAGCTCGCAGACTGCTGGAGTCAACATTGGGGAGAGGAGTCGCTGGTGGTTGGCCGGAGAGGACGCACGGCAAAGGGAGAAATGCTGGAGCTGCTTCGGTTCCACCTGACTTCGAGGCAGCTGCACTCGATGGAGCTTGCTAGCACACGAAGGGAAAGCAACTGCTGGTGTCAACGGGAAAGGGGGGAGGCTTCACTGGTGTTGACCCGTTGGGAGGTGGCTGGCATCGATTGGAGTTGGCTTAGTGGGGACAGACGCTTGCGAAGTAGCGGGATTCGGCTTGGCTGCATGGCATGAAGTGGACGATGGGTTGGCGTTGGACGAGTGGCAGTGGGATTGAAGATCGGTGGAGGTGACAACGTGAAAGTGGAGCAGTAGAATCCACGTGAAGAAGCGAGGCTTCGAATGGGAAAATGAAAGAAAAAGCAGGAGTAGCTCATCTAATGCGGAAGGTGATCCAACCGAAGGAAAATGAGGTGAGGGCAGAAGCTGCGACGGAGGGAGAGAACGGTGGATGCATGCTGGAGAAGCTGCTGATGGGGGCCCCCAAAGTCAAACAAACCTATCCACTTAATTAAATGCATGTACCATAATTCTTTCTAGAAAATTAAATCCATAAATAGCACAAATTGATGCCCAAAATACAGCCCCCAATCCATAGCTCCGAATTTCACTAAACTTGGCTTTAATTCCTTAACAAAATTCCCCAATTTGACGTCCAAAATTCGGTGAAGAAGAAAGTCCGCACAATTTTTGCAAGTCCCCTTCACCAAGTTCTCGGTTTGGAAGTAAAAAATCCCTTGAATTTGGCCCATCTGAATTTCCGTTATTTTCCAAAATGTTCGAACTAATTTTCGGTAAAAATCCTGAACTTGACAAAATTTCTCCGAAAGACAAGATGACGTCCTATAAATGAATCGTGACACGCTCAAACGTCCGATTTCTGAAACCGAATTCAATTTCGTGGTTAAAATCGACCGAACGCGATTTTAGTCCAATCTAACCTATCGGGTAGCTTCTAGGGATTTTACCGCGAATATATCCCTTAACGGCTTCACCTAATAGATTGGTTAACTCTTAAGTGATCAACTTAGAGAAAAAGGACCATAGGCGCCCCGACGAAAAGCCCATTTCATTTTATCGGGACGAGTCGAAAATTTAGGATGTCACAACTCTTCCCCTTTTATAAATTTTTTTTCTCGAAATTTAAACCATTACAATTCTTCTTCAAAATGGTGGGGTATTGTCGTCTCATCAAGTCTTCACTTTTCCATGTAGCTCATTCTATCCCGTGGTGTTGCTAAATCACTTTAACCAAAGAGGTCGTCTTGGTGCGCAGAAATCTATTCTTTTCGATCTACAAGCTGAACCGGGCTTTCCACGTACGACACTCTGTTGTCCACATCGAATTCTTCAAAATTCAGCATGTGGGTCGAGTCAGGCTCATACGTCCTCAACATTGAGATGTAAAAGACGTCATGCACTTGCGCCAACCCGGCGATAATGCAAGATGATACGTTAGGATCCCGATTCTTCCTAGAATCTCAAAGGGACCTACATACCTCGGACTCAGCTTTCTCTTTCTTGACAAAACGTGAAGTACCCCTCATTGGTGACACCTTCAGAAAAGCGTGCTCACCAACTTGGAATTCTAATGACAACGGTATCCACTAACTGTTGAACCAACTCTGGGCCTGTAATATTTCATTCCCTAACTTCATCCCAACATACTGGCGTTCTATTGGCTCTGCCATAAAATGCTTCAAAAGGAGCCATTTGAATGCTCTGCTCGTAGCTGTTGTTGTAGGCGAACTCGACAAGGTGAAGCTGTTTCTCCCAGCTTCCCTTGAAACCCAACACACACGCTCTCCACATGTCCTCGAGAGTCTGAATTGTCCTTTCAGGCTGGCCATCTGTCTGCGGATGGTAGGCCATACTATACTGCAGCTTCGTTCTTAAGGCGGTCTGCAAGCCTTTCCAATGCAAGATCCTTTTTGTCGCAACCAAATTTTTGGGTGCACCACCTAAAATTAGGCTAATGGATTGCTAAGTCTAACTTAGGTCAGGCTCTCCTAAGCCCATACCAATTCGTGACTTAGGTTCAAATATCTGGCATGCAAAAGATTTTTCAATTAGGAATCGCCACTAATCAGTTTACGGTACGTCAATTAGACACGTAAGTAAAATTATGGGAGAATTATTTTACTTTTACGAACCAGAGATTTATGAGTTCGGGGACTTGATTACGCTAGATTTCTCTAACGCTCTTTCGGTACCTTTCTCTTTTATTTTGAAAAATGTTTGGCAAGCAGCTTGAATTGATTTTAATTTATCTCCCTAACATGTGAGGCAATCATGCGGGTGCGCAAACCATCAATTTAGCACTCAAGAAAACAAATGAATAAATTGCAAAACTTACCTCATAGCAACGAAAGTATCTGCAATGTTAGATCATAGTTCACATCGAAGATCCTAGATATGATTTCTAATTAACACGCAATCACTCAATTTTGGTTTTCACTTTATTTAATGAGGATCATGTAATGCATGCTACTAATCTAACATGAAATGATATGACATGGCAATATGACCTAAACTATATGACATAAATAAGCATGTAGCCTATCCTGAAGCATGAAATTATCTAAAACTATAACTAAGTAGAAAATAAAATTAACTATGCAATCCTACCCTAGTATGCAATGATGTGCAAAGATTGCCCTAACTCCAAGTTTTCTTTTTTATTTTTCATGAAATTCGAAATTAAAATAAATGCAACAATTAAATATGCAATCTAAATTAACCAAATGACCTAGTTCTAATGACGAGTAATTTCTAACTAAATGAACCTAGCAACAATCACTAAATGACATGCATTTCATGAACCTAATTCTATATGATGTGCACATGATTTTTTTTATTTTATTTTATATAAAAATTCATAATTAAAAATGCTAAAACAAAAATCTAACTAAAGTGAAATGTTATCTAATTTAAATGCCTTCTAAACATGCATTTTAAAAATAACTAACTATCATGCAATCGATTCTAATCTACATGGGATGCAAAATGCAATTTTGTATTTTCCGGATAAATAGAACAATTAAAAGATAAACACCAAATCATCCATGGTCATAAAAAATGTCATCCATCATTTGAATTGAAATCCAAACTTGATTATTTCTCTAATAAAATTGATAAATTGATCTTAAGCCTTAAAGATCAAGATATCAATTTTACTCCCGCATGAATAATTATTCTATCTAAAGCCTTATAGATAGAATAAAAATTTGTGTGGTTGCGATTTGGATGCTACATCAGAGAATTTCAATCATGCATTGGAAAGTATTTCCACCAAAGAGATAAAATATCAAAAACTAAAATAAGATAAAACAAATCTACCTAATAAATTAAATCTACCTAATAAAATAAATTTACCTAAAAATAAAATAAATCTCTACCTAAATAGAATTTTTTTTCCAAAAAATCCGAACGGTGAGGTGGACCGCGATGGAAGCTCGGCACAGCTAAGGACAGGGCTCGGCACGGCCGCGAGGAACGCCAAGGGAACCTACAAAAACAAAGAATCCACAGCTGGTGTGGTTCAGTGATCAATGAATTCATGGCCTATGATGGCTCGGCCGTGATGAGTGCTGCTCGGTGGGACTCCTTGATTGAACCACAAAGTCACGATCTTCTCTTGCTTCAATTCCACGTGGTCTCTCTTGGGGAACTCAATCAACTTTCCAGCTTTCACACAACAAGAAGAGATAAATTCCACAGCTTCTCTTCCCCTTCTTATTATTACTTCTCCATAGCTTGCGTTTGGTCTTCTTCCCTGGCCCCACCAAGCTCCAATTTTTGTTTGCTTTCAAAACCAACGAAGGCAAGATTTTTTAGGGACAGTCGGGGGCACATGCGGGAATCGCGAGCAAGGACACAGGTGGTGAGATCAGCAACTCAGCGTCATCATGGTGTGGACAGCAGCTTTGTTGTCAACGTGGTGAGACTAAAGCAGTAGCATTGTCAAGGTCGAGGACAGCGAGCTCGGCATAGTAGGGCTTGCGGCTCGTTGACAAGTTGTCATGGAGGATGAGAGTGTTGCGGTAGTAGTGGCGAGGTCTCGGCGTAAGCTTGGCCAAGAGAACTCACGTTCTCTCCTCTCTCTTTTCTCACGTATATCTCTATATGTGGCCGTGTATTGAATTGTGAGCCCCCCCGAAATCCTACACAAACAACCTATTTATAGGCCAAAGATTAGGGTTTTAATTTTTTCCAAATCCGTATTCACAAAGATTTCTTTTTCCAAATGCAATATTCGTTTTGCCGAACGCAATATTTGCTTTTCCACTTGCCTTATCCAAAAAAATTAATCATATCCCAGAAAATTTCAAATTCCTATTTTCACGAGATAATCTTTGATCATTAAAAAAAAAAACAGGCTTGGGTCAATTTGCTCACTACTTGGGCTTAGTCCGGCCTACTAAGTTAAAACTCAGAACCACTAAATCGAAACCATCCACCACCGGTCCAATAAATAAATGCAAAAAATGCAAATTAAAAATAAATGCACCTAAATTTATATGCTATGCAATTAATATTTTTTCAAGGATAAAATTAACCCCTAATTTTTCTATGCAATAAATAAATGACCATATCGCCAAAATTTAAGTGTCAATAGCTATCCCTATTTGAAGGTGAGCTTGTAGAGGTTGCCTTCAAAGACAAATTGAAACCTAAATTTTGACCATGCACATGCACTGAATGATTTGATTTTTTATTATTGATTTTTTTTTGTCAGAAAATGAATTCCATTTTAAAATGCAATTCATATGATGCATGGAAATGCTAATGCAAATGCATGATGTGAAAGGAAATGAGGTACCTACAGTCACTTACTAATCAGTGTGGTAGAGCATCTTGAGGTACATGATAAATCCCCATTTACTCTACAAGTACCCAAATCTCACTCAGGTTCATTGAAGAGTCTAACAGGTAATAAATTGAGACATCGAGACTTGGAAAAACATTCACATCCAAAGTGAAATGTTCAAGGAAAAGAATTGAGACATCTAGATCCAGATTGAGATGTCAAGATTTTTGTACTCGAAATACCTAGATCCAGACTAAGGTATAACTAAAAAGCTTGAAAAACATTCACATCCAAAGTGAAATGTTCAACAAAAAGAATTAAGACATCCAGATCCAGACTAAGATGTCAAGATTTTTGAACTCGATATATCTAGATCTAGACTAAAGTATAACGAGAAAGGTCCAAAAAACATTCACATCCATAGTGAAATGTTTAGACGAAAAGAATTAAGACATCAGATCTAAACTGAGATGTCAATAATTTGTGCTCGAAATACCTAGATTCAGACTAAGGTATAACGAGAAAGATTAAAAACATTCACATCCATAGTGAAATGTTCAACGAAAATAATCAAGACATCTGGGTCCAAACAGAGATGTCATGATTTTTGAATTCGAAATACCTAGATCCAGACTAAGGTATAACGAGAAATATTGAAAAACATTCACATCTAGAGTGAAATGTTTAACAAAAATAATCAAGACATCTAGATCCAAATTGAGATGTCAAAATTTTGGGACTCTAGGCTACGAAAGTACGTCAGGTCAATAAAAGAAATCTGGGCTACGGAAGCATGCCGGTTCGATAAAATGGACATTGGGCTACGAAAGCACGCCAGGTCAATATAAATGGACATTGGGCTACGAAAGCACGCCAGGTCAAGAACTCTGGGCTACGGAAGCACACCTAGTCGATAAAGGGACATCGGGCTACGAAAGCACGCTGAGTCAATGAAAATGGACACTGGCTTATGAAAGCACGCCAGGTCAAGAATCCCGGGCTACGGAAGCACGTCGGGTTGATAAAGGGATATCGGGCAACGGAAGCACGCCGAGTTAATGAAAATGGACATCGGGCTACGGAAGCATGCCGAGTCAATGAAAATGGACACTGGGCTACAGAAGCACACTAGGTCAAGAACTCTGGGCTACAGAAGCACGCCGGGTCTATTAAAAGGGACATCGGGCTACGAAAGCACGCCGAGTCGATGAAAATGACTTTGGGCTACGAAAGCACACTAGGTCGATATGAAGGACACCGAGCTACGAAAGCACGCCGGGTCTATTAAAAGGGACATCGGGCTATGAAAGCACGCCTAGTCCATGAAAATGACTCTGGGCTACGAAAGCACGCCAGGTCGATATAAAGGACACCGGGCTATGAAAGCATGCCAAATCTCAAGGCTTCAAGAAGCAACTTGAACGTCAAGTATTACTTGGTCTTCAAGGAAATATTACCTATCAAACATGATTAGAGCAAAACTGATATGCATTCATCAAAGAGGTAGACGATCTGAGCTACTTTAAATGCACATTTCAAATTTCAGTGAGGTTTTCATCAATTCAATCAAGGTTTATGCGTAATGACTTTACCATATTTGCATCACCCAAATTTCCATAGAAGAGAATTGTCGTTCGAGACAATAACATTGATTTCTTAAGAATGTTAAATGAGAGACTTTTAGTTAGAAAGGACTTTCACTCACTCTCATTTAGAATGTCTATTTTATGAGAATTGCTCCATCTCACCATCATCATATCGACAATAGTCCGAGTATTCTCGCAAACGGTACAACTTTACCAATCTAAGAGGTCTTTAACAGGGACCATAATGTGGGCTTGGTCAATGGCTTAACAAAGGGACTATTTGAGTCAAGGCAATTGAAAGAACAATTCTATAATCATCTCCGGGTTTACAAGTCAAGAACCCTGCAAAATGAGAAAGAAATAATCTTGCTCGCACTTTTTCGAGCAATGCTTAAAACATGTGAACCCCCATGTTAATTCAAGTGCCATAATCTGAATAGACTTTATAAGGGACGTTTCATAGGCTGGGTTTATGGATTGAGAAACGAAAGGATCATTAGGTTCAAAATATGTGTAAAGGGTGAGAGTTGATGATCATCCTGGCATTGCCACTAGTTTTCTTTTTCACCATGAGGGATTGTCTTCATGAAGCGCCCTATTGATTGTAAAAACTCAGCATATGAGTTCTTTGAGTATTGCTCCATTGGAGATACAAGCTTTTTATAGCCGATAGCCCTTCTCTTGATTTTCTTTTTTCATCTATGGGCATCGGCCTTGCTTTTACCAGGCACACCACTTTTTCATGCCCCTAGTTCTCATTCATTTTTCTTCACTTCTTTTTCATGGGCATTGGTCTTGCTTTTACCAAGCACACTAATTTTTCATGTCCTTAGTTCTATTTTGAATTCAATTCTTGGGCACAATGCATGCGTCAAGCAATTACACTTTGAATGACACTCGAACTTTCAAGGGTCTTCATCTGCCTTTTGCCCTGCCCCAATGTGGGGGATGATCACCAATTGGGTTTAAAGAAATGAAATTGCAGGCTCAAGTGGGCTATGCAAAGGTTATATCTATGTATGATAGAGAAAGAAATGCTCTTCGTCATCCTAAGGCACTTAAATACCACATGAATTCAATGTAATAGCATGACTAGAAGATTGATGCAAGTGAGGGCAAGAAAATTTCAATCCATTTTCTTCACCTTATGGTGCTGTCTTACCCTCCAATTTGCCCTGATGTGGGGTGGTTCTTAATAAGGGTAATTTGAAAAGAATTTTCATAAGTGTATGAAGCTTCAAATGGGTTAAGCAATTGATCACTTGTAGTGTTTGGGATAGAGAAATGAATTTCCTTTCATCATTTCAATCATCGTACCTTTTGCGAGAAAACTCTTTACCTTGCAGATATGGAACTTTCTACACTCATCTCACAAATGTATAAGCAAGGCACTATGTATAGGATAAGGCTTGCCTTTCATCATCCTTACACGTCTCATTTTGCATGCTCAATCTATTGAATTATCCATCTTGACAAATCTCCACATGAAATTGGTGAGTTAAATAGGTAAAATCATTATGGAAATTCTCTTTTCAAAAGAGTCCAATAGCTTTAATCATGAAAAGCTTTTATGATTTCAAAACAGACAATTTACCAAACTTAAAACATGATTTTAAGCATTTATTTAGGGAATTGCCCACTAAAGGAATTGCCTCCTTGGATTGCTCCTATCAATCAAGACTGAAAATCCGATCTTTGATTTGATGAATACTCCACTCTTGCTTTTGCCCCAAAATCTGCCATATGATGCGCCCTTTTCAAATGCTTTCTCATCATGGCAAGAAAGTAATGCTCTGAAACATGAAGTAAATGAGTCAGAAAATTAAACAAGGCTAACCTAATGCATATATTTTGGAAATGGCTTGAAAAATGATTTTTTTATTCTCTTTTTTTTCTTTGGGAATTTTTTTTTTTTTGACGATGAGGAAGCATGAAGAAGCCCAGTCCTCAGGTTTTCTCCATGGATGATATTTTCTTTTCATTGTTGGATATCGTCACCGGGTTGGTTTGGTATACCCCATCATGTCCTCAAAATTGGAAATAAAATTGTAATTTCATTGAATAGAATCAAACAAATTACGTTATTGGAATGGAAAATGCAAATAAGCCAAACCCTAGAAGCGAAAGGGATGATTGAAATTTCAGAAAGCAGGAAATCCTAAACAAAACTTGAAATCCTAGAAGATAAGAACTTCTTCACTCAGTGACAACGTTTGCGTCTTCATCATGGTTGGACAGAGGATTTTTCTGATTACTGCTGAAAGAGAACGCCTTTGTATCCAAGAGGTCTTGGACCTTATACTTCAAAACATAGCAATCATTAGTGGAGTGACCATCCTCTCCCATGTGATAATCACACTTTTCGGAGGGATTATATGCAGGATAATGCTCGGGATTTGGTTGCTTCAGCTCAGTAGAGAGTAATCCTTTCTTTTGGAGGACAGGCAAAACTTTGGATAGGGGTCCAGGAAGAGGTGTAAACTGTCTCATAACATTACGTTGTCGACCCGAGAACTGATGTCCTCCACCTTGTTGCTCAGTAGAAATCTGAATTATCGGAACACGATTGGATGTATCACGATTCGGTTGAGAATAGGCCATATTAATCTCAGCTTCAAGGTCCTTCTCCTTCTTGGTAGAAAACCGTTTGTTAGATGGCTCATTAAACCACCCTTCTCTTATCCCCATCTTGATTTGTTCTCCCACGGGAATAAGTTGATTGAAGTTCTCAACATATGTGCTGGTCATTCGGTTACGAAACTCAGACGGGAGAGTCTTGACGAACAACTTCATCAATTCCTTGTTAGTAGGCTTAGGAGTGATTTGAGCTGCCATATTTCACCATCTCACGGCATACTCTTTGAACGACTCGCTCCTCTTCTTCTCCATCCTCTCAAGATCTTCTCAGGAAGGTGTAATGTCCATGTTGAACTTATATTGCTTAAGGAACACATCAACCACTTCATTCCAGGTGTCAAGAAGGTTCACATTCTTCATTACATACCAGCTCAGTGCAGGCCCAGTCAAACTCGCATGAAATGATTGGATCATGAGGGGTTCATTATTGACGTATTGGGCCATGCATACGTGGTACACCTACAAATGGGCTTTTGGGCAAGAAGTACCATCGTATTTCTCGAACTCCGGCATCTTAAACTTCTTTGGCATCTTGACATTCTCATACACAGACAAGTCGAACGGGAGTGAACTCTGCGACTCTTGCAATTGCTTGACTTTCTCCTCGAGTTTTGCAAAATGTTCATCTTGCCCCGTCTTAGGAACATTGCCAGGCTTCATCCTTTCGGCAGTAACTAACAGTGGGTCATCCTCCAGCCTAGGCATGTTGTCATTACCCATTTGAGCCTTGTTTGCTTGATTCGGGACAACTATCTCAGGGAGAGTGGGTGCAGGAGTCGAATTTACTTGGAGGGATTGAATTTGAGCCATCATAAGTTGCATAGAGGTGAGCAACCGTTTGAGTTGGTCTTCCACGGCAGGCATACGATCACACATTTCAGTTTGGTCGACCATCTTGGCTCTCAATCGCGTAATAATAGGCGAACGTGAAGGATCCGTTATCACCTAAATTAAATGAATGAAAATATGTAAGCACGAGGTGTAAATAGAGAACCAATCCATGACAATGATCTAATCAATTTTCATTTATTTTTTCTTTTTCATTTATTCATGAAAAGTTCATACGAGAAGGGAATTTCCTAAAAATGAGCTAGAAAAATAAAAATAGATACCCTAGCAAGGACCAAATTTCCTAGACATGAATTGGGAAAAGCCAAAATTTGAAACTCCTTAACAATAAAGACATGAATTGAAAACAAATTCTCCAAAAAAAATTCAAATGATTCATTGCATGACAATTTCTTCATTTCATTTCTAATTAACAAAGGAATTAGATCAAATGACTAACCTAGATTGTCATGGACCAACCAAAAGCATGACAAAATAAATTGCATGATATAGGGATAGAAGACTTACTTCACCAAGAAAAATCGACGGCAATCACATAGACAAGCACATGAAATATGGGGTTCGATTTCTACTCTAGATAGGCTTAGCAAAGTGAAGTTAGCAGGGTGGGATGACTAGTTGCAGCCTCGCATACTAAGTCAAGTCTTCCTAACTCCGGCTTAGTAAAAAATGATACCCCAATGCGACGCAGCCTCGCGGGCAGAGGTAAACATTCTTGACACCAAAAAAAAGCTTTCGGGATTGAGTTGGGCAACCTCTACTACGCGGCCTCGTGGTCGAAGTCGTAACCAACTCAATACCATCCTAAGTGTCCTAGTGCGGTCCAGGTCCGACGGCAGGTTGTGTGTGCAATAGTGTAGTGTTAAATGCAGGGCATGCACGATAGTTTATATCAAGCAACACTTCAATAGTTTGAATTCAAAACATTCATCCCCAACTCCAATCTGCAAGACAAGGGTTAGCAAAGATTACTCCCCTTATACCTCCCATCTTGCAAGAACATTTAACACCTTAAATGTTAGGGATGTACCTGGGATCCTCGCTGCCAAACAAAATTTTTTTTTTCAAAATAAGAGAGAATTGGCCTAAGTTCACTAAGAGTTTTAACTCAAGTCCCCAGTGGAGTCGCCAAGTTGTCGCGACCAAATTTTTGGGTGCACCACCTAAAATTAGGCTAATGGATTGCTAAGTCTAACTTAGCTCGGGCTCTCCCAAGCCCATACCAATTCGTCACTTAGGTTCAAATATCTAGCATGCAAAAGATTTTTCAATTATGAGTCGCCACTAATTAGTTTACGGTAGGTCAATTAGACACCTAAGTAAAATAACGGGAGAATTATTTTACTTTTACGAACTAGAGATTTATGAGTTCGGGAACTTGATTACGCTAGATTTCTCTAACGCCCTTTCGGTACCTTTCTCTTTTATTTTGAAAAATGTTTGGCAAGTAGCTTGAATTGATTTTAATTTATCTCCCTAACATGTGAGGCAATCATGCGGGTGCGCAAACCATCAATTTAGCACTCAAGAAAACAAATGAATAAATTGCAAAACTTACCTCATAGCAACGAAAGTATCTGCAATGTTAGATCATAATTCACATCGAAGATCCTAGATATGATTTCTAATTAACACGCAGTTACTCAATTTTGGTTTTCACTTTATTTAATGAGGATCATGTAATGCATGCTACTAATCTAACATGAAATGATATGACATGGCAATATGACCTAAACTATATGACATAAATAAGCATGTAGCCTATCCTGAAGTAAGAAATTATCTAAAACTATAACTAAGTAGAAAATAAAATTAAAAATGCAATCCTACCCTAGTATGCAATGACGTGCAAAGATTGCCCTAACTCCAAGTTTTCTTTTTTCTTTTTCATGAAATTTGAAATTAAAATAAATGCAACAATTAAATATGCAATCTAAATTAACCAAACGACCTAATTCTAATGACAAGTAATTTTTAACTAAATGAACCTAGCAACAATCACTAAATGACGTGCATTTCATGAACATGATTCTATATGACATGCACATGATTTTTTTTATTTTATTTTTTATAAAAATTCGTAATTAAAAATGCGAAAACAAACATCTAACTAAAGTGAAATGTTATCTAATTTAAATGCCTTCTAAACATGCATTTTAAAAATAACTAACTATCATGCAATCAATTCTAATCTACATGGGATGCAAAATACAATTTTATATTTTTGGGATAAATAGAACAATTAAAAGATAAACACCAAATCATCCATGGTCATCAAAAATGTCATCCATCATTCGAATTGAAATCCAAACTTGATTATTTCGCTAATAAAACCGATAAATTGATCTGAAGCCTTAAAGATCAAGATATCAATTTTACTCCCGCGTGAATAATTATTCCATCTAAAGCCTTATAGATAGAATAAAAATTTATGCGGTTGCGATTTGGATGCTACATCAGAGAATTTCAATCATGCATTGGAAAATATTTCCACCAAAGAGATAAAATATCAAAAACTAAAATAAGATAAAACAAATCTACCTAATAAAATAAATTTACCTAAAAATAAAATAAATCTCTACCTAAATTGAATTTTTTTCCCAAAAATTCCGAACGGTGAGGTGGACCGCGATGGAAGCTCGGCACGGCTAAGGACAGGGCTCGGCAAGGCCGCGAGGAACGCCAAGGGAACCTACAAAAACAAAGAATCCATAGCTGGTGTGGTTCGGTGATCAATGAATTCATGGCCTACGATGGCTCGGCCGTGATGAGTGCTGCTCGGTGGGACTCCTTGATTGAACCACAAAGCCACGATCTTCTCTTGCTTCAATTCCACGTGGTCTCTCTTGGGGAACTCAGTCAACTTTCCAGCTTTCACACAACAAGAAGAGATAAATTCCACGGCTTCTCTTCCCCTTCTTATTATTACTTCTCCATAGCATGTGTTTGGTCTTCTTCCCTGGCCCCACCAAGCTCCAGTTTTTATTTGCTTTCAAAACCAACGAAGGCAAGATTTAGGGACAGTCAGGGGCACATGCGGGAATCGCGAGCAGGGACACATGTGGTGAGATCAGCAACTCAGCATCATCATGGAGTGGACAATAGCTTTGTTGTCAACGTGGTGAGACTAGAGCAGCAGCATCGTCAAGGTCGAGGATAGCGAGCTCGGCACAGTAGGGCTTACGGCTCGTTGACAAGTTGTCATGGAGGATGAGAGTGTTGCGGCGGCAATGGCGAGGTCTCGGCATAAGCTTGGCCAATAGAACTCACATTCTCTCCTCTCTCTTTTCTCACGTATATCTCTATATGTGGCCGTGTATTGAATTGTGAGGCCCCTCGAAACCCTACACGAACAACCTATTTATAGGCCAAGGATTAGGGTTTTAATTTTTTCCAAATTCGTATCCACAAAGATTTCTTTTTCCAAACACAATATTTGTTTTGCTGAACACAATATTTGCTTTTCCACTTGCCTTATCCGAAAAAATTAATCATATCCCAGAAAATTTCAAATTCTTATTTTCACGAGATAATCTTTGATCATTAAAAAAAAAAAAACAGGCTTGGGTCAATTTGCTCGCTTCGTAGGCTTAGTCTGGCCTACCAAGTTAAAGCTCAGAACTACTAATTCGAAACCATCCACCACCGGTCCAATAAATAAATGCAAAATATGCAAATTAAAAATAAATTCACCTAAATTTATATGCTATGCAATTAATATTTCTTTAGGGATAAAATTAACCCCTAATTTTTTTATGCAATAAATAAATGACCGGATCGCCAAAATTTAGGTGTCAACACTTTCAAATGACGATGAAGTAAGCCGATTTCATCAATTTGTCGACCACTACCGAAATGGAATCGTTACTTCTCTGACTCCTCGGTAAGCCCGTCACAAGGTCCATTGTGACGTGTTCCTATTTCCACTTGGGAATCTCGAGAGGTTGCAGAAGTCCTCCGAGCTTACCATGCTGTGCCTTCACTTGCTAAAACATCAGACACTTGGTGACATGCTTGGCGAAGTCCACCTTCATACTGAACCACTAATAGTATTGACGTAGATTATGATACATCTTTGTATTGCTAGGATGAATGCTGTAATTGTTACGATGAGCTTTTGACAAAATCTCTTCCTTAAATGCTGCATCATCAGGTACACACAATCGTCCTTGGAACCTTAGTGTTCCGTCCTCAGAAATTTGAAAGTCAGCATTCTCTTATCGGAATCCTCTTGCAGGATCTTTTGAATTTCTAGATCTGTCGACCGAAGCATCTTGATTCTGATCTGCACTTTCGACTCAATTCTGAGGGTGGCCATAAGATTTGAAAGGTGGCCTACCTCAAATTTGAAAACCGAATCTCAAGCTCTCTCGAGTAAAATCCATTCCTTAAGTACTATTTGCGCTACTAAAGACTTCCAACTCAAAGCATCGGCAACCTTATTTGCCTTTCTAGGGTGATACAAAATATCACAATTGTAATCCTTCACAAGTTCCATCCAGCGACGCTGTCTCATATTCAAATCCTTTTGAGAGAATAGATACTTAAGACTTTGATGGTCAGTGAAGATCTGGAATCCTTCTCCACACAAATAATGTCTCCAAATCTTTAGAGCGAAAATAATTGTTGTGAGTTCTAAGTCATGCGTTGGGTAGTTCAATTCGTGAGGTCTCAACTGACGGGACGTGTATGCAACAACTCTGCCATGTTGCATCAACACGCAACCTAGTCCTCTAAACGACGCATCATTATAGATCCTGTATCCTTCAAGACCAGATGGTATGGTTAGCACTGGTGTGGTAGTCAGCTTCTACTTGAGCTCTTGGAAACTACACTCACACTTGTCTGTCCACTCAAATTTCTCTTCCATCTTCAATAGTCGAGTCAACGGCGAAGCTAACGTTAAGAATCATTCCACAAACTGTCTATAGTACCTTGCCAATCCCAAGAAACTTCTTATCTCTGTCATGGTAGTCGGTCTTAGCCAATTGATAACTGCTTCAATCTTGGTTGGGTCCATAGAGATTTCTTCACCTGAATTCACATGACCTAAGAAAGCAACACGAGTCAACCAAAACTCGCACTTGCCGAACGTTGGCATATAGTTCATGAATCCTTAGAGTCTGGAGTACCCTCAACTGCCTTTCGTGCTCCTCAGAACTTCTCAAATACACTAGAATATCGTTGATGAAAACAATCACAAACTGATCCAGATATTCATTGAACGCATGATTCATTGCAACAGAATGTTCCTCAAGCCAAACCTTTTTATATAGAACATCGAAATTATACATAAGCAAAATATTCAAGTACAACTCTAGCCAATGATTCTCCTTTCCACAACTTGATTTACAACAAATTGAAATCATACAAGCTTAACCCAAAAATTTCCGTTGCGCCAAACATTCTTTTTCCCGATCGATGCATAGCTCGGTTTGTTCCTGACTCCTTCGCCATCCTAGTGGTGTTCTATCTGCGATGCATTTCCTCTGTTCTGTCCCATCGGTGGCGGCGGCAGCAGCCGAGATCCCATTGACTAGTGCGGACAATCCTTGACCAGGTGGCCACGCTAACGACACCTGTAACAAATTCTTGTCCTAGAAAAACACGAGGCCAATCCATGTTGTTTCCCATAGAAACGACATACTCCAATATGATTCAGTGCTGGCTTGTCTATCCCACCCTTCCTGTTGGACGGAATAGAATATCTTCCTTCGGTCATAGGCTCCTTCCCAAACTAATTCTCATCTCTGTTTGAATTAAACCTCGATCCAGACGAGGCAACTTGTTCATTCAAACTTCTTTCTATTACCTGGGCTCGGTTGTACACCTCATGATAGTCTTTCAGATCAGATGGCACTAGCGGGTTTTTCAGCTCTAGTCGAAGGTCATTCCTGAACCTTCGAGCTTTGTTTTCTGGATCCTTTATCAATCTCGGAGCATACTGAGAAAGTTCCGCAAACTTGACCTCATACTGGTCAACTGTCATCATCCCTTGGCGGAGGCGTTAAAATTCCTCCATCTTCTATTCTTGGGCGCTACCCGAAAAGTACTTGTCATTGAAGGCTCTGAGGAAAGCGTTCCACACCAGGACTACGCCTTTCGGAAATACTGTACCTCTGGCGATCCTCCACCAGGTATTCACGTTACCTTGCAGTTGATATACTGCCATGACAACTTTTTTTGCCTCATTGCAGATCAGCAGTGCAAAAGATTTCTCTAGGTCTTGCACCTAAAGTGATGCAGCTTCAGGATCTCCTGCGCCTGTGAACCTCAACGGGTTCAACTTCAAGAACTGCTCCATGAGCTTATGAATATGCATGTTTCTCTATACAACCACCTTCCCTGGTGGAACCTTGGCAGGTGCAGCAATGGCTGCAGCCTCAGCGACGGCGGCAACAACAGTAGTAGCGGCGGCTTGAGCGGCGGCGGCTTGATTCTAGGCCTGTTGCCCTATCAGATCTCTCATCGTTTCAAGCTCCTGCATGATCCCTTCGATTCTAGGATCACCAGGGGCTGCTACCCCAGCACCAACAGGAGGCGGTGCTACTCCACTAGCGTTAGCCTGAGCTAGCGCTCGACCATGACCACCTTGGGTACCGACCCTGGTCGGCATCCTACCCTGAGATGCTGATGCAACGCTCCTCTTCCGAGAAGTCCTCAGCTTTGGATCACTCATATTACATGATCTCTACAAAACCTGCTTTCCAATTCCACACAGAATTAGGAAAACTGAGCAACCCCCAAAAAACAATCTACCAATCGGCTATCACTCACATGCATCAGCATATAATAAAGACCTTTCCTACTATCTATTCCAAGGACCAATCGCACCTTATCACTCCATACACCAACTTGCTCTAATACCACTTAAATGGGGATGTCACGCCCTGATCCTTGAGTGCAAACCCATCCCTCGGTGGTCGGTAAAATTTGCGACTTCCTAGAACGAGTCGCCGACCCTTTCATTTTATTGCACATGCGGAAGCGAATAACAAATCCCCTAACAGTAACCATCTCGGGATAGAAAAGTAGGACAATAGATTCATAGACAAAACATGCTTTTATAAGCCAACTGAGTCAAATACAAAAGTCTACAACCAAAAGATTGGTTCTCAAAAGAAGTTGTCCTATCTGACCTACACTTCAGTTCCCCTCAGTTCGGCTCCAGAATCTCCACTCTACGGCCCTGAAAAATGAGCCCACGATGGGGTGAGATATAAATCTCAGCGAGTTCACGCTCTAAACCCCAATTAGGAGGGTAACATGCCTAGAAGCGTCCTAACCACACAACCATACAACCACAGAGACTTACCTTGTCTCAGATCCCCCCGCAAGTCAGCATAGTTCATATCACACCCATAAGTGTAGTAATAACACTCGATCAAATTGAGCGTCTCAAATCACATCTTCGTCAATCACCATGTCTCAATCGACCATATATTCCAATTGATCACTGTCACACAAGCACGACCTATCATGCATTTCAATTTATTACAGTCACATAGGTATGATCCAACCGTCACGTAGCGGATCTAACCATCACATAGCGGGTTTATCCGTCACACAGTAGATTTATCCGTCACACAGTGGATCTAACTGACACACAGTGGACCTAACCGTCACATAGCGGACCTATCCGTCACATATCGGATTTGATTGACACACAGCGGATCTATCCGTCACATAGCAGATCCATCCATCACACAGCTAGGTGTCGTCTCATCCCATCGAGCACGACAACTTCTACCTCAAGACGGCTTTCCACATAAAAACATTGTTCACCTGACACACAGTGGTGACGAATTCTCTTAACCAGCACACGATTATCCAAACCCGGCCAAGGACATTATGCTTCGCTCTTAAATTCCTCAATTAAAATAATGTATTGGCATATTTTCTTCGTATTAAAAATACCCGATAAAAATAATTGTGTGTGGGTACACGATCGATGTCACGCCCCGGACCCCGAGACACGTGAACATCCCACCATGGTCATACAAATGCGACATTCCCAGGTAGTGTCGCCGACCCAATTAATTCATTATGCGCATGCGGAACGTATTATAAAAACCCTGACAATGAAATACGAGATAGAAAAGCAGGAAGCAAAACCCCAACATAACACTTTCAAAATTCAACAGAATTACAAACAAAGGCCTACAGCCAAAAGTCTACAAAAGACCGGCTCTTAAAAAGGAACTGTCCTACGACCTACAAGTCGGACACGTTCTCTAATCCTTATGACTTCACCTCTGCAACTCCTCAGAGCGAACCAAAGCTATCTAGCCGCTCCATCCACCAGGGACCTGAAATTTTAATCCCCAAACCGGGATGAGACAATGTCTTAGCAAGTTCAACCCCCTAAACCCCTATTAGAAAGAAAATACACCCCGGGTGGCCTAGCCACATCACACAGAAGACTTACCTCGTCTTAATTCCTTCCTGCAGGTTAGCACAATTTATATCTCACAACTCAGATAGTAATAAGAATTCAAACAATTGGAACGCCAACACTTTCATAGAATTCATAAATGCACTCGACACGCATTCCAATTATTATTCACTGCCACACAAGGGCATAGCCTACTCGCAATTCAACTATCTTCTGACATTAATGCCAGGCATCGCCTCCCCCCCCTTGGAGCGCGGCTTCGTCACTACGTCGACGGCATTCACGAAGGAGCATCGCCTCCCCCTCATGGAACGCGGCTTCGTCACTACGTCGACGGCATTTTCGAAGGAGCATCGCCTCCCCCCCATGGAGCGCGGCTTCGTCACTACGTCGACGGCATTCCCGAAGGAGCATGGATCCAGTTGGCCTAGCCTCTACTGCGATTCGAACCACGTCACTACACTGACGGCAATCCACAAAGAATACAGGTCCAGTCGACCTAGCCACTACTGCGACCCGAGCCACGTCACACCTTGACAGCAATCCACAAAGAATACAGGTCCAGTCGGCCTAGCCACTACTGCGACCCGAGCCACATCACACCTTGACAGCAATCCACAAAGAATATAGGTCCAGTCGGCCTAGCCACTACTGCGACCCGAGCCACGTCACACATTGACGGCAATCCACAAAGAATACAAGTCCAGTCGGCCTAGCCACTACTGCGACCGAGTCTATCAACCAGCACACGACAAATCATTATTGACTTTCGGACACTCCGCATTTCATTCACATACTTCAATTTCAATAGTAACCCTTAACAATTAAATTTCTGCATCAAAATTCAACACTTGGGTTTTTATGGCCAAAAACCCTATTTATCACAGTCAACACTCAATTTGCCACGTCCATTCGTCAAATTCAAATTCTAACTGCACAACAACGATCGGCACGAAATTTTAATTAATTGAGGTCAAAAATAATTTTTCAAGTTTTTTATTTATTTAAATAATAATATTTTAATGAATTTCGGAAAATAATAAATTATTAACTTTTTCCAGAATTTCGAAACATTAAAATAAATCAAAAATAAAACCCAATAAGTCACATCAAGGCTTATATTAAATAAACCTTCTTAACTTTAAACTGAACACACTTTAAACTAATTAAATCTCTTAATCCAAATCACATTTAAATAAACTAAACTAACCACCTAAACATAATTAACTTAGGCTAAGTACACTTAGGGCATCATTAACCCTCTAATCAAGATTTAGTGAGCTAAACTCACCGGATTAGCGAGCCGAGCGCGCCAAAACGACGAGGATAAACTTTCCTCAAGGCTGGCCGAGCATCCGGGGCCGGGAAGGCGGCCAAAAAGGGCCAAGACCGGGCTGTGATACCCATTTTCTGCAGCTGCTGTCCATGGCTGAAAAATGGTAGATCCGGCGCCGGTTTGGGTCGGAAACGGGCGGAGAAGACCGGCGTGGCTTGGATGGGCTAGTGGGGAGGTCGACGGTGCCTCACGGCGGTAGGGACGAGCTTCGGTTGAGCTCCACCAGATCTGAATAGCTGCTGGAACACGGGCTGGTGCGCGGACGAGGGCGGCGTCGAGCGGTGGTTAGGCGTACGGGCGGCGTGCGCACGGTCGGGCGACGTGGCGGCGGCGACGAACGAACGGTGAAGCTCCGGTTGGTGGTGTGCGACGGCCATGGCTGCTGGTTTTTGAGCAGCAAGGCAGCAAGAAGGAGGAAGAAAACCCACGGGGAAGAAGAAGAAGAAGAAGAAGAAAGAGGGAGGAGAGAGAATGGGGCATTTTCTTTTCTTTTTCTCTTTTTCTTTAATCCACAAAAAGCCCCACCATGACATCATCATGTGATGTCATACTCCACTCACTCCAACCTCCCATAACCTTAGTCCAATGGGTCCAATTTCATTTTCCGCCGGGGCATGAATTCTTGTACGTCTAATTCTTCAATTCTCTTCTAATTGAACCAAATTAAAGTCCGTGAAATTAATCCAATGTTACCACACTTCAATTCACATAATCACTTGACCATAGAATCAACCTAGATCCCAAAAGCACGACCAAAAGCGAGCCTTCTAATTTCTCGAGCCAAATTAACCATACTTTGATTATTTTGCCGAAAAACTCGGTTTGCATGAAAAATCCTCTGAAGATGAGTCAATGTTCTTAAAATGATTTGTGACACACCATGACTTCCAATTTCTGAATTCGATCTCAATTTCACGGTTAATTTCACTCTGGCACGATATTAGCGCGTCCTGACCTACCGGGTAGCTTTTAGAAATTTTCGTGCATTTGACTCGTGGTTGATCAATTCAAGCCACAATGTACATCTTTGACACATTGGCGACTCTCGGTTGTCGGGATAATCTCAAGGTTTCAAACACGGACACAGGGTACCCAAACGACAAAAAAGCCAGTCTAGTGCCGATCGACAAGAATTGTGCAATTTGGTGGAATCACCCACACTCGATCACATGCCTCTGTCGAGTCGACCTATCTCCGGTCTCTAATCGATTTTTAATTGTGCCGTAATGACCCTTGCAAATTAACTCGGTCAAAAGATCGTTTCCTGGTCAAATTCTCGAGTCCGATGCATTAGAATTTCTTAATGGTTTCACCCGATAGACTAGTTATCCCATGAGTGATCAGTTCAGGGAAAAGAACTATATGCGTGTAGATGAAATGCCCGTTTCAATTTATTGAAAATAGAATTGGAAATTCGGGATGTCACAATCGGCTTGAGCCAAAAATATAATATCTTTCTTTTGGAAAATCTCACTAATTTCAACAGTCCACAAATCCATTTTTGGCGTTGTCAACCGACACTTGGTGATTTTCCAATTAATTACTGAAAATAAGAAATTTTGGGATAAATACCCAAAATCACCAATCACACTCAATTTACACAAAATAATAGTCAATTAAATAATCTAACCAGACCATTGCAATCAGCATAAAATTCCGATCACCAACTATCCCGGTCTAATTTTCGGAAAAATAAATAAATAAATAAATAATTACGGAAAGTAATTAATAAATACCAAAAATAGCAACTTAGGCTGGATAGGCCTAATTAAAAGCGGAGACGGGCCCGGAAAAATTTCGAGACTCTTTAAATAATTACTACGATTTGTCTACTTGCTAATTGTACTATTCTAACCACCTAACATGCATAATTGAATAATTAAATCACTAATCTAATCTAACTAACCACTTAATCCCTAATTAACTTAAACTAAACACCCCTTAAATGTCATTAGCCTACTAAGTAGAGTTTAGTGCGTAAACTCACCGGTTTAACACGAAAACCGGTTCACCGCGACAGCGGCTGAGACTTGGGCTCATGGCGACGCCAACGGGACCTAGACTGGGCCGAAAACGGTTTAAGGAAGCTCACGATTGAGTTGGTTGAGTTGCTCCGGTTCTGTTTTGGACTGAGATGGCGTTGGGGGGAAATGTCGCAAACGAAGGGAAGGAGCTGCTGCAATGATGATGACATTGGATTGGAGTTGCTTCGGTGGGGTTGTAGAATTCAGAGGGAGCTCGCAGACTGCTGGAGTCAACGTTGGGGAGAGGAGTCACTGGTGGTTGACCGGAGAGGACGCGGGGCAAAGGGAGAAATGCTGGAGCTGCTTCGGTTCCACCTAACATCGAGGCAGCTGCACTTAGTGGAGCTTGCTGGCGCATGAAGGGAAAGTAGTTGCTGGCGTCAACGGGAAGGGGGGAGGCTTCATTGGTGTTGACCTGTTGGGAGGTGGATGGTGTCGATTGGAGTTGGCTCGATGGGGACAGACGCCTGCGGAGCAGCTGGATTCGGCTTGGCTACAGGGGATGAAGCGGACGATGGGTTGGCGTTGGACGAGTGGCAGTGGGATTGAAGATCAGTGGAGGTGACAATGTGAAAGTGGAGCAGCAGAATCCAGGTGAAGAAGCGAGGCTTTGAAGGGGAAAATGAAAGAAAAAGCAGGAGCAACTTGTCTAAGGTGAAAGGTGATCCAATCGAAGGAAAATGAGGTGAGGGCATAAGCTATGACGGAGGGAGAGAACGATGGATGCGTGCTGGGGAAGCTGCTGATGGGGGGCCCCAAAGTCATACAAACCTATCCACTTAATTAAATGCATGTCCCATAATTCTTTCTAGCAAATTAAATCCATAAATAGCACAAATTGATGCCAAAAATACAGCCCCAAACCATAGCTCCGAATTTCACTAAACTTGGCCTCAATTCCTTAACGAAAGTCCCCAATTCGACGTCCAAATTTTGGTGAAGAAGAAAGCCCACAAAATTTCTGCAAGTCTCCTTCACCAAGTAGCTCAGTTTGGAAGCAAAAAATCCCTTGAATTTGGCCCATCCGAATTTCCATTATTTTCTAAAATGTCCGAACCGATTTTCCGTAAAAATCTCGAACTCGACAGAATTTCTCCGAAAGATGAGACAAAGTCCTATAAATGAATCGTGACATGCTTGAACGTCTGATTTCCGAAACCGAATTCAATTTCGTGGTTAAAATCGACCGAACGCGATTTTAGTCCAATCCAACCTACTGGGTAACTTTTAGGGATTTTACCACGGATATATCCATTAACGGCTTCACCCAATAGATTGGTTAACTCGTGAGTGATCAGCTCAAAGAAAAATGACCATAGGCGCGCCAACAAAAAGCCCATTTCGTTTTATCAGGACGGGTCGAAAATTCAGGATGTCACAGGTTTGGCTCCTCCAAATCGAGGAGGAAACTTTTGCTTCTTTTATTTTATTTATTTCCTCTTTTGTAAATCTTCAAGAGTCCAGCGAAGCTTTTCTGTTGACCGAAAACATCCAAGCGAATCGTGCTTTGCAAACTCTCAAACTCGAGACATAATTTAACACTTCTAATGTGAACTCCGGTGCTGCCACCTCTGTGGTATGATGACTTGTTCATCTTATATTTGATATAACGCCGACATTTTTGTAAATTCAGCGAGCTGTCAATATTGCCAATTTTTCCAATTCCGTTCTATGTATTCTAAAGTATAAGCTAGCACAGGTTCATTTTTTTTACTCTGATATCAGCAGCATCACAAAGTCTGGTCTTCCAATTCCCCAGGAAATGAAGGTTTCTTTTTTTCCTTTGTGGGGGTTTATGCCGATAAATTGCCGATACTCTTTTAAATATTTCAAAATGTCACGGTTGGCATAAAAACTAAAATGCATATTAAGCTAATTATTGATAAGAAAATGATGATAGATTCACTTATAACGTCTCAGCTAGAAATGTCCATCAGTTTTCTGACTATACTGATTGAGAGGAATGACAGTCTTCACTGCTGAAGCTTTACCTAGATGTTTATTATTGCGCTAGTTTTGAAGTTTAGCTGGAGATTATTTTTCCTTTCCCAGAGCTGTTGCTGTGAAAGCGCAGTATATCGAACTCCATAGATTTGTTGCCGACTGGAATTTGCAACTGTACCTCATCAACATGGTTCAGTTTAATGGCACTTCACGGCATGATCAAGTGCTATTCGACTCGGTGCTGTTCAATGGCCGTCCACTAACTTGTGTAATTATCTTAATAATATTTACACGTAAGGTTCTTCGTGCTTTCCCTCGTGAAAAGTGAGCGAAAATTAATACCATACCTTGCAATCAAAATGCTTCAATCCTTGATTTATATGAGCTATTTAATTGCTTGCTTTAGTTAAGGTTGATTAGTTTTGAAGCAGCTATTCACGTTGAAGCAGTTCATGGAGGTTGTGATTCTTGTTGTCATGTTTTGACCTTTTTTTCCTTTTTTGGGATAAAGTCATACTTTGACCGTTAGGACTGCAGGAGCCTCTAGAATTACCCTTATGGTTCCTCATTTGCCGAATCAATATTGCAATCCTGCTGAAGATTGGACATCCTAGCGATTTGTTAGCTGATAATTTCTGCATATGTGAGATTTTTGCTATTTTAGCAAAAATAATTTCAGACAGCGCTGATGCTTGGAGAAATCTTATTGAAGTTGGAAATGCTAGATTCATTTCTCTAGGAAATGATAATTGGCACCCATATATAGAAATTCATACGCACTCCATCCAAATCCAGGATTGGTGCAAATTCTGTTTCTTGGAGTATTATAAGAAACATGGGAAGTAGAGAAGAATGGGACTATACGAAATCCTGAATCAAAGAAACATCCCAGATGAGGAAGTATATTTATGTATCAGAATTACCTTTGTCACCAATATGATATATAAATGGGACTAGTTGATCGCATTAACGTATGAGTGACTGTTAAAAAGGAACAAACAAAAAGAAGAATCAACTGTACATTATTTTGTAAATTTTAAATTATCACAATTACTATAATCAGTGATATGTATTCTATCTGACATATGAGATACTTTATGTGTGACATCCCAGATTTTCAGCCCTGTCTTTTACCGAATAAATCGGGCATTTCATTGACGCGCCTATAGAGCTGTTCTCAGAGCTGATCACTCTCAAGATAACTAGACTACCTAGGAAAGCCATTAAGGATTTTAAGGCAAATAGACTTGAGAATTCGACTAGGAATCGGCTTTTCGACCGTGCTCATCTTTAGAGGCCAATACGGCACAATATAGGATCGATTCGAAATCAGAGATAGGTTGGTTTGATTGAGATATGTGGCTAACCGTGGGTAACACCACTAAATTGGAAAATTCTCGTCGACCGACACTAGATTGATTTTCCTATTGTTTTGGGACCCTGTATCCGTATTTGAATCCTCGAGATTTTCACAACAACTGAGAGTTGCCAACGAGTCAAGTGGGTTCATAGTGGCTCGAAGAAAATCAACCACGGGTCAATTGCACTAAAAATGCCTGAAAGTTACTCGGTAGCCTAGGTCACGCTAAAAACGCGCCAAATAGAAATTAACCGCCAATTCAAGTCCGATTTCAGAAATTGAAGTTTCTGTCATGTCACAATAAATTCTAGGAGCGTCGATCTAGTCTTAGAAGATTTTTCTAACACCCGACACTTTTTGGGAAAAAGTCGTCGCCGGGTTGTTTTTGTGCAGAAAAAGTCGGTTGTTGTTTTTTATGGCAAATTTGGGAAGCAAGGTGGATACAGAGGTGAGGAAAAATACCAAGATGATTGTTGATAGGTCAATTGATTTTATGGAAGCCAATTGAGATGGAATTGAAGTGGATCAAGCCACCAATTGAAGACAACCCTTGCAAAATTCGTAACTCTCCCCTCCCCCTAGCCAAATGGACCAATAGAGAAGTCATGGGGAGCGTAATGGTGGACCATTGTGAGCCAAGGGAATATACATGGACTAGACTGAAACTTGGTGGGCAAGTTGTGGAAAATATCAAGCCAAAGGCCCCCACCTCTCCCTCATTCCTATCTCCTCTCTCTCTCACCACTCCACCGCCCATCTCTCTCTCCTCTCCCTCTTGCTTGTGCGACCAGCAGCCATCGGAGGAAGAAGCTGCAGCCGCTGCACGCCGGAGCAAGCCGCCCCTCGCCGGAGACCGCCCATGCGCGCGCCGCCTGGCTGCTCGCCACCGCTCGTCCTTCATGCCCTCTCCACCTCCAGCCGCACTGTCTAGCCACCTTGCTGCCCAGCAGACCCATTTGGAACTCGTTCTTGACTGCTTCTTCGTCAGTAAACCTTCCTCTAGGCCCAGTTTAGCCTATCCTTTCATTCTCGAGCCTCACCGCACCAAACCGAGTTGATTTCCTTCAATTTACAGCCAAGAACAGAAACTTTTCCAATGGGTATCACAGCACCTTGGTGGCCCATTTTGAGGTGGTTCTAGGCCTCGTACCCTAGGCCCGCTTCGAAGAAAAACATCCCTAGCGATGTTCCTGACGTTTCGATCCGAGCGGATCGTTAAACGGGTGAGTTTAGCTCACTAAACCCTACTTAGTTTGCTAATTATGCTTAGGAGTTGATTAGTGTTAATTAAATAGGATTAGGTGGTTAGATTAGAGTAAATTAGTGATTATTAATAAATTGTGATGCATGTTACGCAAATGGATTGTGCCATTAGCAAGTAGACAAGTACTAGTATTTATTGAATGCATCTCGGGATTTTTCTCGACTCATCTCGGCTTCCAATTAGGCATTACGGGCCTAAATTGGATTTATTGTATTTATTTATTAATTTTCGAAATTAATTTAATTAATTAATTATTTTTCGGAAATTAGGTTGGGATAGTCGATGACCGAAATTTTATGCTGATTGTCGTGGTGTAGTCCGTTTATTTATTTGAGCTCTACGTTGTGTTGAATTGAATTGATTGTGGATTTTTGGGATATATTCCTAAATGAGTTGATTTTGAGTAATCGATTGAGGAACAACTGGGTATCGGTTGTCAGTATCTAATTGATTGGTGAACCACAGAGAATTGTGAAAATTGAGCGAAGTGGTCATTGAGGGGAAATTATTCCAAAACTGGAGAACGTTAGTACTTGATGGGAAAATGTCCATGAGAGGCCATGCCCGCTAAGTCGTGATTCAGTATTACCGCCGAAATTGGAATCGGCCATGCTGAGTAGGGCCGTGATACTACTAAATATCGAAAAGTGCCGAGTGGGGCCGTGATTCCACTAAGTATAATTTATGTCTGTAGGGCTGTGATCCACCACCTGATCGAGGTCGTGCCCGCTGAGCCGTGATTCAGCATTACCGCTGAAATAGGAATCGGCTGTGCCGAGTGGGGCCGTGATGCCACTTAATATCGAAAGTTACCGAGTAGGGCTTGATTACCACCTAAAGATAGGTCATGTCATTTGGATCGTGTTTTATAGCCAAGCTTTTGGTAGACTGTGCTTGTTGAGCCATGAGTAAGAATTGAGATGGAATAGTTGTAATGACCGGGAATGGTCCGATTGACATGTAATCAACTATGTCGATCGATCTGTGATATGGTGATTAGGTGCCTTTTTGAACTGTACTAATGTGCAGGTGAAATCTGAAGCCAAAGTAAATCCTCTGACCCATGTGTGCATAGGCAACTCAAGTGTATTGGTTTACTAATCGGGTTTTAAGGGGTAGAACTTGCTGGGACGTTATCTCACTAGTTATTGAATAACCATTTCAGGCCCGTAGATGGCAGTACCTCTACCTCCTCCCATGTGTTCTGGGTTACCGAAGGAAATCACCGAAGAGAAGTTCCACGTGCCGATGCCTGGGCACGCTGAAGGTCTGGAATATGTATTGCTAAAATCCATTATCTGGGTCGATGTGAGTGAACCCCAGAAGGTGCCCCATCGATACTAGGCATGGTATCGCTACTATAGTGATGGGCGAAGAGTGGGCCCGATACTGGAATTTGAAGTGCATAGATATGCCTTGGAAGTAGTGTATGGAGAGGGCATTGCAGAACCTAGAGGCGGAGAAGTGATCGATCTAGTGGTTCCCATCCTTGAAGGCCTAAGATCATCTGAGTATCCTACGGTAGGTTCCAGCAGGAACATGGAAGGAGGAATGATCGTTGAGTAGGAGGAGAATCCAAATGAAGACTGAGTGGAGGACTGAAACCCCACTCCTGTTTAGCAAACCATGAGTTGGGATCTGATGTGCGATAGATCTAACTTGTTAATAGTATTGTAGGATATACTATGAGGTTTGCTATGTATAAAAGTTTGGTTATGGTTTTTCAATTGTGAAAAATACAACCCTACTTTTCTATCCCATTGTTTTATTGTCTGGGGGATTTTCTATGTGCTTTCGCATGCGCATATTAAATGAAAGGGTCGGCAATGCGTCATGGGACGTCACTATTAATTGACCAGGTGAAGGATGGACACGTGTTCAAGGATCGGAGCGTGAGATTATGAGAACAAATTCACAGCTATGCTCCTATATTACCATCAAAAGATTGGAAATTTGTCCCTTTTTCTTATTTACTTTTTTGGAGGGCTTTTATCTACAGAGCTGAGAATATGATTCTAAGTGCCTTTCAGACAAAACGTTAAAATATTGCGACATTAATCTTTGTGGGGTTTGTATGATTGCATGTGAACCTTTTAAAAAAGAAAGGCACCCACCGTTCTTGACTTGAGGGGCGGGCAACTTCGGGTTTATTCATTGCCTTTTGTTTAATTGTTTATTATATATAAGGACAAAGCCACCAAAACCCTAAATTATGTCCACTGTGGCTCATTAAACTTAAACTTTTATCTATGACACAAAAAATCTCAAATTTGTACATGTGTGACATATTTACTCTGTTGAGATGGACGCTAGAAATGAAATAGTATAGGCATAGCGCCTACGAGGGTTAAGTGAAATAAAATGATATTATTGTGACTGAAAAATTATCCAACAGAACTTTAACGAATGGTAAATGTGTCGCATAAGTATAATTTTGGAATTTTTTATGTCACAAGAAAAAGTTTAGGGTAAATGGATTTTTGAAATTATAAAAAAATAATTCAGAGTAAATGCGTCATAATAAGTATAGTTTGGAGTTTTTTGTGGTTTTTTCCCTTATATAATTGAGAATTGCAATTGAAAATCTATCATTCGTTGTGGAGCAGCAACGTCCCTCCAGTCTCCCACTAATTTAGTTTGGTCAAAATTTATCTTGGTCAAATCAATTTTAAAGATTAAAGTAAAATGCTCTACTGCAGATTGTTCTAACATGAGATGGTCCCCTATCTAATATCGCTTTTCTAGAACACCCCATGAACTTTATCTAAAGTGGATGGCTTCTTTAACTTAAGTTCAAATCCTTGAAAGTAGTTTAATACATGGGCGAATTTAGGTAGACCTTATCATATCGGATCGAATTACAGTTACTTTTCATAAAGTGTGGTTTTTATGTGATTTTACTAGTCATAGCAAAGACGAGACTGTATATATAGCATAAAAAATTACCAACGATAGATTTTTTTTTTTTGGGGTCATAACCTACGATAGACTTGACAGTATGATTTATGCATGTTTAGGGAGAGAGATGATGTAGCATTTAACAGGAGGAAAAACGTCCTTGCTAATATCACAAACATTTATCTGCATAACAAAATGGTTCATAAGTAGACACCAGTCGATCAGCAATGCGATAGCCACCCGTCAGTCAGCGATGTACGGAAACAATTTAATTGTTTATTTGGTCATTCTGTACTCTGGTTCAAATTGTGTGGCTTGACTTGGCTTCCCATCTGGAAAAACAATTTAATTGCTACCGGTCAGTCAGTCAGCAATATAGGGATGCCCGTCGGTCAATAACTCGAGACTATCGTCTGCTACTGATTGGTCCTCTCTGTCTCTCTCTGTCTCTCTCTCTCTCTCATATTTCTCACTTTCTCTTTATCTTCCACATTCGGCCTCCCTCGCAGAACCGTTCGAGACCGTCGTCTACCGAATACTCCTCGCTAGCTTTCTTTGTTCTTTTACCTCTTGAAAGTTCTCGCCCAGGCTTGTTAAGGTTCGTCTCTCTCAGATCTCGCACCTCTCTTCGCATCTCAGCTAGCTGAAGGTAATCGCTTTTTCCATCTCTCCTTAGTGTGTTGTTTATATTGACGCTTTATCATCAATCGGCTGAATTAGTGTGTTTTGGGCTCTTTGGTAGCTGCTGAATAACTGAGGATGGATTTTTTGCTTTCGGTCTCTCTTTCGAATGGTTATTACCTGTTAACTGGGAATGTCACCAGCCTAGATTTGACTTTCGTTGCTGAGGAAACCCTTCGTTTCCAACTTCAGATGGGACTAATCCTATGGCTTCTCTGTCTGATTGTTCGTTTGCATCGTAATTCAATATTGATCTTTAGTTAACCTTGGATGAGTTGGCATGCAAGCACGAGAGATTCCACTGCGTGCAAAATTGTGATAATCCTCCTGAAACCAGGGACCAACTCGTGAGGTTTCCCTGTTCTTGAAGATCTAAAATAATGAAATAATTGAAATAGAGAAAAAAGAAAAAGTAGGCCGCCTCTAGAGTCGACTGAGGTAGCTGGTTTCAAAAAATTCGAAGCCAATTAACCATTCTAGAGCTAATGACCCTTAAGAACAAGTCTTCTCTTAACGAGATCTCATTTGACAATTTTTTTTCACTATTGAACAATCCAAACAAATCATATTTATTTTCCTCGAATTATTGAACCAGATGATCCTAAAAAAGTATACTCCCTTTCACCACTGACTCATTTTCTCCCTTCAAAGCTTTGAATATTGACGGAATCTGTTACATGAAAAGAGTTTAAAAAAAATGTTGCAGTTCATGCAAAAAAGACAATAGCTAATTTGTGAAGGTTTGTCTATTGTTAACTCTTTTATATGATTACCAGCAATACAATAAATAAATTAATTGATATTTTGACGTACATACATGAAAACAGTTAAATAAATTGAATTATAAGTGGGCTTATTAGGAGATTCACCTAGCTTTATATCACTCATATCTTGCACCTCTTTTATTACAAACTCCAAATGTATTCTTTAGATGTGATTAATCAATTTAATTTGGCTTATCGCGAAATTAGCAAAGAATCGTATTTGCTTCCATTTTTTTTTTGGAGAAAAGGACTTTGCGACGATATTCTCAAGGTGGGCCTTCCAACAAAAATGGGGACACGCACTCAAGGCCATTTTTAAAACCTTGGTCCTCCTCTCCGAATTTTCCTCAGCAGCTTTCTTTTACTTTCTTCTTCACTTCTCCTTCCATCAAACCATCACCTTATTTCTGATCGTTCAGACTTCCATGGAGGAAGGGCAAAGTCGATAACACTTCATTTCCTTTCCCTTCTTTACTTATAATCCATGTTTGTGAAATGTTTCTATGTGTTATAAATTCATAATTCCAAAGCCCTTTTTATGTTACCTCAATATTGCTGCTTCTTTTTAAAAGTAGGACCAGACACTTCATTCCCTACTTTCCTAAGCTTTTTTCCTATATTATTTTTTTATTTGTGGAATATTTGGCATATTATTCACCCCTACCAGTTCCGCAATTGAAGTTGGCCTCCTATTTTAGGTGATTTCTGACCCTTTTGTAAACATTGAATGTCTTACTTTTTAGATACTTCTTTTTGTATTGGCTTTACTGATTCTTTAATAGCCGAATGATATGCCAACAAAATTGTAGTAGAAAATTGACCTGGAAAATATCTCAAGGATAGGGTACAAGTATTTATATCATTAGTAATTTAATACTAACGTGTTATGCTCATTTAGTGTCATTTAACAAATTATAGCTCTATTTTACAGACAATATATACATCGATATTTTATATTTGAAAGTTCAAAGTGAATAGCTTGGTTATATCATATCATATATCGTTTTATATAAAATTGTTGACATGTGAGGCCAACATGGAATAAATAAGAGAGAAATGACAACGATTATTTGGTCATCTCTGTCTCTCATTTTCAACTTCATTAAGAATTTGCTAGACATCGCCAGCTAAGAGCATGCACTCGAGGCAAGCACGACTGGAGAAGTAGCTGGTTGAGTGAAAAAGGAAATGGAGAGAAAAGAGGAGAGGGAAAGTCAAAATTCCTTGAAATATGTTTGGATAAATGGTGATTTGAAATGATGTGAATGGAACTTCCTGTCATTGATCAACTTGATTATCCTTCATTCTATTCATTCTTAAAAAGAAAGTAAGGACAACTTTGGAAGAAAAGTGCAATATTTGCATGTCCTTTCATTTCTATGCACTTTTAGAGAAAACTCAAATGTGGCCCAAAAGGAAACATTTCCCTTTATTTAAAATCATTTTCATCAACTTCCATCGTAATTTGAACTGTCGAACAATTGAAAATTTTTTCTCAGTGATATTTTAACTTTAGTTAATTTTATTTATGAGCAATGTCTAAAAATTATAAACCCACCAGTTAAAGACAAATTTTCTCCAATTAGGAAAGTGCGCGCATATGGAGGGCGAAGTCCATTGGGAAACAATTACATGACATTACATTAGTTTAGCCAATGGAATTGGGGTTAAACAGAAAGGTTTGGGAAAATGAGGTGGTGGAGATAATGAGGTTTGTTTGTATATTAGGCTAAAAATAATAAGAGTAAGGTTGAAGATTATGATAAGGATTAGGCGTTGTGCTAGCTTATATTCAAAGGAAGATGCATTTATGGAGTTTCTCGTAATTTCAATATCTTAGGTGTGAATTAGAAGAATTTTTCTTGAAATATCATAGACGTGTGCGAAGTTATGTAGTAGTAAAGTATATGTTTTCGTTTAGTTACTTATTTCAATTGTTTTGATGTAGGCTTTGGGGGCCTCTTTGGGGGGCATCACCTAATCTTCCGCAGTCAAACGATGTCCGTCAACCTAACTGAAGGCCGTATCCGTGATACATCTCTCTCTCTCTCTCTCAAGAGGACGAACCTTCTTCAGCATTTCGAAGGGGAGAACTTGATGTACACGTTATTCGTGAGTGGACCAAGCCAACAAGTTTGATCTGAAGGCAAGGACTCCAAGCATTTGCAGAAAAGCATCCTAAAAGCATTTTTGTTGTTTGTCAATCCTTTTGAGCTAAAGAAAAAGCATCTTTTTGTTTCAACTTTCTCCGTCAGATCGTCATGGACAAAGGGCAGAGTAGCATTGAGGGAGCATCCACTTATCCGTCCATCTCTCTGGTACCCACAGATGTAGGTCACGGTCACAATGTGTTTTTGAGCTTTAGAGGCTCGGATACCTGCAGGACATTTGCCGGTCACCTCTACCGGAGTCTAATCAAAGCAGGGATTGTACCAATTTGCATGTCTAGGGATGATAACAGCATACCAGTTGGTGAGAAATTTGGCTCAGAGACTGTTGATGCCATTGCACGATCTAAGATTTCGATCCCCATCATCTCCGAAAATTATGCTTCGAGTAAATGGTGCCTCCATGAGCTCATTCATATCATGGATCGGAAGAAGAGCGCGTCACACATAGTCTTGCCGATTTTTTACAAAGTTGCCCCATCGGATGTGCGGCATCTAAAAGGAAATTTTGGAAAGGCCTTCTGTTTGAGTCGAGTGTATTTTGAGGAGAAGGATATCCAGGAAGGGCAACGAGCACTTAATGAAGTCACTTACTTAAATGGATGGGAATCTGAGGAAATTGCCAATGGGTACTTCACTAAACTTTTCTCGATTTTTTTTTTTTATAAGTAAGTTTTCTTCTTCATGCAGAACTGATGTAATGCAGATGAATTACTTTTATTGCAAGGCTCATAAAATATTCCCAAATATCCCAATAAACCACCATAATGCCTCAAAGACAAAAAATATCGGTACTCCCTAGAGGTGGCAAAATGGGTCTTAGACTCATATATGACCTAATTAAATGGGTCACTTAATTTTTGACAAAAAGTAGTTAAATGGGTTTAACAATTAAAGACTTAAGATAGGTGGGTCTTAGGTAGCTCTTAAGTTGGTCTTAAATGGGTTGGATTTAGAACCCATTTTCAACCAAAACCTCATAATCTCTCTCTTCCATTTTTAACTTTACAAATATATATATATATATATATATATATAAATTGAATTTATAATTATTTTTTATTTTTATTTTTATTTTTATTTTTTCTTTCCTTTTCTTTCTTTTTTCTTCTTCCTCCTTCCGGTGGCCAGCACGGCAATGGTTGGCGACCGGCCAGGCCAGCCTCGAGCTCGTCGGATTCGGCGAGGCTTGAACCTCGTCAATTTGGCGAGACTCAAACTCACCAGCGTTGGGCAAGGCCTCCACCTCGCCAGATCTGGCAAGCCTCACCCGACGCCGGCGAGGCGGAGGCCTCGCTGACGTTCGACGAGGCTCGAGCCTCGCCAGATCCTGTGAGGGGTGAGCTTGAGGCTCGCCCAATCCGGCGAGCTCGAGCTCACCCACGGGGAGCCTATAGCTCATTGGTGTCGGGCGAGCTCGAGGCTCGCCTGTGGCCGGTCGCCGACTGTCGTCGTGGCTGGGGGCCGGCCAAAGAAGAAAAAGAAGAAAAAAGAAAGAAGAAAAATAAAAAGAAAAAGAAAATTAAAAATTATATTCTTAAAAATAAAAATAAAAATAATTAAATAATCGAATTTTAAAAAAAAATAATGTAAAATTCGATTTTTTTAAATAATTATTTAAAAAAATATAAAAATTGTCCATTAAATGTGTTTTATAAAACTATTTTAGCAATATCAACTTTTTAAAATATGTATATAAACTTTCTTAAGTTTAGTTAAATGGGTTGGGTATGGGTTGGGTCGGGTATGAGTAAAAAATTTTGCACTGCAATAAATGGGTCATAAATGGGTTAAATGGGTCGATTTGAGTCGGACCATTTATAACCTGACCCATTGAAAACAAAACCAACCACCACTAAAACCAAAGCATCCCATAATGCCCAAGAATTTTACATATTCCTCCGGTAGAGAGTGAAAAAGCAAAAAAAACGACAATACCTCCCGCTGATAGTATCAATCACTAAAGCAATAGGCCTACAAAGGACTCCAATGCTCGGTCTTCCGAAGCTTGCTCACCGCCAGATAAAATCGACCTCCTATAGCCAACAAGGGTTAGCTCAATTGATAAGGATCGAAGTATCAGTTGATAAGGATAGACTTTGTCTAGGTTCATCATCTCTCATTGTTTTTGTTGTTTGACAGGCACGAGGGAACATTAATAGAATGCGTGGTTGGAACTGTTATAAGCAAATTACATAAAGATTTTGAGACATATGTGCCTAAGCAACTAGTTGGACTTGATGGTCATCTAAAGAAAATTATGAATTGGATAGATAGCCCTTCCACCAATGCTCGAATGATTGGTATTTATGGCATGGGCGGGATAGGCAAGACAACTCTTGCCAAGTGCATCTACAATCAGCTCTTGAATAAATTTTGGCATGTCAGCTTCCTTCCAGATGTTCGAGAAACTACCAAGCGACGCGGTATTACGTACCTACAGAGTCAACTTATAACAGATATACTACAGAGAATAATTCAAGTGTCTAGAATTGATGAAGGAATTAATATAATCAAATGTAGATTCAAGGGAAAAAAGGTTCTCATTCTTCTGGATGATGTAAATGACAATAATCAACTAGATGCGTTGGCTATGGAACGTAATTGGTTTATGGCAGGAAGTATGATCATTGTTACAACTAGAAATAAAGCCATTCTCGATCAATCTGTATTTGAGGTAGACTACAGTTACGAATTGAATGAATTGGATGAGGTGCATGCTATGGTTTTGTTTAACAGACATGCATTTCGTATGGACCATTCTTTGAAGAACTTTCAGGCTATATCTTTTCATATCATATCCCTCTTGGGTGGGCTTCCCCTAGCACTTGAAGCTGTAGGTTCATACTTGTATAAAAAAAAGAATCAAGTATGGGAAGATGTGCTGAAGCAATTAATGAACAGGCCACATTCAGATGTCAAGAAGATATTGCAAATAAGTTATGATGAATTAGAATATGGATCTAAGCTGATTTTTCTGGATATTGCTTGTTTCTTAATTGGCGAAGACAACAAATTTGCCATATACATGTGGGAGGACTGTGGGTTTTATCCAAGGCAAGGAATTGAAGAGTTGAAGCTGAGGTGCTTAATTAAAATTGGATATGATGGTAAGTTTGCAATGCATGATCAACTTAGAATTTTGGGAAGGAGCATTGCTTGCCAAGAAATATTCCCAGAGGAACATAGCAGATTATGGGATGACAATGAAGCCTCTGGAGTACTAATGGGAGGAAAGGTAACATATGGCACTCCTTATGTTTTCCCTCTCCCTCGTATTTTTATATACTTAATCTGATATATTCTAATCTTTTATCTGGTATGAACTTATGCTCCTAACTTTAGGGAAAAAATCCATTCATGATTCAAGGCCATCATAGAGAAATTGTGACAACTAGTTGTGTTATAAGTTTTGAGGATGAAAAGGTTATATCATCTCGTGATGGTTACCAAGTAGAATATTATTCCAATTTATTGATGTAAATTATTTTGGCCAAAATTTGATTGTAAAATAAATTTAAAATCACTTAACTATGATTCTACGCTAAAAATATTGTTTACTTAAAAGTATATCGTTTTCATATTTAGTTGGAAAGAATGATAAGACTACAATAATAAATAGAGGTGCAGTATAACATCATAGAACAAGTAAATGATTATTTCTTTGTCCATAAAAATAATAGATAATAGGTGCCAATTATAATAAACTAATAATCAAACAAAACATCAGCATTGAAATTAAGGTGTCAAATTCACACTTATCACGTGTTCTTGCTTTCTAGCACAGCCGAATTCACTGCGGTGCTCCTATATTTTATGAGCCCAATGTTTGATATGTTATTTCTGCATTTTGATTTTGAAGGTAGCTGTCCCTCCCTCCATTAGTTATATCTATCTTTTTCCATTCTTCTTTCCTCTTAATAGATACGATAGGAAAATCCCCATTATAATAAAAAACAGAAAATCTTATTATTGTATGTAAGACTGTATCAGGTTGACCCTGTTCATATCGTGGATTAGGTTAGGTGTATGATAAAGAGTGATTTTTCCTTATCTCTTTCTTTGTTTCTTTCATTGCCATCGCCTTTTCCTCTCAACTTTTCTTAATAAACATTTCTCTCCTCTCAAACCCTTTACGGCGACCCACGCTCAAACCCTCTTATACTTAATGCCTCTTGTAGGCCATTCGGTTTCTTTCCCCTCAAACTCTTCTGACACTTGTTTATACCACTCTTTGTTGGAGGAGATTTCGCTTTTGATTTCTCCAATTAAATTTTTAAAATTCAAATTACGATAATAACTTGAGTCAACTTTAAATGAATCCACGAGATAATGTTGTCATTCAGCATTTACAAGTGAAAACCATCCATAATCTCTACTATCCACTTTGCAAATATAGTTAGTCAATTGTCAAACGAAACAAGTAAACCCATGCCTTGCTTATATATAAAGAGGGAATTGCTAATCATTGGAAATTTCATTTGGTGTCACTGGCCAAAATCTCAGCGCAAAATTGGCGCAGATTGGGTCTAGTCTATATCTAATCTAATACCAAAACTAGAAAAGTGAGATTGGTCTCATTTTAGGTCCCTTCAAATTTTACCCTTATGTAAGGATTCCCCTACTGATAAAACAAATGGCCAAAAAGTAAAGTCTCACTTTTCTAGAGTACTTTTTCTATGCCGACCCATTCCATACCTGTGGGAGTTATATAATATCCTCTTCATATCATTCCCAATTCTTATCGTCATCCTCATAGTATTTTTGAAAGTTATGTCAAGTCACATAGTTCACATAAGAATTAGCATAATGTTACTAGAGCACACATGTAAAGCGTGTATAGATTCTTGAAGACATTAAGCAAAGTCTAGCTATAAAAATAACCCCATTTGTAGGTCGAATTTTTCTTTAAAGTCTAGCACATGCTTTTTTTTTTAATAGGTCGAATGAGGGGCCCTACAGGCTTGAAGTTACTTTGCTCAAGAAATGGATGTTGATAAATGAGTACTAATATATAATTCCTAATTCACCTCCTAGGAAATCATGCCCATGCTAAAAACGAATACCAACGGTTTACATTAAGATTGACAAAAGTTGACACCAACAGCTATTGAATTCCATAACAGTGAAATACTCCCTTAACTCTTGTTACCAGGTGAGACAAGAGCTTTTATTAAATCCGATTGAATAGTTCAGACAGGGAGTTGTTTGTAAATATTATATGAAATCAAACTCGTATCATGGACCTAATCTACATACACGGGCTCGTTCCTGAACTACTGAACTAGCTGCATAGGGTTGCTTCTCAGACATTTCAGCTAAAACTTTCAGAGAACTGCCAACTGTACTTTCTGGTGACTTACTTCTAATTCCGAATCCTAAAGAAATTGACCATCTAATAAATCGTACGTTATATTGCTTCTGGCAACTTACTTCTAATTCCTAATTCTAAAACGGTTGACCATCTAATAAATTGCAACCAAAAAAAAAAAAAAAGAACAACTCACTAGATATATCTCTTTGGCACCTAACGAAGCGTGGCTGGGCACCTGCTTAAATCCAGAATCCAATTGCTACGCTGTTCAAGCGATAGCTGTCTCTCTGGAGGCCCAGCCACTAACCAGGAGCTATGGCTTCTTGTGATCTTCATCGTGAACATCTTAGTCTGCTCCTCTGTACGTGTCTTTGTTGGAACCAAAAGGATAAAGAAGTTTTGAAGGCTTTGATGAGGAGAGAAGACAAATATACAAGGAAGAGATAATGTTCAAAATGCCTAGTGTAGGCTTTATACAGAGTACATACCACACGTAAAACTTAACAATACAAGCTTTTCTAAGCTCAACTCTCTCTATTTCTCTCTCTATCTACGTCTCTACCAAGTGAGCTTATATAGAGAAGACAAACAGCCAAGTGAAGTCAGCAAAAAATTCCAGCTGTTGCAAGCTTGTTCAACACAAATCTCTAAGCAAATCAGTAACCAGTCCACACCTGATCAACTCTTCTTTGGCGGTTTGCAGATGTCATTTAATCAAGTCGGTTTAAGGAGTAGAGCTCCACCGCAGCTTGAAAGGTCAAAAAGTTTAGGGGGTTAACGTGAGTGCTTCAACAAAAGCCAAAGAGATAAGAGATTAAACCACCACCTTTATCTTTTTCTTCTCTGACCAATCCTTTTGCGCTCTACCGCCCTATGCCACCGTTTTCAGTCCAATAAGGACTTTTCCTCTTTAATCAAAATCAATTTCATTATTTCTAACGGTTGCTCCATGCCAAAACTGACGAATCCTTCGTTCACGGATCCGTATGTCCACATCAACTTGGGGCTTGATTTATTTTGGTCAAACTCGAGAGACTAATCCAATTAAAAGTTAAAATGGACTTTTGTGTGTATGGAATTAATGCTCTAGCTTTTAAATTTTGATACTTGAGCGTTGTTAAACTGTCATTGATCAATTAAACTTTTTGGGCGAGATATATGCGTATTGTTATTAAAGTCAATCAAAGCCATATGGGATTTTTTTTCACCATCTTCTACTAATTAAGAGATCTGTTTTAGCAGGAAGTTAAACAGTATGTTTTGACTAATAAGATGCAAGAGGAAACGGTGCCAATCTTGTACAGGCAGTCATATGTATCTCCAATTTTCTTTTTCTTTAGGTATAGACAGATAAGTGTATTTCTCCAAAAAAATTCATATGGAAGAGTTTGCTAAAAGATATTGCCCAACATTGACAACCTACTGTTCCGTATGTTAGAATCTAACTATAATGCCATGAAAGGAAGTTAATTACTTCATTTTTAGTTGGTCTGAAAACAACTTTTTTCCAATCCCTTCCGAATTAAGAATTATTATTTAGATACTAAAAGTATATTGCAAACAAATGTCACGACGTCAGGAAAATTACTGAATTAGTTCCAAACTTATTGTATGTGTGCCGATTCAGTCCTAAAGTTTCAAATTTGACAATCTAGTCCTAAACATTTGCACAAAATTCCAATGTAGTTCTGCTAGTCGATTTTTGCCAGCAGTCAGGATTGGATTGATATCCCATAATATGTTTAGAAATGATCGAACAATTTCCCCTCGCCACATCACTTTTTTAACATATTTTACAAGAAAAGTTTTATTTTTTAGAGTTACAAGAATAGTTAATGAAATTGTGAAATATTGTTCAAAATTAAAAAGATAATAAAAAAATTGTTGAGTTTTCATGTCAATATTTATGTATGACGAGGGCAGAAAGATGACAAATTGCTTTAAAAGTGCAAAAATTCAGTTTATTCATTTGATATACAGGGAACTAACAGAATCGAGGCAATTTGTCTCCATGGATACTATGACAAGCCGTTGTCGGATTATAGGCCTGCTGGCCATCTCCGGGCATACACAAATGAACAATTTAAAAATTTACAAAGTTTAAGGTTCCTTCAATTGAGGGGAGTGGCTTTAAGCGGAGACTTTGATAAGCTATTTTCCAAATTAAGATGGCTTCAGTGGTTTGACAACGAAACTACTCTGCCTTTTACAACAACCAATTTGCATCTACCGAAATTAGTGGTGCTGCAGTTGTCAGGCAACAAGTTCACGGATCATTGGAAAGGATGGAGTTCATTCATGGTAAGATGGAGAAAAAGCATCATCTGTTATTTTTTTGTATGTTTTGTTTTGTCGATCAACTCATTGTTTGACAGCTTATTCTTCTTTGAATAGGTGGGAAGGCAGCTAAAAGTTCTTGATCTTGCATCTTGCGAATATTTAATATGTACTCCCGATCTCTCCACTCTCATAGAGTTGGAAATTCTCATCTTGAAAGAATGTTGTAGACTGGAGCGAGTCCACCCTTCCATTGGCGAAATCAAGAGCCTCATTTCCTTGGACTTGAGTGGATGTGGAAGTCTTAGGGAGCTACCAGGAGAAGTGGGCGAATTAAAAGAACTAAAAGAACTTATTTTAGATGGTACTTGTATTATAGAAGTTCCCATGTCAATCGGTTCTCTTAGAAAGCTAGAGAAGTTGAGTGTTGTTGGTTGTCTAGCATTGAGAGAAATGCCAAGCTCAATTGGGGATTTACATAATTTGCAACATGTGGACATTCGTCATTCTGCAATTGAAAAGCTACCTGGTGCTATTAAAATGTTGTCGAGGCAGAGTCTTGGATCCCACCTTAGTCTGAAAGGGGAAAATCCAAAGGAAATCAGTGTTTGGTCTTCACCCAAAATTCTGAACCTGGCTTGTTGCAATAATCTAAGACGTACTCCTGATCTCTCGGCTTGGAAAGAGTTGGAGATTCTCATCTTGAAACACTGTGATGAACTGGAGCAAGTCCACCCTTCCATTGGCAAACTCAAGAGCCTCGTTTCCTTGGACTTGAGTGACTGTGGCAGTCTCAAGGAGCTACCAGAGGAAGTGGGCGAATTAGAAGAACTGAAAGAACTTATTTTAGACTCTACTGGTATTATTAAGATTCCTAAATCGATCGGTTGTTTGAGGAAGCTGGAGAAACTGAGTGCCTACTTTTGTCGGTCATTGAGAGAAATCCCAAACTCAATTGGGGATTTACAGAATTTGCAAGATCTGAACATTAGTCATTCTGCGATTGAAAAATTACCTGGTGCTATTGGTATGTTGAAAAAACTTCAGAGGCTAAGTCTCCAATTCTGCTATAGAATGAAAGGGGAAATTTTAAGTGAGATCGATGACTTGTCTTCACTCAAGATACTTGATATCACTAGCACACAGATATCTAACCTGCCAAAAAGCATCCATAATCTTTCTTCTCTCCAACGCCTTAGCCTATGGGGCTGTTATGAGCTCCGGTTGCTACCAGAGCTTCCTTCTGGCTTAACAAATCTGTCAGTCTCTTGCCAAAATCGCACATTGCCACAACTTTCTTGCCTAATCCACCTAGAAGAACTTGATCTCTATAAATGCGTTCAACTTGAATGCATCCCAGAGCTTCGCTCAAGACTCCGGAAACTTTGTGTTGCCTCCTGTCAGAAGCTGATATTGCCAAAGTTTAAAGTATTCACCTACATGGAAGAGTTGTCAATAAAAAACTGCGGTTCCATTGAAAGATTGGACCTTTCAATATTAAATCGTCTGAAACGATTACATGCCGAGGATTGCTATAATCTAGTTGAGATTCAGAGCCATAATAATTTGGATTTCTTGGAGGAGATAGTTATAAATTGCTGCAAGTCCATTGGAAGGCTGATCCTTCCGAAGTTACAGTGTTTGAAGCAATTAAAGGCTAACTATTGTGACAATTTAGTTGAAATTCAAGGTCTTGATAAGGCGGAGTTCTTAGAGGTGTTGGATATCTCTTATTGTGAGTCCATCGAAAGACTACCTGACCTATCATGCTTCGTGACCCTGAAAGAGTTGAACATCAATGGCTGTTGCAATCTACGTGATGTTGAGATCCTTGAGAGATTCTTGTTGTGCCGAAGCATATACATAACGGGTTGCCAATCCCTAGAAAAACTACCGAACTTGTCGAAATTTGAAAATTTAGAGAATTTCACGATGAGGTATTCGCTTGGTGTTACAGGGATGCCTGGGGTTGAGGAATCAAGATCTGTGACACACATAGATATCACAGGATGCAAATCAATAGAAATTTTGCCAGATTTATCGAGATGTGATAAGTTACGATCTCTAGTGTTACGAGACTGCAAAAAACTTACTCAGATTCAGGGACTTGAAAAGTTGAATTTAATTTATTTGGATATTTCTGGATGCGACTCCTTGGAGACAATACCAAAATTACCAGAAACTGGCGTCTTTAGAAATTCTGAAAGAGCGCAAGATGAATTTCCTGATGGCAATATTATACTGCTGTGATAATGATGTGATGAATCTTATATCCATATTACAACAGTGATACGAGTCATGTTTCCTTAGTAGAGGTAAATAAGCAATAAACTATTATTTTGCTTCTAGGATTCATGACCTGCTTTTCATCACTATCTTGTTTTGACAAGAAAGCTTTTCCTTGACAAGGTTTTGGACCTCCCTAAATTGAAGGAGTGGGAAGGTTGGTCATAGTAGCTGATATGATGCTTCGGCCAAGATCAATAGACCCAAATTTGGGTCTGTGTACAATGGAAGGCATTGGTCATCTAGTAAGATTTTTCATCCTTCAATGGTCAATGTGAGCCAATAGAGTAATACTTTTCTTGAAGCTATACTTTCTAAGAATGATTTACTCCACACTGGGTATCTATTTGATTGATTTTGAAAATTCTCAATTTGCCTAATTACACTTGCTGTTGATTGCATTATAGCAATGTTTTACAATTTATCCTTCATTGGTAGCTTTTGCAGACCGCAATGCAGCTTGTGAGGCGGAGAATGAAATATGAACTAAGGTAAACAAGAATTATTACAATTTCCTTCTTGGTAAACCCAAGATTTGAATTTTTCATCTAGAGGTGATTATCTTTAGCTACTCAATGTTGTAAACAGAGCCCAGAGTCCGTTTTTCGCCTTGTCCGAATTAATATTTCGTTTGAAAATATCCTTGGCCATTTTAAATTCCTTTGTGAGTTCTTGTGTGTCAAATTTAACTAATGGCAGATACCCTGTTTAGAACAAACACATTTCAATTTTCTGTGATGATCAACCCTGTCAAGTTTCTTATTGTTCCTTTGATGTTCCTCTTGAACCTTCCAAGACCAGCATGAATTCCCAGCATGTATAAAAAAACTGAACTAAAATAAAGGTTCAAGTTTTCCTGGTTGGTGATAAGAAAAATGACTAGTAGTTTTGGCTAGTCTGTCATAGAAGATTATAGAACAACTTTTTATAGCCAGTAGTCAAACTGTTGTTTAGAGATATTATCAAGCAAGGTAAATTGGTGCTGCTTTTGTGACAGGTCTGGTTGGTCTAAGCAACAATCAAGGCTGACTTTTGGACTTAGATTCATTGAGCTGTATCAATGACCTATTGCATTATTGGGACAATTTTTAACCGTTCTGTGAAACAAGCTCGGCCAGAGCTCCAGAGTTTGCTAATTAGTTTGCATCCGTTTGATCCTAATGTTTCATGGAATCGTTTTATCACATGATTGATCTGGGTCTAGCTAACTTGGCTGTGGAACTTCAAAATCCATACGAATGACCGATCAAAATGAAGAAGGATTTTGCAGAGAAAGCATGAGCAACAGCCAAGGGTCATCTTGCGTGCCAACCTTGAAGAGCCTCATGGGTCAACTGGAGTCCCTGAGAATGTTTTGATGCTTGTGAAGATCCAAACACTTGACCTGGTCTCAACAGCACGTCCTTGAATGATTTTTTTTTTTTTGGTTGAAGCACGTACCTGAATGATTATGAATGTAGTTTTTTCAATTGAATCTGCATTCCATATGGTCATTGGGTTCTACTTTTCTATTAATCAAATACGTACATGCTGATTTTCTGAATGTTACTTCGATGCAGAGTTGTTTGATGTGGTTGTGTTCTAATGACATCACTCCCAACTCGATGTGTTTGATTTTCTGTATGCACTGCCAGTCTCTATTTCGTCGGAATGGCTCCCATGACAAAATATCTTTCACCGAGGATTGTTCTTCGGTTTTTATTAAAGAGGACAAGGGGTCCACACCAACTCTGGACAAAGGATATCAAATGTAGCGTGAAATTCAACTTTAAGATCCAAACAACGCTGTACGATACCTGGCTAAGTTGGAATATAATCAATACTAAAGCCTTTAAATTACAAGACTAGACTGAACTATGTCATTACTATGTTAGAATTCAATCAACGACATAGTTTATGGATAATTGGATACAACATCGGAATTTAATCGATGACATTGCTTCAGAATGATGAGTTATAATGATGATGCATCAGGATAGGAGACACAACATCAGAATCTATCGATGACAATGCATCATGATATAGATATTTGCTTGAATCTAATCAACAATGGGAATTTGAAAGTTACAACTAGGGAAATTAAAGTGCATTATAGGAAATGTAAAGATAAAGAGATAACATTTGATTGATTTGTCAGGACAGCTCCTCGTTGGATGATTGGTGGTATTTATAGAAAAACCTGGTTACCACTCGGTAGGTATGTATTTTCTAGTAACCGTGTCATGACCCCAACTCCATCCCCAAGGTCACGAGCAGCAAGGGTTATTTTCGCAACGTCCTAGGCTCGTTGTCGTCTCAATTCTTTTTATCTTTATTCGTAAAATTCATAAACATGTCGAACAAGTAATATAATGATAAGAAAGAGTATCGTCCCACGGAAATCGATGATTAATAAACTAATAAAATACCAAAATAGATTAATTCCAAAATTTATCTAGCAGATCAAAATATAATTGAGAATAAATTAGAAACAAAATTTGGAGACTAAATGCAATAAATCAATCAGATAAATATGTTAGAGCATCCGATTTCACCCTAACCACTAGATATGAATTTCAGATTATTGTGGGTACAAAAACGATATCAAACATGTGATAGCGGAATTTCATAATCTATTTACTATCCTATCTCTAGGTATAGTAAACCGACTGATTAAAATAAACATAAGTGCATTAAAAATTATGAATATTCTCGGCTTACAATGAGTCTTTTGGATCACTTTATCATCGAAAGATACACAAATAACGTGGTATGTCTCTATTCATTTTAATTCATGGTTTTATATTATAATGAGCAATTGCATATTATCACTTCTCAATCTCAAAGATGCACATCAGATTATTCAAGTGGTGGCTAGTCACTCAAAAGCATTATGCACAATAATATATAACTCACATGAATGAAATCAATTGCAAAACATAAAAATCATGAAATTTACATCATCATGGTTAGGCTACATCGTAGCTCTAACAAAAGAAAATTAGAACATAGTAGAAGAATAGATAAAAATATAAATCAAACCCAACATCTTGAATCAAAGAACAAGAATTATGTCATCACTTTTGTCTTCTCTTCAAAATACTTGAAAAACTCTCAGAATAATGAAAAACGATCTAACAAGAACCTACCTGCCTCCTCAGGCTCTCAATGTTATCCTATTTATAGGATATATCCAAGATCCTTATCTCCAAACAATTGAGCATAAAATTAGGGAGTAAATCAGAGGATCTTTGATTTGATATCTATCTCTCAATGCTTGCAAATAACATTAGGGAACAAAATCAAGGATTCCCTAATTTGATATCCATCTTCCATTGCTTTTTTATTTGAATTCCTAATTTTTGTCATTCTTTTCCTTATCCTCTCCATATCTCATTATTCTACATAAACAAGGAAAATTCGAATAATCAGAAGGAAATCCAAATATTTTCTCATAGAGATTGCATTAAGTGTTGCCTAAAATAGGTAAAATAACTCTATTTTTATAGAGTTATCAAACCCCCAAACTTAACATTTTGCTAGTCCTCGAGCAAAATCAAGACATAATACATACTCAAGCTAACAACCTCCTCCATGACATCTTTCCATAATTATTCAAATTCACAATTCAAAGAAAAACACAAATTTCATCCAAACATTGAAATTGATTTATAAGTTAAGACCAATTCTAACTATGTGATCCAAGTGTGTGTGAGAGTCCTCATCCTTTTCGAATTATATGCAATCCAGATAAATTCACATTGACATGCAACCTTTAAAAAATTCTCAATAATTATAATCAAATCTCATAAGTTTGCTTTTCATTCCTCTCTCTACTAGTGTAAGCTAATTATCCAACCAAAAATCAATAGGACTTTTCTCGGTTTGTAATGTAAGGCTAGGCTAAAGGTGAGATAACGGTAATTTTAAACTCAAATCACCCATTAATACATTGATTTCTAGGATCTAATTAGAGCCAATGTCACTGTCCAATTTCACTCCTTCAAGATAATTTTTCTACCACCATATAACATCATTCCTTTTTTTTTTTTGTGAATTGTTTTATGGTGGAGTTTCTCCCAAAGTCCCTCCTAATATAACATGAAAATTTCCAACCCATTGAGTATCCAAAATGCTCACTCAATTGAAAGTTGGATAGGGAACCATAAAAGCAATTTTTTTTTTTTTTGATAATACACCCCAAACAACAATAACAATCACTTTTTTTTTTTTCTTTTTATACTCCATCCTTCCTCCCAAACTTTTATTGCTCAAATAATTTTTTATCCAAAAAAAAAAAAATCAACATGTTCATAGGGCATGGGACAATGATATAATTTGATAACGGCTAGGCTAAACATATATGGGTGTCAATGAAAAATTTGGTAATAATTAAGTCTCAACGGGGTGACTAGAGATAAATAAACAAGGTTAACTTGAAAGACTCAATCGATCCAAAAATTGCCTATATCATTTTCTCAATTAGATGTAGCTTAGGATTTTGCCTCAAGAAAAAATCAAACAAATTCTAAGATTTAGCTAAAATCTAAGAAAATTACATACTTCACATGACTGTTCTCTAAATTTACACATAATTCGAAAATTAAGGACTTTTAGTGCTCAGTAAGTTGATCAACATAATTAGAATTAAAATTAACTCACACATCAATTGTAAGTTTAAAAAAAAATTAAATTTTCCTAAGAATCGCAAAAATTCACAACAAGGAATGCAATCATGATAAAAAAAAAAATATATTTAGCCAAAAAATTTGTCTCCCTCCCAAACTTGAATGAAACGGTGTCCTCAATGCGAAAAATAGAAATAGGAAGAAGAAAACTCCCCTGGTTGTAGAATAAGTTCATAGATGACCTTGATGATTAAACTCTTAAAAGGTGATCTCTAAAAAATTAACCTGAATAAAATAGAGAAAAGTTAATCTTTTTTTTTTATTACAAAACATAAACTTAACAATAAATTTTAAAAAAACATAATTAAAATGCTTGGGTTGCCTCCCAAGAAGTGCTTGCTTTATAGTTTTCAGCCAGACTTTATCTCAGATGTTGTTATTTTGGAGGATGAAGTTCAATAGTGGTCTTCTGCATGTGTAACCACCTTCAAAGTAGGGCTTCAAACATTGATCGTTCACTTTGAATGTGCCCTCAGTGTCATGCGCAACTTCAACTGTTCCGTATGGGAATATCTGTGAAAGGACCAGACCATCAAGACCGCAACTTTCCTAGAAAAAGTTTAAGATGAGAGTTATAAAGTAAGACTTTTTTACCAACTTTGAACTATCTTCTGAATATGTGCTTGTCATGCCATCTTTTTGTACGCTCCTTATACAACTTAGAATTTTCATAGCTCTCATTACGAAATTCCTTCAATTTATTCAGTTGCAATAATCTTTCTTCACTTGCAGACTGCATGTTAAAATTCAAAAATTTCAATACTCAATATGCTTTATGCTGTAATTCCACTGGTAAGTGACAAGCCTTCTCAAACACAACCCTAAAAGAAGACATCCCAATTGGAGTTTTGAATGCTGTCCTATAGGCCCAAAGTGCAACATCAAGTTTTATTGACAAATCTTTCCTAGAGGCATTCACTGTTTTTTCTAAAATTTTCTTAATTTCCCTATTTGAAACCGCTACTTGACCACTAGTTTGAGGATGATAAGGGCTTGCAACTTTATGCGTGACTCCGTACTTACTCAAAAGTGCTTCAAATTGTTTGTTGTAAAAATGTGTCCCCCTATTACTTATGATTGCCTTAGGAATGTCGAATCGGATAAAAATATTTTTCTTCAAGAATTTGACCACAACCTTAGCATTATTTATTGGCAATGTTATAGCTTCTACCCACTTAGACACATACTCCACAGCCACTAAAATGTATAAATTTCCATAAGAATGTGTAAAGGATCCCATGAAATCAATACTCCAAACATCAAATAATTCACACATAATAATGTTGTTTAAAGGCATCTCATTTTTTCTTAAAATTTTTCCAGTTCTCTGACACCTATCACATGAAGCTACATAAGAGTATGCATCTTTAAAAAGTGTGGGCCAATAAAATCTAGATTGTAAAATCTTAGTTGCAGTTTTGGTAGCACCAAAATGGCTACCTGCCTCTTCATCATGACAATGATGTAGAATGTTTGCATTCTCTTCGTTTGGAACACATCTCCTTATGACCTGGTCTGCACATACTTTAAACAATAAATGTTCTTCCCAAAAATAATTTTGAATATCAAAAAAGAATTTTTTTTCTTCTGTTGATATGATAATTCAAGAGGAAGAACATTACTTACCAAATAATTTATAAAGTCGACATACTAGGGAATTTTTGTGGACTTGATGGAAAAAATTTTCTCATTAGGGAACTTTTTCAAAATTGGTCTTACATCTTCCTTTGAATTTGTAATTCTTGATAAGTGATCTACAATTAGATTTTCAATCCCCTTCTTATCTTTGATTTCCAAATCAAATTCTTGCAGCAATAGAATCCACCTGATCAACTGGGGTTTTGATTCTTTCTTTTCAAGCAGATACTTGAGAACATAGTGGTTAGAATAAACTATAACTTTTGAGCCAATTAAATAAGAATAAAATTTATCAAAAGCAAAAACTACCACCAAAAGTTCATTTTCTATTGTTGAATAATTCAATTGTGCACTTAACAAGGTTCGACTGGCATAGTATATGATTCGAAAAACTTTATTCTTCCTTTGTCCCAAAACAGCTCCAACTGCAGAATTGCTAGCATCAGACATTAGTTCAAAAGGTAAATCCCAATTTGGTGCTGCCATAATTGGTGTTGACATTAACTTCTCCTTTAAAGTGTTAAAAGCCTGCATGCATTCAATAGAAAAATTAAAAGAGGCATCTTTTTGCAAAAGATTAGAAAGAGGTTTAGCAATTTTTAAAAAATCTTTTATAAACCGCCTATAAAATCCTGCATGCCTCAAAAATCCTCTGACAAGTTTCACATATGTTGGCGGAGGCAATTTGAAATGACTTCCACTTCGGCTCGATCAACTTCTATTATGTTTCGAGAAATTTTATGCCCAAGTACTATTCATTCCTGCACCATAAAGTGACACTTCTCCCAATTCAAAACAAGGTTAGTCTCTCCACATCTTTGTAAGACTAAAGCCAAATTATTTAAACAAGAATCAAATGATAAGCCAAAAATGGAAAAATCATCCATGAAAATTTCAATATATTATTCAACCATGTCAGAAAAAATAGCTATCATACATCTCTGAAAAATAGCTGGTGCCTTACAAAGACCATAGGGCATTCTTTTAAAAGCAAAAGTACCATAGGGACAAGTGAAAGTAGTTTTCTTTTGATATTCTGGTTCAATAGGAATCTGATTATACCAGGAATATCTATAAAAAAAAAGTAATAAAACTCATGTCCCGCAAGTCTCTCCAAAATTGGATCAATAAATGGTAAAGGAAAGTGATCTTTTATAGTGGCATCATTCAATTTTTTGTAATCCATACACACATGCTACCCAGTAACTATTCTAGTTGGAATGAATTCATTGTTATCGTTTTTCTGAACAGTCATACCGCCTTTCTTTGGCACAACTTATACAGAACTTACCCAGGAACTATCAGAGATAGGATAGATGATAACTGCATCAAGTAGCTTAATTACCTCAGCTTTCACTACTTCTTGCATCTTCGGGTTCAAACGCCTCTGAGGTTGGATAGTGGGTTTATATTGTTCCTCCATCAAAATTTTATGCATGCAAATTGAAGGACTAATTCCCTTGATATTAGCTATTATCCATCCAATTGTACCTTTATGCTCTCTTAATACTCTGAGCAGTTTCTCCTCCATCAAATCTGTCAAAGAAGAAGATATAATTACCGGTAAAGAAGAAACTTCATCTAAATAAGCATATTTCAAATGAGAAGGTAAGGGTTTGAGTTCAAGAATTGGAGGCTCTTCAATTGATGGTTTAGGCTTTGTTATGTGTTGTCCAAACTCCTCAAATTTAAGTGCCTTTTGCCTTAAATATGGTGGAAGTGCCTCCATGAAATTTGCGTACTCATTTATCTCATCATTTTGAATATCTTTGTCCCTTGGTCGAATCAAACATACTTCAAGTGGATCTTTAATAATATTTTCTTGAAAAACCTTATCCACCAACTTGTCAACCGTCTAAACTCTAAAATAAGAATTATCATCAGATGGATATTTCATTACTTTAAAAAAATTAAATGAAACAAGATCATCTTGAACTCCAAGAATCAAGTTCCTTTATTGTACATCAATAAGAGTTCTTCATGTTGCTAGAAAAGGTCGACCTAAGATAAGTAGTATCTCAAAGTCTTCCTCCATGTCAAGAACTATGAAATCTACGGGAAAGATAAATTTGTCAACTTTTACCAAAACATCTTCGACAATACCTCTTGGATATTTAATTGATCGATGAGCTAGTTAGAGTGACACTGTGGTTGTTTTTACCTCGCCCAATCCTAATTTTTTGAAAACTGAATAAGGTATCAGATTAATACTTGCACCTGCATCACATAATGCTTTTTAAAAGTAAAAATCCCCAATAGTGCAAGGAATAGTAAAACTCCCTGGATCTTTTAATTTCAGAGGTAATTTGTTTTGTAGGATGGCTGAACACTCCTTATTTAACTTCACAGTTTCATAATCCTCCAGTTTCCTTTTGTTTGCCAAAATCTCCTTCAGAAATTTTGCATAACTAGGTATTTGCACTAAGGCATCTGCAAAAGGAATGTTAATGTGCAATTTTTTAAATACATTAAGAAATTTAGAAAATTGCTTATCTATTTTGTGATGTTGGAGTCACTGAGGGAATGGAATTGGTGGCACATATGGTTTAGGATTATCTGGAAAAAGTTTATTATTGCTTGTCTCATTTGATTGTTTATTGATTACATCTTCCTTGTCTCTGAAAATCTCTTCTTCTCCCACTTGTTTACCGCTTTTCAGGGTTATAGCCTTTATGTTTTCAATTGGATTTTCTGTGTTGCTCGGCAAAGAACCCTGTTGTCTCCTTGACATCATGCTTGCTAACTGACCCACTTGCATCCCTAGATTTATGATTGAAGCCTCTTGGTTTTGAAATCTCACATCTGTGCTTTTGATGAAGTTATGAGTCGTGTTAGCAAGTTTGGTGACTATATCTTCCAAATTTGACTTTGTCTCTTTTAATTGTTTGAATCCCGGTGATCTCGTCACATTCTGATTATTCCATGAAAAATTTGGATGATTGCGCCATCCCGGATTGTACGTGTTGGAGTATAGATTATTCGGTGACCTGTTAAAATTCTCAACAAAGTTAGAATTTTCACTAAATTGTTTAAAAGTATTACCTACCTAACACTCTGTGCTAACATGTCCTCCACCACAAAAATCACATGTCAAATTCTGAATTTTCATGGCTGAAACACTCATATTATCTAGCTTTTTGTTGAGTGCTTCAAATTGTGCAGCAATTGCAGCAAAAGCATCCACTTCGTGAACTCCGCTAGCTTTTCGCATTGGTAGTCTCTCGGTAGGCCACTAATAACTATTGGACGCCATCTGCTCTAATAAATTGTAGGCTTCTTCTGGTGTTTTATTATTTAGAGTTCCTCTTGCAGCTACATCAATCATAGAACAAAGATTTGTACTAGAGCCATTATAAAAAGTTTGTACCTGCATCCATACAGGTAGTCCATGATGTGGGTATCTCCTAAGAAATTCTTTGAATCTTTCACATGTTTCATATAATGATTCATTATCCATCAGCATAAAATTAGTAATATCGTTACGCATCTTCGCAAACTTTGCAGGTGGAAAGAACTTACCAAGAAATTTCTGAGCCATATCATTCCATGTAGTGATTGATCCTGTAGGAAGAGAAGAAAGCCAACTTTTAGCTTTGTCTCTAAGAGAGAATGGAAATAATCTCAATCTAATTGCATCATTTGTAACTCCATTATATTTAACGGTGTCACAAATTTCAAGAAAAGCATCGATGTGAGCGTTTGGATCATCGCTTGGTAGCTCACTGAATTGCACTGATTATTGAAGCATCTGAATGAGTGATGGCTTGATCTCAAAGTTGTTTGCTTGAATTACAGGTCTTCTGATACTTGATGTGGTGCCTTGAACTATTGGTGCAACATAATCTCTTAAGAGTCTACGTGGATTTTTATTCTCACCGTCTGCCATCTTCTTAGCGTGATTTCTCTGTTCTCTCAGTCACCTTTTGAATGTACGCTTGATTTCTAGATCAAGTTCAACAAGTTTCCCTTGTTGGCTACATGTCATAAACCGATGTACAACGAAAGCTAGATTAAACTTAGAATTAGTTGGTATCAATATTAATTAGTATTAAACAAACGATCCCCGACAACAGCGCCAAAAACTCGTTCGTAATATTATAAACACAAGTGAATGTGTCGAACAAGTAATATAATGATAAGAAAGAGTATCGTTCCACAGAGATCAATGATTAATAAACTAATTAAATACTAAAATAGATTAATTCCAAAATTTATCTAGCAGATCATAATATAATTGAGAATAAATTAGAAACAAAATTTGGAGACTAAATGCAATAAATCAATTAGATAAATATGTTAAAGTATCCGGTTTCACCTTAACTACTAGATATGAATTTTTAGATTGTCGTGGGTACAAAAACAATATCAAACATGTGATAGCGGAATTTCCTAATCTATTTACTATCATATCTCTAGGTATAGCAAACCTACTCAGTTTATTAATCCACTATATCTCTATGTGAATTAAAATAAACATAAGTGCATTAAAAACTATGAATATTCCCGGCTTACAATGAGTTTTTTGGATCATCTCATCACCGAAAGTTACACAAATAACGTGGTATATCTCTATCAACGTTTAATTCATGATTATATATTATAATGAACAATTGCATATTATCACTTCTCAGTCTCAAACATGCACATTAGATCATTCAAGTGGTGGCTAGTCACTCAAAAGCATTATGCACAATAATATATAACTCACATGAATAAAATCAATTACAAAACATAAAAATCATGAAATTTACATCATCATGGTTAGGCTACATCGTAGCCCTAACAAAAGAAAATTAGAACATAGTAGAAGAATAAATAAAAATATAAATCAAACCTAGCATCTTGAATTAAAGAACATGAATTATGTCACCACTTTTGTCTTCTCTTCAAAATACTTGAAAAACTCTCACAACAACGAAAAACGATCTAACAAAAACCTAGCTGCCTCCTTAGGCTCTCAATGTTCTCCTATTTATAGGATATATCCAAGATCCTTATCTCCAAACAATTGCGCATAAAATTAGGGAGGAAATCAAAGGATCTTTGATTTGATATCTATCTCCCAACGCTTGCAGATAATATTAGGGAACAAAATCAAGGATTCCCTGATTTGATATCCATCTTTCACTGCTTTTTTATTTGAATTCCTAATTTTTGCCATTCTTTTCCTTATCTTCTCCATATCTCATTATTCTACATAAATAATGAAAATTCAAATAATCAGAAGGAAATCCAAATATTTTCTCATAGATATTGTATTAATGGTTGCCTAAAATAGGTAAAATAACTCTATTTTTATAGAGTTATCAATCTTGTTATCATACACATGCGGAAATGTGAACAAATAACTCCTCGAACAAACAACAACTGGAAGACTGGGACATACATCGCACATAACACATTGATTTATAATATAACAATACTTTTACAAGCCCTTTCTCTATGTGCTCTCTTTTCTTTTTACATCACAATACAAGCTTTCCATATAGGCCAAGGTTAATCCTATCTCCTCTAGCGTGACTGCAGCTCCCAAAATTGACGAAAGACTTCCATGCCTACAAGACTGAAAGATGAGGGATGAGTTTTGGGGAAACTCGGTAAGTAAAATTCCTAGTTCTCTACTAGGAAAACATCTCATCATCATTAAGGCCTAGCAAGTACAACACTCGCAAAATAGTGTCGATGGCAGATTAATTAAGCTATTTCACCAACAAGCTTATCAACATCGCATAGTAACATATTCAATAAGTTCATTAACCGTATAAACGATTCTTCCCATACTTTCAGGGGCTTCCAGCCACGGGCTGGGCATCTGGTCTCAAGCCAGGCATCTCATACTCTCAGAGGCTTCCTGTTTCAACCAGGGTATTCGACCATCAAGCAAGGCATCCCATACTTTCAAGGGCTTCTTGGCTCAACTAGGGCATCCCCGCTCAATGGAGGCATCCCATTCAATGAACGAGGCATTGTGGCGACGGGCACTTTTTCCTCTTTAAATGCATGCATAAATGCATCATACAAGCTGATTCTCATCTCTTCTCTTAGCCAACGCATGCATGGCCCGAATGCATGTTCATTCATTTGTGTGTGTCATGAATTACTTATACTTAACTAGCAAATATGTTGGGAACGACCCTTGATCCATAACTTGAATCAATCACTTAGCGTTGATCCCCGCACTGGACAAGGTTCGGAAATGGTACGCCTCAATACCGATCCAAGACCTCGAGGCTTGGGTACACCTTGCTTAAGTGACGATCCCAACCTTGACGAACCTCGGCTCCAACCCGATGTGAATGCACATGTACAGAGAATGGCCCTCAGCCTGCGGTTTCATTCAACGCCAAGCACAAGGTTCTTGCGTCTATGGAAATCGGCATGCCTTGGTGCCTTACCAAGACCTCATGGATTTGGACGATTCCCGTACCAAAAAGGCATAGAATCAACACGCCTCAATGTCAATTTAAGACGTGGCCTTGGGCAATCCCCGCTCCAAGCGAAACTTGGTCCCGGCATTGTATTTATGCCAAAACCAAGGCTTTATGGCTTAGAGCGACCTTGCCTTGTGATGAACCCAATCTGAACGAACCTCGGCCTCATTCCGGGCATGAACATCTCAAGCATAAACATAAGCAAACCATACAAAAGATCCAACATACTATCCACGGTTTAACGGGTGAGCACCTAATTAGCCTCGACAATGGAAACTACCACCCCTAGAGGAGACATAGGGATCTTACTTACCTGGATGAACCCTGAGCTAGGATGTGAGCTACAAAGATTGGGCGGCTTGGCTTGGAGGCTGAAAGAGAGAGAGAGAGGGCATGAGGAGGGGGCGTTCAAGGAGATGGCGGGAGGAGAAAATGGGAGCAAAGTGAGGAAAATGGAGTGAGCTCCTCCTATTTATAGCCCTTGGGGCCATCATTACTGAACCAAGTGGTCCTCTCCAATGTTTCCAAGTGTCCCACCTAAGATCCTTGTGTGGCAAGGCTAAGTTGCAAGGTGTCAAGCCTATATTAAAAGGTGGCATAATGGCCTAATTTAATGATTGGAGGTTTACTTGTTTCATTCCTCTTGGACCATTTATACAATGTCATCATGACTTGGTCTACTTGTTTCATTCCTCTTGGATCATACCTTTCATGGACACCTAAGCTTATAAGTCACCAACTTCTTCTCCAAGGCAAATCTCAAGCCATCATTACCAAATCTTCGGATGGACACCTAGGTGGGATGATTCATCCTTGCATTTAATGGGGTGTTCTAGAATCTCATGTATGTCTTCACTTGATTGGTCAATTTGTCCAAGAGTCCCTTAGTTAATTTTCAAGGTGAATATTTGGTAATCATTACCAAATCTAGAAATATCTATCCAAAGTGGTGAGTCATCATTCTCATTAAATGAGGGAGTTCTAGAATTTTCTTCTATTTTGTCATTTTCTTCATCAAGAATGAGGTCTAGAGAATTCTATCATTCTAGTTCGTTATGGGGCCGAGAAAGGGATCATTAGGTACACCTCTAAAACCAAATCACGTACACATGAGGTTCAGCCTTATGTCCCATATTTGCCCAAACCGTTTCTTTGGATGATCGGTTGGCCAATAGGGTCGATTGTCCTTTAATTGGTTCGAGACATATTCTAAGGCTATCCATGGCCTAGCACAAAGTCAACGCATATGTGGACCTTAGAATAAGTGACGGAATAGCCGGGTCTATCCCTGGGCTCATTCCGGTCGACACCCGATCCACTAGTAGGGTTCATGGTTGGCGCATTACCAATCCATGATCAGATATCACCAATTTGAGATTCCATTCCGATCACTAAGAATTAAATAGGGAATTATGCATTTTTGGTTGGAAGGAAGTCATATTTGGTCAATTTGGATCGTCCGTGTATTAGTGTATAACTGGGCGAAATCACTCGCTACCAGAAACTGCAACTGGTCGGATCAACCCATGACCATCCACCGATCCAAAATCATCCCATGACCAATTCTCGTGATATGAACTGGTGATCCTATCCCATTGGTATGATTGGTAGAAATTCACGGCTGACATCTCGACCAATTCGTGACCGGTCGGTCGATCAGTCGGTTGGTCATGACTGATTGGTGATTCCTTGCTGATCGAACCGATTGATCCATGGCCAATGACCCATAATCAATCCTTTTAGGACCTTATGGCCGATCCTCACGGGGTCGGAATCGAGGATGTTACAAACCGCTTTTTATCTTGCCCCCATTCCTTTTCCTTCGCAAATCACTTCACCCATTTCCCTCACAACTAGCTCAATCATGCTCTGGAGGTTATACAAATGTCGATGGTCATTCCACAACTGAGTTTTTAGATAGCAATTGCTCTTTGACAATGTACATCTTTGGTGCTTGTTATTTCAGCATTCTCGTGTAATATTTCTAGCGTTTCCATTGAAAGTTTACCGCCAATACTTATACAGGTGATCACCATCCATCATTATGTTTCGATACTTAGACACATGGCAATCCCCTACCTCGTCATCAATCATTGGGTATTTATTCCTATGCTTATCGATAGTCAAGTGCATCTGACAATAATGTCTATGTGATATGCATGTGATCCCAGTCTTTCTCTCATGACAAACATGTAATGGCAAGGTAAATTCTGGGTCTCAACATGTACCATAACTATGAAAGACTAACTCGTGTGCTTTAACTATATGAGCTGTGGAATTTCACCTGAAAATCATTATACACAAATCCATGATGACAATCTCCTTCATTTCCATCAATTTATAAGTGTGATAATGTCCTTCAAATGTTGTTCTATATGTTTCTAATTTGATAAGCTCAGTTCTCGTGCATGCGGTGTAGAATTTGTAAAGTTGAAAGTCGCTTCCCAAGAAACCATCCTGCATTTCTGATTCTGCTAACTGGATTGCGAAATAACCAAGTACATCTTTCTGTTTTGTAATTTTTAGGCACTTCACCATTTCAGCATATTATTATTATTAGCTAGTCTGTTCCTAAACACTAACAAGGAAAGTGTTGCTAATTATGTACTTCTCCCAAGTCTGTTCTTTTCTTTTTCATTGGATAGCTAATGAAGTTTCTTTTGATTGCATTCCAACTATGAACTAATCAGACACACCTAGTGTCACACCCCGAACTCCGGGCATGCGCACATCCCTTGGTGGTCGATTAAAATGCGACGTCCCAGGACGCATCACCGACCCATTATTTTTATCTTTCAATTAAGCACATGTGAAAGCAAATTAAATAAACATCCAGCCAACAACCGAACATAGGGATAGTAAAACATGCTAGTGATTTTTCACAAACTACTATTTATATATGTACCAAGTTAACCCTACGAGTTTGTATTTACAAGTCTGCCTCAAAAAGGAACTCCTAGACAACGTACACCCCAGACTCCTCCGCCTCGTGCTCTAGATCCTCCATGACACCGTCTGGGATATCGATGTCCATGGGGTGACCTACCTCCCCATCCTCCGTCCCGACGGGCAGTTCGTCAAAACCCTGCAAAGGACCCTCCCGAGCACCGTTGTGCTCATTAATGAACCACGCCTTGAAGTGATGAGGCATCAAATGAAGGAGGCCCTCATCGACCCAAATCGTAGTCACCACTAACTCGCGAGTCCGGGTGGTCCCAAGGATAGGTAAAAAGGTAGACTCTGATTCCGTGTCCCATTGAATCCCAAAACGGACTGGACGCATCTCCATACTAAGGACTTGAAAAAGGGTTAACCACGACGGGGTGAGATAAAATCTCAGCGAATCAAAACCCTAAACCCTTATTTAGGATGCAAATTCGCCTCGAAGGCAGTCCTAAACACACACCAAACAAAACTCACCTCGCCTCAGCACGTCCCTGCATATTAGCGCATCACATGTGCCATTATAAATACAACAAGCATAATTAATAACCGGAACACATAATTTTCACCCTTCCAACATTCACATGGGTCCCGATTATAAGGTAAAATCGTTGTGACACGTCCCATACCGTGCCAACACAATTTTGTCCCATAATCAAGCGCAATAGCACAACCATTCAGGCGTGTTCCAATTATTACGATCCATTGGCCACGCCCAACTCAAAAGTCGACGGTCATCCAGCGTAACCGGGCATCGTCTCGCCCCGTCGGGCATGACAACGTCTAGCACTACCCGCCTAGATGGTATTTCGTAAAGGAGCATCGGCCCGGCCTCCACCGTGACTCGGCATCCGTTGACATGGGGCATCCGAACTTAATCAGACATCGCTTCCCCAACTCTCGTCGGGTGACGGGTTCCGATAGTGACCATACGAGCACATATTTAGCCAAGAACATCATGCTTTACGTTCAAATACCTCGTTTTCAAATAATGAACTTGGCCACTTTTTCTTCGTATTAAAAATCCCGGTAAAATATTCGTGCGTGGTCACGTATTTACAAGTGAACTGTCAAACTTGGTACACTCCTATTTTAAAACTCCATGGTTTTATATAGTACCTAAAAGTTGACGTAAAAAACCGACACCTAGTTTTTTTCTATTTAAAAGCCCATAAAACCGAGTTTTCTACTAAAAATCAATAACTACCATCCAACAATCAATTGCACATCATAGCACATATAAGCTATCAAAATTACACAAAATTACATCCAGAAGAACGAGCATAAAATTCTACAAAACGGCTACTCCGTCACTAATTACGCTAATTACGATTAATTAAATAAATCTCAATTAATTAAGTAAATTGCAATTAATTAAGCTAACCTAACTTAATTAACCTAACCATGGTTAACTAAGCTAACCATGCTAACTAACCTAACCAAGCTAGTTAACACTAATCTAGGATTAACTAAACTAATCCTCATTAAGGCTAATCTAGCCCCATAAGCGTAATTAACGGCCTAATCCGAGATTAGGGAGTTAACTCACTAGATTAGGATTGCGGCGGGTTCACGGTGACGGCAGCGTGACGATGACGAGAACTCAAGACAACTGTGTCTCGAATGGAGGCTTGACAGAGGCAACTACAGCCCTACAAAGCTCTCGGCCAAAGGAGAGCTTGGCTCGGCTGGGTGTTGGTCACGGGGTTGGCTGGACAGGCTACTGGACGTGGGGACTGTTGGACTTGGACGGTGGGCTGGGGTGGATGTCGGGCGGTGCTGAGCTTCAGTGGTGGCGCTGAGGTCGCTGGTGGTAGCTGGGCGGTGACGGACGGTTGTGGTGCGGACGGTGAGCTGAAGACGAGAATTGGATGGCGAAGAGGGAGTCACTGGTGTTGGTGGGATATGGTGATGAGGGTTGATGATGTGAGGATGGAGCTGGCGGCAGTGGAATGATGGAGTGGTGGGGTGACGAATGGTGTTGGACGGTGATGTGAGGTGAAGATGAATGGAATGAAAAAAACGTGAAGAAGAGAAGGATGCGTGAGGAAGAAGTGGGTAGAAGAAAGTTGGTCGGCTGAGAGGGAAGTGTCACGGGTCGATCAATTTCGGTCGATCCAACACCGTGCGGCCTTAGGATCGGTGATCCTAAGTAAGCCTTTTCGCTCACAACACACGCACAACACAAAGAGTCGGAAGCACAAGGGCGTGTATATTCACTTTCAAGGAGCTGAGCTCAAATGAGGGAGAGGGATCCCTTTTATACAAGTTCGTGACTAATCTCGGCCGTGGATCGTCCCTCCGATCCAACGGTTGTATTTGAATTCGTATCATCATTACAAGCTATTTTAGCAGGCTACTCGATGGTTGTGTGCATGGGGAATCCACCAAAGTGCAGGCACGAGTCAGACGCAAGATCAAGGCAGCAGGGTCGGATCTGGGTCATCAGAAGCGTGTCAGAGCCGTCTGACGCGGAGGAGGCGAGCAACTCCGGATTGGTGCAGGGGACTCAACACGGATCGATCAGGGGTTGCTCGCTGGTCGTGCACGGATCGTGCATGGATGGATCAGATGCGGATCCTGGTTGATCGGCTGATCGATCGGAAGACCGATCCGGGATTGATCAGGGGTCGATCAGTGGTCGACCATGGACTGATGCGGGACTTGGTTGGGGCAGGCGTCGATCGGGGCGTTCTTGGCTACGCCCTCCTTCGTGACACGACCGAGCATGGACGTTCTTGGACATGCTTATCCGTCGGCCGTGTCATTCTCCCCCACCTAATCAGGCGACGCCCTCGTCGCGTCTGTGGCATGGAAGGCTTCGATGTGCTTCTTGAATTGCCACAGGCCCTCGAAGGGTTCCCAACTTGCTTCATTTTCGGGAAGGCCTTTCCATCGGACGAGGTACTCCCTTCGTGGAGCACGGTACTTCTTCCGTATGATCCGGTTGGCCATGATGGATTCGACATCCCGATCATAGGAGGTCTTTGTCCCGAGGGGTGCTCGCTGTGATGTACCCCGATCCGGATCCTCCTCATCCGTATGGAATGGTTTTAACATGCTCACGTGGAACACGGGGTGTAGCTTGAGCTTGGACGGTAAGTCCAGCTTGTACGCCACCTTCCCGATCCGCTGCAGCACTCGGAAGGGGCCTTCATAGCGTCGGATCAGCCCTTTATGCACGTCACGATATCGAAGGACGAGGTGTAGCTTGGCCAACACCAAGTCTCCGACTTCAAATTCCACATGCCGCCGCTTCTTATCGGCCTACTTCTTTGTGCGCTTGGCAGCTCTACTCAAGCACGCCCGCGCCAAGTCTGCATGTTGATCCCATTCCTTGGCCATCTTGTACGCGGACGGGCTGCTTCCTCGATACCCCGAAGCGATCGCGCTCGGAGTGAGCGGTTGTTGCCCGGTCACGATCTTGAACGGGCTTTGGTCTGTGGATTCACTCTGCTGCAAGTTGTAGGAAAACTGGGCAACATTGATCAATCTAGCCCAATTTGCTTGCATGTTGCTCACATAGTGCCGAAGATAGATTTCCAACAATGCGTTCACCCGCTGCGTCTGTCCGTCGGTTTGGGGATGCATGCTGGTGGAAAAGTTGAGATTTGTTCCCAGCAACTTGAAGAGTTCTGTCCACAACCGCCCGGTGAACCGAGGGTCGCGATCGCTCACGATCGTGCGTGGAACTCCCCAATATTTGACGACGTGCTTGAGGAATAGTTTGGCTGCTTCCTCGACTGGGCAATCTTTAGTGGCCGGCACGAACGTCGCATACTTGGAGAACCGATCTACCACGACCATGAGGGTCCGACACCCTTCGGACTTGGGCAAGTTCATGATGAAATCCATCGAGACACTTTCCCAAGGTCGTTCCGGTATGGGTAACGGCACAAGGAGTCCCGCGGGCGATCGTTGCTCGATTTTGTCTTGCTGACAAACGAGGCAAGTCCGTACATAGGCTTCAACGTCGTCCCGCATATGGGGCCAATAGTACTGATCCTCAACGAGTGCCATGGTGCGGTGGATTCCCGGATGTCCCGCCCATTTGGAGTCGTGGCACTCGTGTAGGATTTCCTTCCGAAGCTTCCCGTGGAGCGGCACATAGAGTCGCCGTCCTTTGGTGTAGAGGAGATCATCTTCAAGCCAGAACCACCTCCTCTTGCCCTCTTGAGCGTATCGAAGGAGGGCTTGGGCCGTTTGGTCATGCTTCAGCCCCTCCTTGATACGATCTTTCCACGGACAGTCGGGCCGGCTCACCATATTGGCCAACTCGAACTTCCTGCTTAAGGCGTCGGCCACGGAATTGGATTTTCCGGGCTTGTATTCTAGCACATAATCGAACTCAGCCAGGAAGTCTTGCCACCGAGCTTGTTTCGAGCTGAGCTTCTTCTAAGTTTGGAAGTAGCTCGTGGCCACGTTGTCGGTTCTCACCACGAACCGCGATCCCAAGAGATAATGCCTCCATGTGCGAAGGCAATGCACCACTGCAGTCATCTCCTTCTCTTGGACCGTGTACCATCGCTCGGTATCATTTAATTTTCGAGATTCGAAAGCAACCGGATGCCCTCCCTGCATCAAGACACCACCGATAGCAAAATCAGAAGCATCGGTCTCTACCTCATATGGTTTGGTGTAGTCGGGCAGCACAAGCACCGGCTCTTCGGTCATGGCCTGCTTCAACCGCCCGAACGTCTCTTGACACCGCTCCGCCCATTCCCACGGTCTCTCTTTTTTCAGCATGTCCGTGAGTGGCACGGTAAGGTTTGAGTACCCCCGGATGAAGCGCCGATAATAGTTCGTGAGACCGAGAAAGGATCTCAGCTCCGTCACCTTGGTTGGAGGTTCCCAATCGACGATGGCGCGGATTTTGGCCGCATCCATCCGCACTCGTCCGCCCCCGACGATGTGCCCCAGGAAAGGGACTTCCTCTTGTGCGAAGGCACATTTCTCCCTTTTCACATACAGATCGTTCTCCCGAAGGGTCCGAAAGACTCGCCCCAAATGCTCGATATGTTCTTCAAGCGTCCGGCTATATATGACGATATCATCAAGGTAAACTACGACGAACCGATCAAGGAACGGATGCAGTACCTTGTTCATGAGGGTGCAAAACGTAGCCGGCGCATTGGTCAAGCCAAAAGGCATGACGAGAAACTCGTATGATCCATAGCGGGTCACACATGCTGTCTTTGGCTCATCCCCTTCGGCAATCCGCACTTGATAGTATCCTGATCGAAGATCTAGCTTGGAGAACCATCGGGCTTCTCCGAGCTGATCGAACAAGTCGGCTATCAAGGGAATCGGATACTTGTTCTTGACGGTCAACTTGTTTAATGCCCGGTAGTCGATACACATGCGGAGAGATCCGTCATGTTTCTTTTGGAACAAGACCGGGGCACCGAACGGAGCCTTGGATGGCCGAACATAACCGGCATCGATCAGCTCTTTGAGTTGGTTCCTCAGCTCTTCTAACTCGGGCGGGGCCATGCGATAGGGAGCCATGGCCGGTGGTCGAGCGTCGGGCACGAGCTCGATCCGATGGTCGACTTCTCTCCGTGGAGGGAGCTTCTTTGGCAGCTCGGGTGGCATCACATCTTGGAATGTGTCGAGGACTCGGGTCACCTCTTCCGGTACCTCCTTCTCTTCTGGGCCTTCCTCCTTCAATGCTGCCAAGAAGGTCACCTCTCCCCTCCGTAATCCCTTGTTCAGTTGCATGGCCGATAGCATTTTCCTATCGTGTCCCGATCCACGGTAGATCGGGATCATGCATTGACACCGCTTATCGAAGATGCAGATGCAATCTGTGAAGGGCATGACGCCCGCATTTATCCGATCAAGGAATCCGAAACCGAGTATGAAATCATAGTCATCTAGGGGGATTACCTCGATATTCTCTCGGCTGTTCCATGGACCAAGGCAAAATTCTACGCCCTTGGCCATGCCGCTGGTTGGGACTTCCCTGGAATTCACCGTTTTGAGCCAACCGGCATCGCCTGTCTCGACCGGAAGATTCAGCTTCTTCGCGGCCTCTTTGGATATGAAGAGGTCGGACGCCCCGGTATCCACGAGTGCACTCATCGTGGTACCTCCGATCTTCACGTCCACGAACATCATACCTTTCGATCCCTTGGCCTTCTTGGCCTTGATCGATCCAAGGATCCGCAATGATCCCAACCGCACTTCTTCTCGGGGCTTTTCTTCCTTGCCCAAGGCCGCTAGCTTCCCTCTTTTCGGGCAATCCCGAGCCATATGGGGACCTTCACAAAAGAAGCACTTGTATGTGCGCGCTTTGTGATAGTTTCCACCATAATTTCCAGCACGGTTGGATTCGGGTTGGTTCGTCGTAGGACCTGAAGGCGGTCGCCCTCCGTTTGGACGCTGGTATCGATTCCGATCTCCCCCACCATTACCCTTTTCTCTAGGTCGAAAATCGGGCTTGGTCGAGGATGCCGGTCGATACTCCACAAGTGACTCGGCCACGGAAGTGGCCGTTGAGAGATCCGTTGCATTGCACCGCTTCAGCTCTTGCTTGACCCAGGGTTTGAGTCCGCCCATGAACTGGTGGAATGCCTCCGTCTCGGTCATAGACGGGATTTGGAGCAACAGCTCCGAGAATCGCTTCACGTAGTCGCGGACTCCGCCTCTTTGCTCTAGGCGTTTGAGTTCTCCGCGAGTTCTTCCTCCGCATAGGCGGGGTAGTAGGTTCGTCGAAATTCTTCGACAAACCGAGCCCAGGTTGTGATAGGATCGCCATTCCTACCATCCGATCGACGCCGCCACCATAACAACGCATCATCAGCTAAATACATGGCTGCGGTGTTTACCTGGATCACGTCGTCGGTCGTTCCCATGGTCTGGAAATATCGTTCCATGTACCATAGGAAGTTGTCCACGTCCTTTGCCACCCGGGAGCCCTTGAACTCCTTTGGCTTGGGTGCATCGGTACGAGATTGCACGGTGATCACCCCGTTCACTCGTGCAGCTTCAAGCTCCGTGACCTTGCCTTTCAGCTCGGCCATTTCCGCGCGCATGGCTATCATCGCGGCCTCCCATGTCTCGCTCCGCTGCTGCATCTCGTGCGTGAGGGTCCCCATCACCTCGACCCGGAGCTCTCCCATGCCGGCTTGGAGTTCCTGCACTTCGGCCAAGAACTCCTCCCTACCAGCTTCCGCTCCCTCGATGGTCTGGTGTAGATCATCCACAATGGCCTGGACATCCGTGACGGTCCCCTCTAGGATCGTCACCCGATTCTCCAGATCTCCACATTGTTCCCTCGAACACGAGGCAGCATGGCCTTTCCTCGACCGAGGAGCCTTCACAGCGGGGCGTCCACGATCATCATGATCAGCACCCAATATGGCCGCAACATCCGCTTGAGAATCAGCCATCGCGATAGGAACGATTGCTCTGATACCACTTGTCACGGGTCGATCAATTTCGGTCGATCCAACACCGTGCGGCCTTAGGATCGGTGATCCTAAGTAAGCCTTTTCGCTCACAACACATGCACAACACAAAGAGTCGGAAGCAAAAGGGCGTGTATATTCACTTTCAAGGAGCTGAGCTCAAATGAGGGAGAGGGATCCCTTTTATACAAGTTCGTGACTAATCTCGGCCGTGGATCGTCCCTCCAATCCAACGGTTGTATTTGAATTCGTATCATCATTACAAGCTATTTTAGCAGGCTACTCGATGGTTGCGTGCATGGGGAATCCACCAAAGTGCAGGCACGAGTCAGACGCAAGATCAGGGCAGCAGGGTCGGATCTGGGTCATCAGAAGCGTGTCAGAGCCGTCTGACGTGGAGCAGGCGAGCAACTCCGGATTGGTGCAGGGGACTCAACACGGATCGATCAAGGGCTCCTCGCTGGTCGTGCACGGATCGTGCATGGACGGATCAGATGCGGATCCTGGCTGATCGGCGGATCGATCGGAAGACCGATCCGGGATTGATCAGGGGTCGATCAGTGGTCGACCATGGACTGATGCGGGACTTGGTCGGGGCAGGCGTCGATCGGGGCGTTCTTGGCTACGCCCTCCTTCGTGACACGACCGAGCATGGACGTTCTTGGACATGCTTATCCGTCGGCCGTGTCAGAAGGCTCACGCATGGAAAGAGAGGGGGAAATGAGAGAGAGAGAGAGGAAGTCAAGGGACTAACCAATCAAAACCTAGGGAAAATATCTAATCACTCATTGCAAATGCCCCAAAGTCTTCATGCCCATAAAGTCCATGGCTCACCCCATGAGAAATTTGCTCTAATTTCTCACAAATAAACCATTTTTGGGCAGCAAAATCCCCTTTTTCCCCTTGATCCGAATTTCCTTTAATTTTCTTGTTTGTCTGAAAAATCGATTTTCCGCAAAATTTTTGGATTGGACGAAAATTCACCGAAAGATGAGACGACATCCAATAAATGAATCATGACACGCTCGAATGTCCGATTCCCGAAACCGAATTTAATTTCGTGGTTAAAATCGACCGAACGCGACTTTAGTACAACTTAACCTATCGGATAGCTTTTAGGGATTTTAACGCGTTCAACCCATGGTCGATAATCTTTGATCCATGTTTGTGCATCTTCAAATCGTAGACAACTCTCAGTTGTCATAAAATCGTGAGGGTTCAATTACGTGTCTCGAGTATAATATCGATAGAAAATCGGGTTATTGCCATTTGACGCGAATATCGTAATCGTGCAGAACCACCTGCAATTCGACTATGTGATTCCATCAAATTGACTTACATCTATTTGCTAATCGATTATAATGGTGTCATATTGACTCTTGTCGATTATTATGGTCGAGTGATCGATTTTCGACCGAATTCTCTAGTCTGTCATGTTTATATCCCTTAACGGATTCACCTAATAGATTAGTTAACTCGTGTGTGGCCAGCTCCGAGTAAAATGATAATAGGCGCGTTGACAAAACAATCATTTCATATATCCGAATTATGGGTCAAATTTCGGGATGTCACACCTGAAATGTGTGGCAAAATATGTCCCCAGATTTTTATTTTTTTTTGGGTAAATTATGTCCCCAGATTTTGATGTAGGTGCAAATGATGTTTATGCATTTGTACTTTATCTTTCATGGGGTAGATAGCGCCACTACGATCTTAAATATCCTCATTCATTGATAATTAGTCAACATCATCCTTCTTGTGTAGATTCAAACTGCATTTTATGAAATTCAGAGGAAGTCCCCAAACACCACGGTATCATCATGTGCTCCGTTATTAATACTTTTCATAGGGTTCTTAGTCTAAGTGGACCTCATCTCATGTGGTGTCCTTTGCAAGCTCTGACATCGGGCAATTCTTTAGCAAAGGCTGAATCTCATTAGATTGCAGGAAGACCACATGTGCAAGTAGTTCTGTATTTGAAGTTGAGCATATAACTAAATTTATTAACAAGGTTACCGTTAAGATGTCAACTTCAAGCTGCACCTTTGTTACTGGAAGAAAAACTTTATCATGGAAAAAGCGAATGTCTTGGAATCAGCAAATAATTTGTCAATTGCAGCCAAGAATATAAGTGAAAGTGCTTATTAGTGTATAATCATCGGACACCGCCATACATTTTCATACCTGGAGCTTTAATTTCTTTGGCGTTGAATACGATTGAAGACTGATAAAATTGTTGAAATTTTTTTTGGATGGGTGAAAATAGGCCCTCCAAAACTTATTCATTTGGTGTGAACTAATTAGTTAATTCGCAGACCCCACAGGGCCAAATTGTGGTCAGCCGTCATGCATTCAAGTTTGAATAAAGGCAATTTCTTTTAGGCAATTACAATGGTGGAATGTTAGTAGTTATAGTTTGATTTGCTTGCTGTCTACGTTTTTTTTTTTTTTGGGTCAAAGTAATATTTCATTAATTTCCACAAAAAGAACGAGAGAGACAAAACAAAGCCAAATAACAAGATGAATTACTAAAACAAGGGGAGGAGTCACACACTCAAAAAACAGATTCGTGACTTACTCAAATCAAGATTAGTGACCAATCACTAAATTCATCTTCAATAATGAGCATAAATTGAGAACTCCGTTTGTTACTACACCTTTGCCTTTCAGTAGTACGCATCTAGATTCAGTGTCCCAACACTATTGCCATTCATAGTAAAAAAGTTGAACAAGTATAGATCTAATGATGAGAGCGAAACCTTTAAAAAATTCATCCAATCTTATTCAAAACTAGACCCTAGAGAAGTGAAACCCTAAAAACATACAAGCAAATATAGACTATATCAAGGTAGAAACATCCCAAAATGGAGAAAAAAGAAGCTTTCGGATCTAGACTAGATCAGAAGAAAAAACCTCCTTAAAAGGGAGGAAAGCAAGGAAAAAAAAACAGTAGTCAAAGGAAAAAGAGAGGGGAGAAAGAAATCTAGCTTAAACCTCCCCTCCATAGAGATTGAAGAAGAAAATGTGTGGAGATGAGAGGGAGAGGAGAAGAGAAGGCTTGCTGTCTACTTGATTAACTTAATTTTTCCGGAGATCAAGACAAGTCCAAATAGCTTGTTGAGCCAAGATCCAACTTATAAATACTGAAGCATATATAATACGGCTCATTAACGAGTCAATTTTTGGAATATTGGTTAAACATAAAACGAGAAAAGTCGCAAGCAAAGTCATTGTATTGAGTGTACAATTTATTTACTTTTTTTGCCTGTCCGGTGTCTAGCCATTAGTTGATTAAAATTGACAAAGTAAAACTTTTTTCTTAATTTACATTTTCACCTTTATATATAAATTTCACTTGAACGATCTTAAAAAAAAAAAAAATCTATTGAAAAGATGTCGCTTCCAACGTTATTTTACTGTTCGGGAAAAAAAAAAAACCACTATTTTACTGTTGACTAAAGCAACACGATCATGATGGCACTTCCAATAGTCAATGCTCTCTCCGTGGACCATTGGATAGAAACAGAAAAACGTGATTTGTCAAATTTGCTTAGCAAAACTGATTTCCTATTACAACTTACGGACATAAATGCAATCAAACTTGCATCTAATTAAGAAAGTTATGATGAGTTAAGAAAATTAGTGACACATAGGTCTTAGGACTTTATGAAGTGTCAGAGAAAAGTTATGATCAAATAGATTGTTGATACCTAAATTTTTGCATAAAAATGGATTAATTTTTACCCCAAAAAAATAAAATTGAAATTGCATAACATATAATTTAGAAACAGTTATTTTATTTTATTTCATTTTTTTGCATTGGACCAACGATGGGTGTTGATACGATGTGAAATCTTTCACATATTCAGGTGAGATTTATCACATATTCAGATAATATAAACCTAGGGGCATATTTTTGGATAGAATATTTGAAAAATACAAAAGAGAATATTTCGCGAGGTGTAACGATATATTCAGGGAGATTATGCACAAGTAAAATTGGAAGTGAAATATTTCACCAAAATTTAATTTCCTCCCCAATATAAAGTGAAGTGTAATGCGCGTGTGACCAGGGGCTCTCTGGGGTTTTGAAGTAGAAAAATCACCATAAGGTTTTCGTGCTTTTTGGAGGCTTCTCTTCGAAAAAGAAAAAAAGAAGTCAACAAGTTAAAAAAAAAAAAAAAAGTAGAAGAAAGGGAAGAGAGAATACGTGCGGTGGGGGAGAAAATATTGGGTGGTCCGGGAGCTCCACATCAGCGTGGTCCCCGGCCACTCACGAGGTGCCATGTGGAGGGGTGGGCTCACTTGGTGTCTTCTTCCTTCTTCCCCTCTCTCTCCTCTTCCTAGCCTGCCAACGCCCTCTCTCCTCCTAGCTTGCACGCTCTGTCTCCTGTGCAGCACATTTATTGCGGCTTAAACTTTTCTCTTTCTTCCTCAAACAAAGGAAAGAGAAGCCTGTTCCTCTATCCCTCTCCATTTCTTTCCTTTCAAAAATTTGAATATGAAATTTTCTCTCTCTCCTCGCTTGTTGTTGCTCCGCCGTGCATCAAGCGGCCGTTCCCCTGCCGTCGCCGACGAACCACATTACAGCCACCCTTACTCCGGTGCTTGCTCACTTCTCTCTTCGGGCTCGTTGTTGCTCCGTCATTCATTCCAACGTTCTCGGGATCGCAAATGCAAGACGCGGAGGAGAAGCAGGCCACTTTGAGCTCCCTTCAACGTTCGCGAGCGTCGCCCGCCGAGCGAGACCCCCTCACATCGGAAGGCTCGGAGGCGAGGTTGCTGGAGAAGCCGGTGCCTTACATTGCTAGCTTGGTGCTAAGCCCCTCCGCCTCCCTTTTGCGACCTCTAGTCTGCTCTCTCTCTCTTTCGTCCTTGAAGTCGCGCCTCTCTTCCAGCAAACCTCGACGTCGACGCCCCTCCGCTGGTTGACTCTGTCGGCATCACAGTCCGTCACCCCCGACTCCAACGCCTTGGCCTCCACCTCGGCCTCCACCTACGCGCCTAACGCCAACGCCAACGCCGACACCGATGCCCCTTCGCCTCCCTTTCACAACCTTCGCTCCGCTCTCTCCCTCTTTCCTCTGCAGAGCGCCCTTACTAGCCAACCCCAATGCCGACCAATCCCTGCTCGCGTTTTGGCCTCCCTCTCCACGAGCGAAGGGCGCTCTGCTCGCTCGCTCTCTTTCCTTCGTGAAGCTGAACGTGGACGCCGCCGACGCCGTCGCCTCCCGCCGTCACCTTCCGAAGCCCCACCGATAGGCACCCCATTGGCGACTCTCGTACGTCTGAAGGTTCGTTTTTTTTTTTTTGGATTCTACTTAGTAGAATTCGGTGCCATGTTAATGTTTAGGTTCATAGATACATCTGCATTAGGTATTGCTTTATCTTACTTGTTGCTGACTTGCTGTGTTATTCAGATAGTGAGGATTGGAAGAAAGTGAAATAATGGTATCTTTTGAGATTGTTTGCATATAGTCATCCTAAGAGATTAGAGGCTTCTGAGCCTAAATTGGTCACTCCTTGTCTGAAGCAAGAGATTGAGAAGCTAGTATTAGGATTGTTTATACCGCTTGGTGTCGCCCAAGGGCTTGCTTATCTCCACCATGATTGCCATTCGCCGATCATTCATCGAGATGTCAAGTCGACCAACATTTTGCTCGATGCGAACCTAGAAGCCAGAATTGCCGATTTCGGCTTGGCAATAATGATGCTCCGGAAGAACGAAACAGTATCGGTAGTGGTAGGGTCCTATGGATACATTGCGCTTGGTAAGTTGATTATTACTCATAATCTTCCATTGAATTGATCAACTATCAGATCTTTCCCGTGTCCCAGTTAATAACTGTATCTTGAAAAATTGAGCTTCCGGCTTGCACCTTACATGTTGGCGTTACTTGTACATGTGCAAACATTTCTTTTGGTCTTGTGCCAGAGGCTGAAGGCTTTTGGTTTAATTCAAGTAGATTGTTAGTAATTACTTTCGAATTTTTTTGCGGGGATTATGTACCGGTATTGTTATTTTACTGACCACGGGAATAAAAAGCTCCCATCTCTTAGTGTTTAGTGAAGATCTCTTCTTCATATATCTTCTGCCACCTATCATATTCAATGCGGGGTAAGTTAATTTCCAATTGGAGTGGTGAAGAACTTTTCTCAGATCATCTTACACAGTAGCATTTAGGCATCATTCTTTTTATGTGGTAACTTTTAGGCATCATCAGTTGCTACATGTTTGTTTTTTCAAATTTGTCTTCAAATACAAGTAACTCCACTGACTGAGATTGGGTTGGATTTTTCCGTAATTGTAAAGAGTTCCTCGAACTATAAACAGGCTTCGAAAGAATTCTGACATGGGCTTTATAAACTATGAGGGATAGACTATATAGATGGACAGAAGACTGATCATCGAAGATTTGAATAATTTGATAGTCAGCAAAATGTCCATGTATATTAATCTGTTATACTTTATAAATATAGAGTTGACAGACAAGTTGTATAATTTAATTTACTGTCTCATCTTTGAACTTTACAGGAAGGTTGCCTATATCTTCTAGGGTTGAAAGTGTTCTGACTATTTTCTATGGGATTTATCTCCTTTCTATTTTCTAATCTCTGTTGAGTGAATAAATAATTTCTTATAGGCTTCTGATATGGAGTTTTAATAAGTTATTTATTGGTGCTAATCATCCTTTTTAGGTTTCAGGTGAACAAGAAGCAATTCTTTAGAAACTTTATGACCATCATGCTATTTGGCGCTATATGTACCTTAGTTTCATGCACTATTATTTCACTAGGTAAGTCAAAGGATTTTACTTCCATTTTTTGGCTCGCCATGTAAAAGGATGATTGTGTATATTGCTTCTTATATTCTTCAATGCCTTGAAGATCTATTCCACTGATCTTTTTTCCCCAAAAGAAAATCCAAGCAGCATTTTGAACTGTTTCCAGGGTTCATTTCTATATGCTTTCTCAGTCTTTAAACTGCATTAGAATTTAATGGCTTAGATAACTCCTTGTTTCACTTTATGTGATGTACTGTCATTTTCCGGCAGAAATTTTGTTGTTGTAGCTAGGAACTAATATAGCAGGGGTCAACAGATCTGTATGTTTGAAACCATTTTTTGTGATTAAGACATTGCTTGATGGATTTTTTAGTATACAATGAATTGATTCCTCCCTTTTATGTAAATGACGTGGTATTTATCAGTGGAATTCACTTGTATGTGTATGTAACCATAGAAGTCGATTTGCCTACTCGAAGTACTACTCAAAGTACTAAAGACTCTTAAGAACACATGGGTTTGTGTTTGTCGAATTGTGTATTTTACTTCCATCCTCATCATTTGTTTATTTAAGCAATGAATAACCCTTCTCAAATAAGCACGCAAAAGGGAGAAATTCTTACATAGATAGATAAATTTTCTTGTGAGGTCACATGAGCTATTCCTGCATATTTTTCTTCAGACCTATGCTTGTTTAAGAACAATCTTGCCAACTGATGTACCTTGCTTGTGATGATCTCAGAACCACAGAAGTTTTCAAAAGATGGATATGAGCAACATATGCAAGTTAATCATCTTGCTCCAGCTTTGCTATCAGTATTGCTTTTGCTATCGCTCCTTCGAGGCTCTCCAAGCAGAATTGTCAATGTAAATTCTGTGGTAAGTTTGTGACCACAATATAGTCCACATTCTTCATCTTACTTTTAAAGTATGGACTGTAGCTTATAGGCAAATTACCATAATCTAGTGGTTAATTAGATATTTGGTCTCAAAGTATCATATTGTGTGGTTGGATTGAGAATTGTGAGATCCTTCATTACACTAAACATAGAGCTAAAGTCATCTTGAGGAGTCATGCTTATCAGATATTCGATGATGGCTTGAAACTATTCTGCAGTAGGGCAGTTAAATAATAGGATTCCTTTGATCCTAAGCAGGCAAACTGGCTTTTGATTTCCTTCAGTTAGTGCTTTCAATGACAAATTAAGTTGGTGCTGCATTATGTTAACCGGGCTGTTCTTGCCTCCATTTGCTAATGGCAGATCACTGAAAGAATGATATTCTTGTCTTTGGTTCTTGAATGATGGATATTTTGCTGAAGACTTGTGATGTTCGATGCTCCATTTAAATGTCGTTGGATGGTTGACCTCAATCCATCTGGTTTGTATGTTAGGATGAATGGCCATATGCTAATTGTTTACTCTAGTTAGGCTGAAAACCTATCAATGCGACATTTTTACTGCTGTATTGTCCCCAAACTCTCCCTTTCTGGCTTTAAACCATTGTTCTTATTCCTTTTCATTTTTCCCCTTAATACATTCCTGTTCGATTTTTTGCTTAGAAATTAGTATATTTTCAGTACTTCTTACTAATATATTATAGGTTATGAAGTGATACTTATTAGAATGTTGATTATGACCTGTAATTATTACTAACGAGGCGAGGTGGCCTCATTCAGGTTATGTTCAGCAGTGTCCTCCATAAACGGCTGCCTGCTGAATCTGGAATAAGTGTATTATGTGTATCACCTGGAGTAGTCCAAACCAACGTTGTAAGTATCCTGAAATAGTTTTCATTTTGAATACGTAAAAGTGAGTACGCCAGTAGACTTTGGATGCATATATGTGGTGTCGTGTCTGTGTGCAATGAGTCAACGATTGACCCAAAGGGGTGGGTGGCATGGCATCCAATCTAAAATAATACGGGGTTAAATTTCACGTCTCACTGCTCATGCAGGTTCTAGGAGTTCACTTTTTGCTGCGACAGATCCTCAGGTTCCAGAGTACTGTGAGTTACTGAAAGTGGATGACTGGCCTGTTTGTGCTTTCATTTCCCAAGCCTACCGTCCAACAAACCCTTCTGAAGAAGCACACAATGTTGAAACCTCTTACCGGGTATGGGAAAATACATTAGAGTGATTCGCCTTCCTTCAGATTCTGTGGAGAGGCTTATAGAAGGGGAAGATATTAAATGCCGATACGATGGTCAATAGGATGATTATCCTCTCTCTCTTTACAAGGAAGTGCTGGTTGACATGAAAGCCTCTGCACAAAATGCTTGTGAATGGCATCTTCAAATGTATTCTGATAGTATTTCATGATTCATGAAGGAAGGAAAAGGCTGACTAAATAGAGCACTCTAGTGAAAAATTCTCTCTGGACAGTAATTGTTAGGACGAACTCTTCCTTTCACACTTTGTAAGATAGTTTAACATCAGCGAGCCTTATTATTGGAAATGCAGGTACTTGTTATAGGCTGTGTAAGTGCTGGTTGACATGAAAGCCACTGCTAGTTTGACTACCATTGGGTTTCCCACCATACATTGTTTTGCCGAAGATTGATAAAAACATCGGGCAATTCTAGCATGCCTTTTGGCCATTTAACCGGATTTGTCATGGGTTGAGTCTAAAAAGATTGAAAAGGAGATGAATGGGAAATGACAACTCAATGAGTAGTATATATTTTTAAGTTTTCACATTTAATACCCTACTTCATATTTAATACTCATGAAAATAGAAAATACATGGGGTGTTGGGTTTGGACACCAAATTTTATTTGCTCAATAACACAATGAGATTTTAAACTAGGTGCGTGCAAAGTTTGATGGATTAATTTTGAGTATAGGAGTACGTACAAATTTATTTCCGAAAGCTTTAAAGAAAAGAAAGAGTTATCCAAGTTTATTTCAGAAAGAGTTGCTGGGCAAGAAAAAGAAAATAAATGGGGTGTTGGGTTTGGACACCAATTTTTTTTTTCTCAATAACACAATGAGATTTAAACTAGGTGCGTGCAAAGTTTGATGGATTAATTTTGAGTACGGGAGCACGTACAAATTTATTTCCGAAAGCTTTAAAGAAAAAAAAAAGAGTTGCCCAAGTTTATTTCAAAAAGGGTTGTTGGGCAAGAAATAAAAAATAAATGGGGTGTCGGGTTTGGATGCCAATTTTTCTTTTGCTCAATAACACAATGAGGTTTTAAACTAGGTACGTGCAAAGTTTGAAGGATTAATTTTGAGCACGGGAACATGTACGAATTTATTTCCGAAAGCTTTAATTTGCTCAGCACCAAGCCCTCGAGTAGTTCTCACTTGAAGCAATGCACTAATTGAGCCATAACAAGCTTCACTTGTATCGGGCCTAACTGAATTCTGGGGCACCCCTTACATCTTGAACTGAAAGGAAGCAGCTCGAAATGATGCCCTTTTACGTCTATTCCATTGTTGGCGAATCTCTCGGGTACAAAGTGTTCGGCATTTGTCGACCACACACTAAAAGATAGGTGCTCGACAATTGAGCTTCCTAAACAGCACAAAAGACAAGGGAATTCTTACAAGCATAAAAAGGAATAATCGTGTTGGTAGAAGCATATGCAATTATTACACACCAAAACCACATGTTTTCATCAAATTAAGACTTTTTAACACATCATCCTATATACTCAATGAACTACTCAACATAAAAACATATGCCTTCTTCATCGTCATTCCACTATCAATCTTCCCAAACATGGAAGACAGAAGAATTCTAACAAGCATAAAAAACAACGACTATGCTTTGCTATCTTTCACCTCCTGACGAATTTTTGTGTGATCATGTATTGTCTCCGCCTTCAGAATTGTTCAATTCATTCAACTTAGGATGTTGATAATAATTAGATGACTCTTGTACAAAGGAATAAAATATATTTTGAGAAAAATGCACAATTTTCTAAACAATGGGCATGCATGAATATTATCTCAAAAAATGAAAGTCAACAAAAGTGAGACGAATAGTACCCGACTCAAAATGTTTTCACGGGAGCTATTATAATACTCCAACATCTATTGATAAGAAAGCATTATCAATAAGCATTAAAATAGTTTACTAAAGATGAAACAATACAATAGCTACAAGCAAAGAACAAAAGGTTTTTAACATGGTGCTTTTACAAGGAATATAAAATTTCTTCCATTTTTTGAGAAAACAAATATCTTTCACATAGTATAAGTTTAGAATTACCTCTAATTCAGCTATCGGATAACCTTACACTGCGAATTTACAGGCGCAAAGGCTTTACTTGATCAGAAGGGATCTAATGGGCAGAAGCAAAATAACACGAAATCAGTTCAATGACTATAGGCATAAAACATCAAAGCATGACATCACTTAACAATTAAAATAGAATTCATGGAAACATATATACAAAAATAGAATGGCTAATAGATTGCACTAAAGGAAAAGAACATTCACGATCATCTTGAGTCTTTGCATATGAGTTTCAGAAGCAAGTTTAGTGCTATCTTCAATCTGAATATGATGCATCAACCTCTATATCAGCACAACTCGTCACAAAACAATCTCAACTTCAAATCCGAGATCTTCCCAAAGTTGAATCGGAACGGATTGAAAAATTGGCTGGACCATCATTCCCATTCTCCCCGGACGTTAGTTCTTCCGTCGCCGAGGCATTGCTGAGCCGAAATGGAAGGAATGGACCGGGAATGGACTGAGACCAGACTTCTTGATTTCTTTTTAGGATTATCTAGATCGATTGGTGTGGCATATGAACAAATCAAAGCAGCCCACTTGGAACACATTTTATCTGCTTACTTACCACCACCCAAAATCACATCCGCAATACTTATCGATCAAATTACGCCAAACCCATCAAACTAAAAGGATCGAGCTCGTCACACGGAGTGTGGAATCAGGGGAAGGAGAATAGAAAACAGAGTTCCAAGGAGAGGCTCCTTCTCCATACTGATGTCTTATTACCACCGCCTAAAATCACGTCCACAACACTAACTATGCCGATCGAATTACGCCAAACCCATCAAACTAAGAGGATCAAGCTCATCACAGGGAGTGTGGAAACAGGGGAAGGAGACTGGGAAATAGAGTTCCCTCCTGAAAATAATGTCGAAAACGAAGCGAGGAGCTAGTGAGTACGCAATTTTTCTGTTGAACCGCCACAAACAAATTTTGCATCATGAAAGCCCTAAACGCACCTTGAATAAGGGAGTTTAGCCAGTCAACGACCTCCCTCTGGGGCTTGAGTCTTGAGAGCAGCGTGTAATCACCGAGCCCAGTCACCGATTGGCTCCGCAGCGTGCAGTGGTAGGAGATGTGCCTAAGGCTTCGCTCCCGCAAAACCACGGCCAAATCTCTATTCCTGTTCCTCCGCCTTAGGAAGAAATGGCCCTTCCTCCTCCTCCGGTCGCTTGACAAACGCTAGAGTAGCGCGGAAAGAGAAGCGAGTGAGTGTCGTAGTAGGGGCCCCTGCTTCGCTGACGACGGTGGGGGAACAGCCGCTTGACGAACTCCGAACGAACGCCGGAGCAGCAAGGAGCACGCTAAGAGAAGCAAGCGAGCGTCGAAGATGGGGCGGCCGTCATGTGGTTTGTTGATGTCGACAGGGGGACGATTGCTTGATGAAAGCCAAAGTAGCAATGAGAGTGGAGAGAGAAGCGAGCAGTGTACGAGCAGGGTGCTCATAATGTAGGTTGTCGGCAACGGTAGGGAATGGCTACTTGACGCACGGCGGAGCAGCGACAATCGTCGGGTGAAAGAATCGCAGCTGCTAGAGAGTAACCATGCGGAGCCTCTGCTTCGTTTGAAGAGGAAAGAGAAAAGTCCCTCTACTTCTCTTTCCATGATAAATGCATTGCAAATTCCCGAGAATGTGCAAGCTGTGCAGGCTAGGGGGAGAATAGACGTGCACAGGCTAGGAGAGGGTACAAAGAAGCTACGGAGAGGAGAAATAAAGAAAAAATGTAGAAGACAGCAAGGGGACCCGCTTTTCTATGTGGCGCCGCGTGAGTGGCTAGGGACCACGCTGATGTGGAGCTCCTGGACCACGCAATAAGCAAAATTGGAAGTGAAATATTGCGCAAGGTGTAATGATATATTCAGGGGGATTATAAACAAATAAAATTGGAAGTGAAATATTTCACCAAAATTTAATTTCCTCCCCAATATACCAGGGGGGCTCTCTGGGTTTTCGAAGTAGAAAAATCACCATAAGGTTTTCATGCTTTTTGGAGGCTTCTCTTCGAAAAAGAAAAGAAGAAGTCAAAACGTTAAAAAAAAAAGGTAAAAGAAAGGGAAGAGAGAATACGTGCGGTGGGGGAGGAGAGAATAGGACATAAAAGAAAGTGCTGTAGAGAGAGGACGTGAGAGAGACAGTTGAGAGAGGGAGAGAGAAAAAAAAAAGAAAAAAAAAGAAAAGGAAAATGAGAGAAAAGGGGTTGTATCGTCTTCTTCGGAGGACTCCTTCGCCGGAGACCCTTACCGTTGATCCCCTCACAGACGCGCCAGTCGCCATCGCCGTCCACTGCACTCGAGTATCCACTCTGCTGCCGCCCCTATTCTGACGCGATCTGCCCAACCCAGCGTCCGACAGCTCCCCCGTGGCTCCATCTCCGAACCTCTGCCCCACCGACGTTGAAGCTCCGCCAGTCCGACGAAGCCACCGCCTCGCTGCACCGCGACACCGCTTCTATTCTGTCCTCAGCCCGAAGCTCCACCGTTGCAACCCGACGCCGCTCCTGCTCTGCTCTGCCACTCGTCTGCGACTGCCTAACGCAGATCTCGCCTTCGCTTGCCGACCGTGAAGCTTGACGCCGACGCCGCTCTTGCCCTACTCTACTTCACTTGCTCGAAGCCACGAGTCGCCTGTTCAGCTGTCCTTGTTGTCCAAGTGTCCTCCTTCGCCGCGACCCACCGCTCCTACAGCCGAGCCCGAGCACCGCCCGTCGCCCAACAGCCGAAGCCCGAGCCCTCGCTTCGCACCGGTAGATCCTGAGCTGACTGGTCGCTTCTTTATCCGGTGACTCCCTGCCGTGCTCGTACCTTTGAGCACCACCACCGCTGTTCCGCCCTCTGTCGTCGCTAGTTCGCCGGAGCTTCCCTTGCCGAACTGACGACCAACCACCTTTGGTTGGAAAGCAAAAGTTAAAAAAAGAAAAAAAAACTCAAATTAGGTATATTTGCTTTATTTTATTAGGCAAGTTTATGTAATTTTATTATTTTTTTATCTTTTTTTTATATATCTTGTTTTTTTTTTGTCTGGAATATTCCTCTATGTATAATTGAAAATTCCGACATACCACCTGATTCGCAACCGCACATGGATTTTTTACTCCATTTATAAGGCTTTAGATGGAATAATTAATCAAGCGGGAATAAAACTAATATTTTGATCTTTAAGGCTTAAGATCAATTTATTGATTTTATTAGCAAGATATTATTCCCTGATCTGAACAATATATGCTATCTTTGATGATTTTTTATGATTTGTCTTGCTTTCATTGCTTTATTTGTCCTGAAATATGTTTGAGTTAGATTAGGTTCATATTATGATGTTGCATGCTTTAGGGTAATTTGCATATTTAGGCTAAGTATTTTATTTATTTTAAATTTTAGAAATAAAAAACAAAAACATAAATTTAGGATGTTAGATTGTCGTTTCATTAATTTAAATTGCATGTTTAATTATTTGAGAATTTTAATTTCGAATTTTATAAAAAAAAAGTAAACAAAAAAAAAAAAACCTAGAATTATGACATTCTTTGCACGTTATTACATGTTAGGATAAAATTGCACATAGTTTAATTATAGATAATATTTTCTAATTTATTAGATATTTTCTAGGTAGATTGCATTAGGATTTCTAAATTATGATAACATTCTAGTTTAAATTAGGGTTTGACATAACCTAATTCCTAAAATAAATTGGATGATATCATAATCTTGATAGACATTTTTCTCATAATTTTCTAATTTCGAATTTCATGAAAAATACCAAAAAAATCATCTTAGATTGCATACTTATTAAGAAAACAAAAAAAATACCATATGCACATTATCTAGAATTAGGTTCATGAAATGCACGTCATTTAGTGATTATTTTTAGGTCCATTTATTTAAAACTGCCCATCATTAAAATTAGGACACTTGGTTATGTTGCATTGCATGTAGATTAAATTTTATTAAATAAAAGAAAATTCTAAAAAAAATTGAGTGACTGTGTGTTAATAAAAACCCTAGGGCTTTTGATGTGAATTTTGAATTAACCTTGTAGATGCTTTCGTTGCTACGAGGTAAGTTTTGTAATATATTCATCGCTTTCTTGGGTGTTAAATTGGTAGTTTGCGCACCTACATGATCACCTCACATGTTAGGGAAATAGATTTAAAATCAATCAAACTACCTGCAAAAACATTTTTGAAAATGAAAAGAAATGGTACCGAAAGGGCATTAGAGAAGTCTAGTGTAATCCCTGTAGCCAAAGTCTCTTGTTCGTAGGAGTAAAATAATTCTCCCATTATTTTGCTTAGGTATCTAATCGACCTACCATAAACTGATTAATGATGACTCCTAGATAAAATCCACTTGCATGTTAAAAACTTGAACCTAAGTCGCAAATTGGTATGGGCTTGGGAGAGCCCGAGCTAGGTTAGACTTAGTAGTCCATTAGCCTAATTTTAGGTGGTGCACCCGAAATTTTAGGTCGCGATAGCCTGGCGACTTCACTAGGGACTTAAGTTGAAATTCTTAGTGGACTTAGGTCAATTTTCCTTTTTTTTAAATGTTTTTGTTTGGCAGCAAGGATCCTAGGTACGTCCTTAACATTTAAAATGTTAAATGTTCTTACTGATGGGGAGATATAAGGGGAGTAGTCTTTGCTAACCCTTGTTTTACAGGTTGGAGTTGGTGATGAATGTTTTAAATTCAAGTTATTGAAGTGTTGCTTGATTTAAACTGTTGTGCATGCCTTGCATTTAGCACTACACTATTGCACACACAACCTGTCGTCGAACTTGGGCCGCACTAGGATATTTAAGATGGTATTGAGTTGGATACGACTTCGACCGCGAGGCTGCATAGTAGAGGTTGCCCAACTCAATCCCGAAAGTTTTTTTCTTAATGTCAAGAGTGTTTACCTCTGCCCGTGAGACTGCGCCGCATTAGGGTATCATTCTTGACTAAGCCAGAGTTAGGAGGACTTGATTTAGTATGCGAGGCTACAACTAAGTCATCCCACCCTTTTAACTCCACTTTGCTTAGCCTTCTTAGATAAATCGAACTCGCATCTCATGTGCTTGTCTATATGATTGCTGTCGATTTTCCTTGGTGAAGTAAGTTTTCTATGCTTATACAATGCAATTTATTTTTTCATGCTTTTGGTTCGTCCATGACAATTTAGGATAGTCATTTGATCAATGAAATGAGGAAATTGTCATACAATGAATCATTTGGAAAATAAAAAAACTTTGGAGAATTTGTTTTCAATTCATGTCTAGGAAATTTGATCTTGCTAAGGTGTCTATTTTTCTAGCTCTCTTTAGGAAATTCCCTTATTATAAGAACTTTTCATGAAAAAAAAAAGAAAAAAAAAAGATGATAGATCATTGTCATGGATTAATTCTCTATTTACACCTCGTACTTATATATTTTCATTCATTCAAATTTAGGTGATAACGGATCCTCCACATTCTCCCATCATCACTCGATCAAGAGCTAAAATGGCTGACCAAATCGAAATGTGTGATCGTATCTCCACTATGGAAGAACCACTTCAACAATTAACCGCCTCTATATAGCTTGACAACTCAAATCCAATCCCTCCAAGTAAATCTGACACCTGCACCCGCTCTCCCCGAGATAGTTGTCCCAAGGCAGGCAAATAAGGCCCAAATGGGTGATGACGATATGCCTGGGCTGGAAGATGACCCTTCGCCGATCAATGTGTGAAAGGCTAAGCTTGACAATGTCCCTAAGGTGGAGCTGGATGAACGCTTCACAAAACTGGAAGAAAAATTGAAACAACTGCAAGAGTCACAGAAATTCACTCCCGTTCGACCTATTCGTGTATGAGAAGGTCAAGATTCCAAAGAAGTTTAAAATGCCAGACTTTGAGAAATACGATGGTACTTCCTGCCCAAAAGCTCATTTGCAGATGTACCATGTATGTATGGCCCAATATGTCAAGAACGAGCCCCTCATGATCTAATCATTCCATGTGAGTTTGACCAGGCCTGCGCTAAATTGGTATGTCATGAAGAATGTGAACCTTCTCGACACCTGGAATGAAGTGGCCGACGCATTTCTCAAGCAGTACAAGTTTAACATGGACATTGCACCTTCTCGAGAGGATCTTAAGAGGATGGAGAAAAAGAGGAGCGAGTCGTTCAAGGAGTATGCTGTGAGATGGTGAAATCTGGCAGCTCAAATCACTCATGAACCTACTAACAAGAAGCTAATGAAGTTGTTCGTCAAGACTCTCCCGTCTGAGTTCCGTACCCGAATGGCCAGCACGTACGTCGAGAGCTTCAATCATCTTATCCCGGTGGGTGAGCAAATCAAGATTGGGCTAAGAGATGGATGGTTCAATGAACCGACCCATCAAGGAAAAAGGTTCACCATGAAGAAAGACCTAGAACCTAGCATGGAAGTCAATGTTGCGTATGCACAATCTAGCAAGCCTCCAATTAGTCATATCCCTAAGAATCAACAAGGCGATGTTCGTTCGACTGCGCCTCGGCAATTTACTAGGAGGCAATTCACTCCTCTTCCTGGCCCGCTGTTCTAGGTCTGGAAGGTCCTACAAAAGAAGGGGTTGCTGTCTTATGAGCCAAAGCGACCCAATATTGAAAAATTTTCTAACTACGACCCCTCCAAGAAATGCGAGTACCATATTGGGGAAGTAGGACATTCGACTGATGAGTGCATGACCTTCAAGCACAAGGTCCAAAACTTATTAGACACCAAGGCATTTGCCTTCAATACCACTCAACCGAATCCCCTACCTGAGCATGAGGATAGGGTGAATGCTATTTTCGAACATGACGCCGGTCGAATCAAGAACTCGAAGGTGCACGTGATGGACACCTTGGGGCAGCCAAGTGATGGATAGGATGGCATGGATGAGCCGACACCCCCGAAGACGGAAAACCCTTATGATGCATTGGAAAGAATCACAAGTCTGTTCAATGACCTCTTCATAGGAGCCATTGACGAAGGACCTCCACAAGAAATGGGCCCTGGCCCATAAGAGTTACTCATTTATTACTTTCCCACATTCCCCTGCATTGGAATCTTTATTGCTTTATAGGAATTATTTTCGATTTATTCTTTTTCGCTTTCTTTTTAGGGCTTGAGAATCGCATTTCCATTCAATAAATGTAATTGATTGATGAATTTCAATAAAATTACAAGTTTTATTTTGAATGCATGATGAGGTACACCAAACCAGCCCGGTGATGATATCCAGCTGATAAAAAAAAAGAAGAATCCAAGGAGAATTCTGAGGCATGGGCTTCATCATGCTTTCTCGTGTCAAAATGTTTCAAAAAATGCTTTTCCAATTGCTTTTCAAAAAAATTTCAAAAAAATCTTTCAAAACATAAAACATGATTTACCCTGTTTGTCTTTTTGATTCATCTACATTTTGTTTTAGGGACGGTCTTATAGCATGTAAAGGTGTGAAAAGGGTCAAATCCAATTCCAGATTCTGGAGGCAAGTTTGCTACAATTTACAGCGGCCCATATGTGGTTAAGAAGGTACTTCCTGGAGGTGTCTTGATCCAAGGGGAAATTGATAGAATTTGACATGTCATGTTATGAACTGCAAGTACTTCTATGATGAATAAAATGCCTCAATGAGTTGAATTGTTCAAATTTGTTGCAAATCTTGCATTTTTCTTCCTTGATGAATTGTGTGAGATAAATTGAATGTGTCGAATGGGATACTTCGAAATAACGAAAGGCAAGCTTTATTCCATACATTGTTTCATACATTAACCCCCAGTGAGTTGTGTGGAAAAATTTCATGCCACAAGGAAAATGGTGATCTCGCAAAGGGTATGCTAACCAATGTGATGAGGGGCAGTTTCTTCTTTTACCCGAAACACTACAGGTATACCCATTGTTTAGCCCTTTGAGCCCACATGCGTGAAGAGTTTTTAAATTATCCATGTTAAGAATCATCAAAATTTGAAATGAATGATAGGAATTTCCTTACTCACACTTGCATCAATCTCCGAGTATTGCTTTCGCAGTGTAACTTATACGGTAATTGAAGTGCCTTAAGATGACGAAGAGCAGTTATTTCTCTATCCTATACACTTTTATCCATTACATAGCCCATTTGAGCTTATGGATTCATTTCATTAAACCCGGTTAGTGATCATCCCCCACATTGGGGTACGACAAGAAAAACAAACCACTCAAGTAGCATGGTTTACAATGCTGATATAATATGAAGGCTGTGCGAGTCCAAAAAAATAAGTGCAAAAATGGGGCATGAAAAAGCAGTGTGCTTGATAAAAGCAAAGCCAATGTCTAAAAAGAAATAATCAAACATTGGTTGAAGTCGTACCCCCAATAAGGTGGTATTAAAAAACTCAAATGCAATCAATGGAGTTTTGATATGAAGAAAATCTTCGACAGTGGAGAAGAAAAGTGGTGGAAATATCAAGATGATCATCAACTTTGACCCCATAAACACTTTTTGAGCCTAATGATCCTTTCGTTTCTCAACCCATGAACCAAGCCTACGTTACGTCCCTTGTAAAGTCTCTTCAAATTAGGACACTTGAATTAACGCGAAAGTTCATATGTTTGAAAGCATTACTCGAAGAAGCGTGAGTAAGATAATTTTTGCCTCATTTTGTGTGTTCCTTGACTTCTAAACCCCAAGACAATTGCGAAATTTTATTTTTCAATAGCCTCGACTTAAAAAGTCCCATTTGTTAAGCCATTGACCAAGCTCACATTATGGTCCCTATTAAAGACCTTTCAGATTGGTAAAATTGAACCACTTGCGAGATTACTCGAACCCCTGTTTGGCATGACGATGGTGAGATAGAGTGATTATCAAAATCTTGCATCAAAGGTCATGATGAAATGGTCATTTTAATGAGAATGAGTGAAAAATCCTTTCAGACTGAAAGATCCCTCATTTGACACATCTATGACACTGATGTGTTCAGATTGGAATATTCTTTTGAAATCCTTCCCAATGGAAATTAGGTGATGCAAGATCATTACGCATGAACCTTATTTGAATTAATGCATGTGTTATTTGTAACCACAAATGTATGTTGCCACTCTTACAACTGTGTTTTACAGGAGATATATCCCCAAGGAAAAGAGATATTACCAGGTAAGTATATCTCTATCTATACTTTAAATACTTGTCATTGCACAGGTATTCCCTCTTGAGTATATCGACACTCGATTAAGCTGTCCCCCAAAGATTTTTCTCAGTCTGATTAGGGCGACCAAAGAAAGATTTAGGTCCTAGCCAAGCAAAACCCCGTTTAGGCGACCGTAAAAAGGTACGGATCCTAAACAACATTTATTGCTCTAACAGGTGATCGTAGAAAGGTACGGGTCCTGGAAAAGCAATTTTCCCATTCAGACGATCGTAGAAAGGTATAGGTCCTGGACATGTAAAACCAACTATCTTGAATCACTCTACCCTCCTTGAAGGTAAGATATTCCAGGTAGGTTCCTTTGACATCTCAGTCTGGATCTGGATGTCTTCACTTAAACATTTCACTTTGGATGTGAATGTTTTTTATTTTTCGCGTTATACCTTAGTCTGGATCTAGGTATTTCAAGATTTTGACATCTCAGTCTAGATCTGGATGTCTAAATTATTTTTATTTAAACATTTCACTCTGGATGTGAATGTTTTTGAATATTTCTCGTTATACCTTAGTCTATATCTAAGTATTTCGAGTTCAAAATTCTTGACATTTTAGTCCGGATCTGGATGTCTTAATTCTTAAACATTTTACTCTGGATGTGAATGTTTTTCGATCTTTTTCGTTATACCTTAGTCTGGATCTAGGTATTTCGAATTATTGACATATCAGTCTGGATCTGGATGTCTTAATTATTTTCGTTGAACATTCCACTCTGGATATGAATATTTTTCGATCTTTTTCGTTATACCTTAGTCTAGATCTAGGTATTTCGAATTCCAAAATCTTGACATCTTAGTCTGAACCCGGATGTCTTAATTCTTTTCGTTGAACATTTCACTCTGGATGTGAATGTTTTTCGACCTTTTTTCGTTATACCCTAATCTAGATTAGGTATTTTGAGTTCAAAAGATCTTGACATCTCAGTTTGGATCTGGATTTCTTAATTCTGTTCGTTAAACACTTCACTCTGGATATGAGTTCTCTTCTCAATATGGATGTTTTAATTTACTACATGTTGGGCTCTTCAAGGAACCTGAGTGAAAACTAGATACTTGTGGAGTAAATGAGGATTTATCATGTACCCCAAGATACTCTACCGCACTGATTGGTAAGTAACTATAGGTACGTTTTTTCCTTTCATATTATGCATTGGCATTAGCGTTTCTATGCATCATATAAATTGCATTTTAAAAATGGAATTCATTTTCTACAAAAAATCATTCAATGCATGTACATGACTAAAATTTAGGTCTTAATTTATCTTTGAAGGCAACTTCTACAAGCTCACCTTCAAAGAGGGGCAGTTGTTAACACCTAAATTTTTACATAAAAATGGGTTAATTTTTACCCCCAAAAAATAAAATTGAAATTGCATAACATACAATTTAGAAACGTTTATTTTAGTTTATTTTATTTTAGTCTATTTTATTTTATTTCATTTTTTGCATTGGACCAACGGTGGGCGTGGATACGACATGAAATCTTTCACATATTCAGGTGAGATTTTTCACATATTTAGGTAATATACACCAAGGGGCATATTTTTGGATGAAATATTTGAAAAATACAAAAGAGAATACTACGCAAGGTGTAACGATATATTCAGGGGGATTATGCACAAGCAAAATTGGAAGTGAAATATTTCACCAAAATTTAATTCCCTCCCCAATATAAAGTGTAGTGCGCGTACGACCAAGGGGGCTCTCTGGGTTTTCGAAGTAGAAAAATCACCGTAAGGTTTTCGTGCTTTTTGGGGGCTTCTCTTCGAAAAAGAAAAAAATAAGTCAAAAAGTTTAAAAAAAAAAAAGTAAAAGAAAGGGAAGAGAGAATATGTGCGGTGGGGGAGGAGAGAATAGGACAGAAAAGAAAGTGTTGCAAAGAGAGGACGTGAGAGAGACAGGTGAGAGAGGGAGAGAGAAAAAAAAGAAAAAAAAGGAAAAAGAAAATGAGAGAAAAGGGGCTGCATCGTCTTCTTCGGGGGACTCCTTCATCGGAGACCCTTGCCGCCGATCCCCTCGCAGATGCGCCAGTCGCCATCACTGTCCACTACACCCGCGTATCCGCTCCACTGCCGCCCCTGTTCTGACGCAATCTGCCCAACCCAGCGTCCGACAGCTCCCCCGTGGCTCCATCTCCGGACCTCTGCCCCACCGACGCTGAAGCTCCACCAGTCCGACGAAGCCACCGCCTCGTTGCACCGCAACACCACTTCTGTTCTGTCATCAGCCCGAAGCTCCACCGTTGCAACCTGACGCCGCTCCTGCTTTGCTCTGCCACTCGTCCGTGACTGCCCAGCGCAGATCTCGCCTTCGCTCGCCAACCGTGAAGCTCGACGCCGACGCCGCTCTTGCCCTGCTTTGCTTCACCTACTCGAAGCTGCGAATCCCCTATTATGCTGTCCTTGCTGTCCAAGTGTCCTCCTTCGCCACGACCCACCGCTCTTGCACCCGAGCCTGAGTGCCGCCCATCGCCCAGCAACCGAAGCTCGAGCCCTCGCTTCGCCTCGTTAGATCCCGAGCTAACTGGTCGCTGCTTTACCCGGTGACTCCCCGCCGCGCTCGTATCATCGAGCACCACCACCGTTGTTCCGCCCTCTATCGCCATTGGTTTGCCGGAGCTTCCCTTGCCGAACCGATGTCCAGCCACCTTTGGTTGGAAAGCAAAAGAAAAAAAAATCAAATTAGGTATATTTGCTTTATTTTATTAGGCAAGTTTATGTAATTTTATTTTTTTTATCTTGTTTTTTTATATATCTTGTTTTTTTTTTTTGTCTGGAATATTTTTTTTTTGGATGACCCAGGAACCCCCATAAGCCGATAGCAGCGGAGCAAACCTGGGGTGACACTAGCGGAGGACCTATCACCCCGACGTCACGCTTAAGACCCAAGCAACCAAGAAGGGATTCGAACTCCTCCCTTTTGTCTGGAATATTCCTCTATGTATAATTGAAAATTTCGATATACCACATGATTCGCAACCGCATATGGGTTTTTTACTCCATCTATAAGGCTTAAGATCAATTTATTGATTTTATTAGGGAGATATTATTTCTTGATCTGAACGATATATGCTATCTTTGATGATTTTTGATGGTTTCTCTCGCTTTCATTGCTTTACTTGTCTTGAAATATGTTTGAGTTAAATTAGGTTCATATTATGATATTGCATGCTTTAAGGTAATTTGCATATTTAGACTAAGCATTTAATTTACTTTGAATTTTTGAAATAAAAAACAAAAACATAAATTTAGGATGTTAGATTGTCGTTTTATTAATTTAAATTGCATGTTTAATTATTTGAGAATTTTAATTTCAAATTTTATAAATAAAAAAAAACAAACAAAAGCAAACAAGAAAAAAAGAAAACCTAGAATTATGGCATTCTTTGCACGTTAAGAAAACCTAGATTAATTCCATTCTTTCAGGATAGATTGCATACTTATTAAGAAAACAAACAAATACCATATGCACGTCATCTAGAATTAGGTTCATGAAATGGACGTCATTTAGTGATTATTTTTAGGTTCATTTATTTAAAACTGCTTGTCATTAAAATTAGGACACTTGGTTATGTTGCATTGCATGTAGATTAAATTTTATTAAATAAAAGAAAATTCTCAAAAAAAATTGAGTGACTGTGTGTTAATAAAATCCCTAGGGGTTTTGATGTGAATTTTGAATTAACCTTGCAAATGCTTTCGTTGCTACGAGGTAAGTTCTGTAATTTATTTATCGCTTTCTTGGGTGTTAAATTGGTAGTTTGCGCATTCGCATGATCACCTTACATATTAGGGAAATAGATTTAAAATCAATCAAACTGCCTGCAAAAACATTTTTGAAGAAATGGTACCAAAAGGGCATTAGAAAAGTCTAGTGTAATCCCCGTACCCAAAGTCTTTGGTTCGTATGAGTAAAATAATTTTCCCGTTATTTTACTTAGGTGTTTAATCGACCTACCATAAACTGATTAGTGGCGACTCCTAGATAAAATCCACTTGCATGTTAAAAACTTGAACCTAAGTTGCGAATTGATATGAGCTTGGGAGAGACCGAGCTAAGTTAGACTTACTAGTCCATTAGCCAAATTAAGGTGGTGCACCCGAAATTTTAGGTTGCGACATAAATAGTTTAGTAACGATAACACAAAAGAAATTTACTACCGAGTAGATCACTATTCTCGTGGAAACCCAGGTCCTAGAGAACTTACGACTTTCAAAGAAATATTATGCCCTGCGAAGTAAACTTAACCAAGAATATTTTACAAGTGAGTTATAATTAGTGGGGACAATTACACATTCCAAAGGAAAGTTACGACCCATTAAGTAATTTACAAACAATAGAAAAAGAAATAGTAAACTTAGGCAGATTATATTATTTGTGTAATATTACAGAATACAAGATCCACAGAACTTATCAAGACAAAAGAAAATTCCGTTTTATGAAAAAATATGAGTAAAAAAATTATAACATGTATTTTATTGCCAAAAATAGACCAAGAAGGATAGCAAAGTTCCTACAGTAATATGGGTTCTCATATTTTGTTACTTATTCTCTTTCAGTTGCAAGGTCTATAGAGTATAGTGAGCCTAAACCCTATAAGGAAGTTGTCTCTTCAAAAAATTTAGCAAAGTGGCTAGTTTCTATGAATGAAGATGAAATCTCTTAAAAAGAGTCAAATTTGGGAGCTTGTCAAGCCGCCAAAAGGGAAACAAAAAAATTTAATGAAGCTATTCCTAGAGTTGTAGGTCCAAAGCACATCTAGCTGTTGAGAGCTATAGTCTATTTGAGAGAGTTGATTTTGATGATGTGTTAGTTGCTTTGCATGATTTCCAGTTAGAACAACTCAATGTGAAAATAACTTTCTTACTTGGTGAATTTGAAGAGAAAATCTATATAGGTCAATGAGAGAGTTTTCAGTTTGAAGATAAGGGAGTTTGTCACGTCCCGATCCTCTGAACCCGTGCCCAGCCTTGCTTGGTTGATATAATAGCGATGTCCTAGGACGCATCGCTGAACCATTCCAAATTTTTTATATGTTATACCTTATGATGTTCTTAACAACTTTCGTTCAGAAGTCGAGGTGAGATCTCCACTAAAAAGCCACATGTAAATCAAAATCCTACAAATGGACAGACTGGTTTTATCTAAAAACAGCATGCATAGCCAACAATTTCCTCCCCATAGCTTCGAATTCTCCTCACTTCCACCACATTCGACGTTCACAAATCAACATGCACTCATCTCAGCTAGCCAAAGAGTAGAGAAACGGACTCTACTTGCCTCTAATTCCTTAGCTTGACAGCAAGCAAAACCGAAAGCTCGGGCTTGGCTCAACGGCGACGAAGACCGGCGGCAACGGTGGCGGCGGCTCGAGCACAGCAGAAGGCGGTCCCTTCTTCCTCTTCGCCGTTCACCTGCCTGCTGCTCACTCGCGAATTTCCTCGCTCGAACTCTCTCTCTCTCTCTACTTTCGGTTCTGCTCGGTCACTCTCTTTAGCTCACTTACACGAGCAGATTAGCCGCTGCTTTTGCTAAAAACCAGCCAACGAAGAGGGGGATTTTCGGTGGATGCATGCATGGAGGACAGGTGGAGGAGGCGAGGACAGGTGGGTGGGAATGTGGCTTGCATGCGGTCTCCTCTCTCGCTCTCTGTTTTGCTCGACTGATTGCTGTTTCTGGTCACTGGTTTTGTTGAAAACCAGTAAACAATCGAGGAGGGTCTCGGTAGCAGAAAGGGGGTGAGGACGGGTAGAAGCAACGTGGCCATCGCTCGGTTCTCTTTCTCCCTTCGCTGACTACCGAAGACAAAGTCACGTGGCAGCAGCTGTCCAAGTTTTCTTCTTCGTTGGCAGCCCCACAAGGAAGCGACGTGGCCTCCCCTGGCTCTCCCTCGGTCAACTAAGTTGGAGAAAATATGTGGGTTATTGACTTGCTTTGTCGATCATTAAGGGGGGGCGTCTCGGTTTATTTAGGCCAGCAAAACCGTGGCCATATGATCCTAATGGGTGGCCCATTTCTTCAAAATTTTAATCCTCAAACTTATATACATTGCACAAGCATCAAATTAATTACTTGCATGGAGAATGAACTTGACAAGACCATAGTTTATTCTACAATTGGACCATCACTAAACATAATGTATTGATCCAATAATAATACGAATCAATGCCCGTAAATAATATAAATGACATAGTCCAAATGATACCTCCATCACTTAGCTACGAACCATCGCGCATCTAAGGGTCGACAAAAAAATTTCGGATGCCACAGGTACACGGTCGGCTTTAGCCAAAATACAATTTCTTGCCACTTGAAAATCCCACCAATTTATATGATCCACAAAAATATTTTTGGCATTGTAAACCGATGCTCGGTTATTTCCCAATTAATTACTGAAATCAATTCAATTTAAGAATAAATTCCTAAAACACAAATCATGTACAATCAGCACAAATTAGAACTCAATTAAATAAACAGATCACACCGCTGCAATCAGCATAAAATCCCAATCACCGACTATCCCGGTCTAATTTCCGGAAAATAATTAATTAATTAATTAATTACGAAAATTAGTAAATAAATACTAAAAATTCGACTTAGGCTCGAAAAAGCCTAATTGGAAGCCGAGACGAGCCCAAAAAATTTTCAAACTACTCTAGATAAATATTAGAGCTTGTTTAGGCTCTAACTATACTACTTTAACCACCAAACATGCAATCACAATTAATTAAATTGCAAGTCTAATCTAACTATTCACCTAATCCATACTTAGTCTAAACTAATCAACCCTTAAACGTCATAAACTTACTAAGTGAGGATTAGTGAGTTAAACTCACTTGATTAACGATCCGGTTGGATAGAAACGACGGGAGCGTGACGGGGAACAAGAAACTCCAAAGGGAGACCAACTTTTGGGGTCGGGAAATGGGCCAAAGTGGGCCAAAACCACTGCTGGAGACCATTAAATTCCAGTTCTGTTCGGGGTCGTGAGAGCGCTGATCCGGCGACTGAACAGTGAGACAAGGACCGGTGGAGCTGCAGCGGTGCTCGGCAGGCCTCACGGTGGCGAAACGGCAGTGATATGGCGGTGCACGGAGGTCCAACGGCCACGAGGAGGCTCTGGGATGCTACTAAGGTTGAGACGAAGGCTTGGGGATGCGGAGACACGCATGAGCAGGCGTGCATGTGGGGCGGCAACAACGGCGACTCGACGATCCAACGACGGTGCGAACGGGGCGGCTCGACTATTCGGTGACTTGCTGGTTCTTCTCTATAAAGTTTTGAAGCTCTCAAGGCACAATGAAGAAGGAGGAGGAGTTGTTCAACGGCCACAAGGGGGAAGAGGGGTGAGAGGAGAAGAGAGGGGGCAAGGGGGCCGCCAAGGCTTCATCCTCATCTCTTTATCCCCTTGGAGGGCTCCACCTTGCATGGCTGGCTTGCACAGCCATTTTCCAGCAGTCTTAGCTTCCTCTAGAAGCCTTGAAATGGTCCAATAGTCATGGGTGGTGGGGGCATACGAATTTGTACAAGTTTTCATCAAATTGGACACCAAATGCTTCTTAATTCAATTCAATTTGGCCTCTATAAATTCCAATACCAAGCCCTCGATCAAATTGGTATTTTTCCTCACCAATTTATCCCACTTGCATCCCAACTACGTGATCAAAAATGGTCCCTGATATAATCTAGACAAAAATGACCCTACCTCGAATTTTTCCCAAAAAGTCAAGGTTTACAGAAAAATCTTCGAAGACTGAGTCGACGTTCCTAAAATGACTTGTGACATGACAGAACTTTCAATTTCTGAAATCGGATTCAAATTTGCAGTTAATTTCAATCTGGCGCGATTTTAGCGTGACCTAGGCTACCGGGTAGTTTTCATAAATTTTTAGTGTAAATGACACATGGTTGATTTTCTTCAAGCCATAATGTACCACTTCGACACATCGGCAACTCTTGGTGGTCGTGAAAATCTCAATATTTCAATTACGGGCACAGGGAACCTAAAACGACAGAAAATCGGTCTAGGGCCGATCGACGAGAATTTTGCAATCATGTGGAATCACCCACACTTTGATCACTCATCTCAGTCGAATTGACCTACCCCTGATCCCTAATCGATTTTGACAATGCCGTAATGACCATTGCAGACTAACACAGTCAAGCAGTCGATTTTTGGTCGAACTCAAGTCCATTGCATTAAAATCCCTTAATGACTTCCCCAGATAGTCTAGTTATCTCACGAGTGATCAACTCTGAGAATAACACTATAGGCGCATCGATGAAAGACCCGATTTATTCAATTGAAAGCAGAACTGAAATTCCAGGATGTCACAGAGATTATGTCTATCTATTGAAAAAGTCTATTTATGGCTTGAAGCAACCATGTAAATAGTTTTTTTTTTTTTTTTTAAGTTTGATTCGTTTGTGGTGCAACGTGTCTATTATAGGAGCAAATATTATAGTTGTGTATACTTGTGCAAACTTCCTAAGAGCTCTTTCATTTATCAATTGCTATATGTTGATAATATGTTGATTGCAACAAAAGATAAATTTGATAGAATTTGAAAGCACAGTTGAGCGCTAAATTTGAAATGAAGGATTCAGGTGCAGTGAAGAAAATCCTAAGTATTGAAATTCGGCGGGATAGAAAAAGAGAGATTGTATGTTTCCTAGAAAAGCTACATTGAAAAGGTGTTAGAACGTTTTGGTTTGAAAGATGCCAAACCAGTAAATGCTTTTGTTGCTCATTTTAAATTATCAGCTAATTTATGTCTATAAACAAATTCTAGTGCAGTTGCTAGTCTTATGTATGCCATGGTTTGTACTCGACCCGGAATTTCACATGTTGTCAGCGTGGTAAGTAGACATTTAATCATTCTTAGAAAAATTTCATTGGCAAGTTGTGAAGTGGATTTAAAATATTTGAAGGAAACTAATGATTTTCGTTTAGAGTTTGGGAAAACTAGTGACACTCTTACAAGATATGTTGATTTTTATTATGTTGGTGACCTTGATAAGAGTGTGACCTCCCGAAATTTGGCCCATGTTTCGAATTTATGAAATGATTATTTCATCGACGCGCTTATGGTTATTTTGCTCTGAATTGATCATTCACGAGTTAACTAATCTATTAAGTGAGGTCGTAAAGAGTTATAAATGCGACAAACTAGAGAATTCGATCAAAAGTCGACCGCTTGACCATAATAATTGACAATGGTCAATACTATACTGTTATAAATCAATTAGCGAATGGATATAAACCAATTCGATGGAAGTACATAGTTGAATTGCGAGTAATTTCCGCATGATTACGATATTCGCGTCAAACGGCAATAAACCAATTTTCTATTGATATTATATTCAAGATACGTAATTGAACCCTCGCGGTTACATGACAACCGAGGGTCATCTACGATTCGAAGATGCACAAACATGGGTTGAAAATTATCGACCACGAGTCAAACGCGCGAGAACCCCTAAAAGCTACTCAATAGATTAGGTCGTACTAAAGTCGCGCTCGATCTATTTTAACCACGAAATTTAATTCGATTTTGGGTATCGAACTTTCGAGGGCTTCGTGATTTAATTATTGAATATCGTATCATCATTCGTCGAATTTTCGACAATTCTGAAATTTTTTCGGAAAAAGGAATTATCGGACAAGAAGAAAAGGGAAATGAAATTCGGATGAAGAGGCCAAAGTGGATTTTTGCTACCCGAAAGCTTTATTTTTAAGAAATTAGCATTAAGAAGATATTTGGGGGGGGGGGGGGGTAAGGATAGGCTTTTGGGGCAAGTAGATAGAATGTGATGATGAATTTAGAGATATTTTCTTAGAAACCTTTTTGTCTGCTTTATTTTTTTCTCTCTCTCCCTCTTTCTTCTTCCTCTCCCTCCCCCGCGCTACTTCCTCTCCCTCCTCTGCAGACAGCCCATCTCCTTCTCCTTTGCTCCCATTTTTCCCTCAATCTCCTTCATTTCTTCGCCCATGCCGCCGCCAACACCATTCATCTTCATGCCACCATCATCCCACCATCACCGTTGATCACCACCTCCACCACCGCCAGCGCCATCCACCACCGCCGGTGCCATCACCTTGCCGTCCATCACCATCATCCAGACCAGCACCACCACCACCACCTTGGCCGCACCACCATCACCGCCGTAAAGCCACCGTCTGCCCGAGCTCCCCGAGACCACCATCAAGTCAAGCCACCCTAGGTGGCCATGAGCTTGAGGAGTCACCACCACCACTGTCGAGCCTCCGTTCAAGCCGCGAGCGTCACGTTCTTGACGCCGTCGCGTCGCCCTTGCCGCAAGCCTGCCGCCATCAAAAACCTGTGAGTTAATTTCCTAATCGTGGATTAGGGCGTTAATTGCGCTTAGAGGATGGTTAGTTTAGTGCTAATGGTGATTAGTCTTAGTTAAGCTTAGTTTACTCTTAATTGTGATTAAGGATAGTTTAGATTAAATTTAATTACAATTAGTGTAAATAATTTTGATTACTCTAGTTAATTGTGTTTAGATTAATTAATTGAGTTTAGCTTCATTAATCGTGACTTAATTAATTAATCGCAATTAGCGTAATTAGTGGCGGATTTGTCATTAAGTATAATTTTATGCTTGTTTTCTTGGATGAGATTATGCGTGATTTTGATTGTTTGCACGTACGACATCGTGTTATTGATTGCTCTATGGTAAGTTTCGCTTATTATTACAAAAGACGGTTTTATAGGTAATTGAATAGAAAAATATGAGGTGTCGAGTTTGGACGCCAAATTTTACGTGCTAGATAAAACAATGGAGTTTTAAAGTAGAAGTGTACTAAGTTTGACGGGTTGATTTCGAATATGTGACCACGTACAAATATTTTACCAGGATTTTTAAATATGAAATATTGCCAAGTTTATTATTTGAAAACAAAGTATGGTGTTCTTGGCTAAATAACAGCAATAAAAGTTGGCTTGATTGATGGTGTGCTTGAGTGGTCATTTAATCGAATCTGTCACCCAACGGGAGTTTGGGGGCGATGCCCGATTTTATCGGATGCTCGGCGGTGATCTGGATGCCGAGTCATGGTTAAGGCCGGACCGAAGCTCCTTTATGGAATGCCATTTAGGCAAGGGTCCTAGACGATGCCGTGCCCGATGGGGCAGGACGATGCTCAGTCACGCTGGAAGACCGCCGACACTTGTGTTGGTCGTGGCCCGAGGGGTCGTAATAATTGGAACACGTGTGTCAACAATGCGCGTAAAATTCTAGTATATGTTCTGATTGTTATTTATGTAGTTACACTATTATTAATGTGCGAGATGTGCTAATATGCAAGGGTGTGCCGAGGTGAGGTGAGTTTATGTGTGGTGCGTGCTTAGGCTACCTTTGAGGCGAATTCGCGTCCTAATCGAGGCTTAGGGATTTAACTCGCTGAGATTTTATCTCACCCCGTTGTTGTCAAATATTTTCAGGTCCGTAGTATGGAGTGTCACCCTGTGCGTTTTGGGGTCCCTTGGGACATGGAGGTGGAGACCACTCTATATCCTATCCCTAGGACTGACCGAACTCACGAGCTGGTGGTTACAACAGTGTGGGTAAACGAGGGGTTGGTACATGTGGTGTCCCACAACTTCAAAGCGTGGTTTATTAGGAAGGCGAACGGTAATCGGGTGAGTCCACTTCATGGTTTTGATGTACTGCCCGTCGAAAACGTGGAAGGGCAAGTAGGTGACCCCATGGACATCGACATCCATGATGGTGTCGTTGTGAATCTAGATTCTGATTCGGATGGGCCCGGGGAGCCGTACTCGCCTGACTATGTACCCTACTTTGCGCCTGGATACTAGGACGAGTGTTTGGAGCTTGTATAGCTAGAAGTTAACCCTGACCTTCTGACCATTTTTGCTTGTAGGTCGCATAGGAGTTTCGTTTGTTGTAGGCTTGTACATATTAAACTCCTTGGGTTAACCCGTCGATAAAAAAATCGTTGTTTTTGGGAAATCGTTGTTGTGTTTTACTATCCCTATTATTGTTGATTGACTGGGTGATAAATTTAGTCGCTTCCACATGCGTACAATCGAAAGATAAAAAGAATGGGTCGGTGACGCGTCCTGAGATGTCGCATTTTTAATCGACCACTGAGGGATGGTCGTGTACTCAGGGTTCGGGGCGTGACAAAGAGGAAGTCTCTCAGTGGGTGCATCTATATTACTGGAGGTTGTGCAATCAATAGAAAAGCTATTTTACAGCATATGATTGTTTTGTTTACTATAGAGGTATAGTATATGGCTATTGCAGAGGCAATTAAAGAAACTATATTATTAAAAGGCTTATTTGGAGGGTTCAATGTGAATTGTGGTGTGACTGTTGCCTATTGTAATAGTTAGAGCACTACACATCTTACTAAAGATCAAATGTATCATAAGAGGAGAAAACACATATATGTACGGTATTATTTTATTCGAGACATTGTGGCTAATGGCTATATCGAGGTCTTAAAGATTGATACAGAAAATAATCCAGCTGATATGGTGATGAAGCCCTTACCTATTGCCAAATCCAAGCATTGGTTAATGTTTACTACAAATGAGTTTTACTCTAGTGAGAGGAGAAGATTGTTTGTTACTTACGTCTAACTTAAGCCAAGGTGGAGATTTATTGAGTATGTATTGAATTATTTATAGGCTTGGGCCAACATTAGGACTCAAGAGTAGTATAAATATTATTAATCTCAAATTATTAGGTTAATAAGTTAAAATAGAGAGTCTTAAGTTTTTGAGCCATCTTTTGCAATCTATGAATTTCTATGGTGGATTTTGCTTCTCTTCTCCTTGTGATTTTTCCTACAAGGGTTTTCCATGTAAATAAGTGTGTTCTTTTTATTCTTCTCAATTTTAATTTCGTTATAGTTTCCACATTTTTCATTACACTACCTAATTCGATGTGTAATTTGGCAAAGATTGAGAGACAATTCCATTTTCAAATTTATATAACGATACCTGAGCTATCAATTGCTTATTTGGCTACACTCTATCAATATAATAGCGAGTCAATCAATTAGTTTGTTGTTCGATTCAAAAGGGTTGAAATAGATGCCTTACTTCACTCTCAGAGAAAGGATTCTCAAATTCGGTTTTCAATGGATTGAAATTTAATCTTATAGAAATATTTGAAGGCCAAATTTTTGCCAGTTTATTTCAAGTGGCAACGATGGTGTCTAAGTATGAGCAACTACTTCATGATATAAATAGATGGTCACATAAAGACTTCACACAAAACATGGCTTTCAGGAAAAACGTGTTAGATGATGAATCTGATTGAGATAAGATTTGGCAAGGAAAAATTGAATCTGGCGATGACAATGGAGCACATAATGACTCCTGATTATCTAATATAAAAGAATCAAATAATCGATAAATCATTCAATTCCTTTTGAATGAGACATATGTTTAAACACAAAAAATGATCAACTTTTGGTTATTATGGACAAGTGATAGATTTAGTTTATGAGAGCAGAGTTTAATCATTTATGAACATAGTTATCGATAATTGGGAGGGAATCAACAACATAATGTGAAATTATTGATGAGAGCCTTGAAGTTTATTGACAAAGTCATCAGCAACGATAGTGAGCAATCAACACGAAGATAATAGTTGGGTGGTTATGCCAATACCCGTTAATTTAGGATTTGTGTAACATCTTTCGGACAAGTTTCGTGAAGTTGCCGATAACCACCGAAAGGATTAAGGGATTATTTGTTCTTTCAAATTTAGTAACCACGGTTTGTAACTGTCTAAAGAGGAATATAAATACCCTAAGTGCACTTTTTGTAAAGGCTTCTCTCAATCAATCACAGAACTCAACATTCTTGCCAATTTATCTTTATCATTATTTTTCCCTAATTTAAATATCTATCAATTCCCATACTGTTGGGAATAAAGGATTCCCTAAAATCGATCTGACACTAAATCGAACCCCTAAAACAAATGCGGAAGACGAGCCCAGGAATCACATGTATCACAGATCAAAAATACACCACGGAATCAAGCGTACCTTATTGTCCACAGATTTAAACACCAATGTTGAAGTTCGAGCGTTGCTATTAGGGGGAGAAAACTTTGAAAAGACGTATGTTCTTTTTCTTTGGAGCGTTGTGTTGTCTTACGTTGTCTGGAGGGGGAAAAAGTGTTTTTCACATACGTACGGCAAAAGGTATGTTCATTTTCCTTTTTTACTTTCCCTCGAAGCGTCTCCTCCAAAGGACGCATCTCTTCAACGTAAAACGTTCCTCCAAAAGACACAACCCCTCGTATCTAAACAACGCAACCTTTCACATCGCAACTGTTCCTCCATGGGCCCTTATCTTGCGGGTCGGGCTTTTAGGCCCAACATGGGCGGACGGGCCCACTTAGGCCCATCAAGTCATAGACCAAATCCATCATCTCCTACTCGCACATGGTGGGCCGAATAGGATCCTCTTTACCTCTCTGCAACATTCATACCAGTGAATAATCCGTGCGATCAACATACTTTGAGAGCTCGTTGCCATACATCTGTTAGGAATATATAGCAGCTCATAATGGGCATCACACTCTGAGTAGATTTAGTATGCAATACCCTAGATCAATCGATCACATTTATATCTCTCTTAATCTCTTTTTAAACAATGATATATTGTATTCACAATTATGATTGTCCCATAAAATGATCATAATTGGTCGACCAGTGAATACAAAACTAAAATATGATTCTCCAAATTCGATCTTCCTCTTTCCTTCAAACTCTCAATTTTAGTTCAGCTTGCTTTTTTAGAAATGTCACATTAGATCGAATCAATTCATGATCATTGGCAACATACTAAGATAGCAAACACTGAATAGAAATCTTGAGAATAAGTAAGAATCATGAGAGCACTAAAATTGAAGAACTCTTTTCCTCAAGAGTCTCATACGGCATAAAAGTTGAGATCAAACTTTTGCCATTCTTATTGGTCGTCTCATGCATACGTAGTATGAAATACGTATTACGGTATTAACTCATTTCCCATGGAGCGTATGTCTACACCATCAATATCGTACAAATGATAGTCCAGACATACCTAATGTCTAACTTGAGTTCACATATCTACTCATTCACAGAATTCATCAAAACTCACATCTGGCATCATAGACAGATAAAGTAAAATATGTGGGTTATTTTACTTTCGGACATGGTAAATATTATGTCATCATCTTAACACTCAGTTAAGGTGACATATGTATTTTAAGTTTGAGCTCTCGATTATCACCTAGATAATAAGTTTAAAAATCGTCTCATCTCTATTTATCACATAGTAAATAGAGGCGATTACCCGTGTGAGTGGGCTAATATTTTATCTGTCCGACATATTTCCTCAACTTTATATAATGCACTGAGCATTAAGATGCATAAACGTCAAATAAAGATTCATAGGCATTAATGATGAAAAACACAAATTCATTAAATGTGAACACTTCAGGGAAATTACAATATGCAATACATTAGCCTCTATGCAGTCCTAGAGATTTTACATAACCACAAAACACATCTCTAGGTATTGGCTTTGTCATAGGATCTGCTACCATTCTATGCGTAGATATGTACTGTAAGTTCATATCTTTTCGTGCAACCATATTCTTGACAAAATTATACTTTGTATCAATATGTTTGGTCTTGCCATAATATTTTGGATCTTTGGTGTATGCTATAGCTGCTTGGCTATCATAGTTAACCAATAATGGATTTGCAGCATTCCCAATAACACCTAAATGATCCAAAAATCTCTTAAACCAAACTCCTTCTTGTACTGCTGCTGATAATACCACGAACTCAGCTTCCATCGTGGACAAGGCTATACACGTTTGTTTCTTACTGCTCCATGATATGGCGCCATTATTCAGTAAGAAAGCAAATCCAGAGGTAGATTTCATTTCATTTAAATCTCCTCCCCAATCAGCACCTGAATAGCCTTCAAGTCACAGATCCTTTCTTTGGTAATTCAGCTTGTAATCAGCAGTTCCCTTTAGATACCTCGGTATTCTTTTAACAGCTTTCCAATGTGCTTGACCTGGATTGGATTGGTATCTACTCACCATTCCAACTGCAAAACATATGTCAGGTCTTGTACACATCATATCGTACATCAAGCTCCCAACAGCACTAGCATAAGGAACATGTTGCATTTGTTCCTTCTCTTGTAGAGTCCTTGGACACAGTCTATGGCTCAATCCTTCACCTTTTGCAATAGGAGTATCTATGGGTTTACAATCTTGCATACGAAATCGTTCAAGAACTTTATTTATGTATGTTTCTTGCGAAAGAGATAATGACCTCTTCGAACGATCTCTTGAAATCTTAACTCCAAGAATATATGCAGCCTCACCCATATCTTTCATCTCAAAGTTGGAAGATAACCAACTCTTGACAGTATTAACAAACTCCATATTACTTCCGGCAATTAGTATATCATCAACATATAATGATATGATCACAAATTGATCTTTAGATCTTTTGATATATACACAATGATCATCATCAATCATTGTAAAATCATATGCCATTATGGCATTATGAAAACATATATACCATTGTCTTGACGACTGCTTAAGGCTATATATCGATCTCAAAAGTCAACATACATTTTCTTCTTGGCCTTTCATAATGAAACCAGCAGGTTGTTCCATATATATTTCTTCCCCTAATTCTCCATTGAGGAAAGTAGTCTTTACATCCATTTGATGTAACTCAAGATCCATACTAGCTACTATTGCTAGAATAATGCGAATCGAGGTAAATCTCACTACAGGAGAAAATGTTTCTTCATAATCAATTCATTCTTGTTGATTATACCCCTTCGCCACAATGCGAGCTTTATGTCTTTCTATCAAGCCATCAGCTTTACGCTTTATTTTGAGAACCCACTTGTTCCCAATGTCTTTGAGTCCTTTTGAAAGATCAACCAATTCCCAAACATGGTTTGTCTTCATTGACTCCATCTCCTCTTCCATTACATACATCCATTTTTCCTTACTAGAGCAATTTAGAGCATCATTAACATTTCTTGGCTCATCCTCATCTTATGGAGCAACCATAAAAGTTTCCCCTTCAATGTCAAAACGTCGACGGGAAACACTTTTGCGACATGTTCGCCGTATGGGAGATTGTACACTTTGTACATCATTCCCCATCATGTTCCCACTCGGATTATATAATGATGATATCATCTCATCATGTGGTTGTAATTGAGAGTGAGTTGAATTAGATTCATCACTTCTCATGTTACTCCCACTTGGACGAACTCCACTAAATTCATTATCTGGATCCAAGGTTTCAAATAGGGAGTAATCCTCACCTATTTTGCCATTCTTAGGAAATTCATTCTCTAATAATGTGACATCTCGTGATTCGAATTCAGTTATACTTCCACTTTCCTGCTCACCTATGAACACATACCCTTTCGAGTGTTTAGAGTATCTTATGAAAATACTCTTCTTTCCTCTAGAACCCAATTTCCCAAACTTGTGAAAGGGCTCATGAGTATAGGCAGCACAACGCCATGGCTTAAGAAAACTTAAGTCCGATTTTCTACCTATCCATAACTCATATGGAGTGGAAGTAATTGATTTGGAAGGCATCCGGTTAAGTATATAGGCAACAATTAATAACGCATCACTCCAAAAAGTGATAAGTAAGTTAGCATGCGTCATCATGGACCTAACAATTTTTAGTAGGGTTATGTTTCTTCTTTCCACAACACCATTTTGTTGAGGAGTATAGGGAATAGACAATTGTCTTTCTATTCCTTTTTCATCACATAACTTTCTAAACTCATCAGATAAATATTCTCGACCTCGATCGGATCTCAATACTTTTATTTTCTTATCTAATTGATTTTCCACCGGGCTCATAAATTTTTTGAAATAACTTAATGCTTTAGATTTATGAGAAATCAAATAGACATATCCGAATCGAGTATAATCATCTATAAATGTGATGAAATAAACAGCCACATGCTTTCCCCTTACATTCATTGGACCACAGACGTCATAATGGATTAAATGCAAAGGAAAAAATTCAGCTCTTGTACATTTTCCAAATGGTTTCCTTGTTGTTTTCCCTACTAGGCAATGCTCACATATGGGCAAATCGACTTTTTCAATATTGCCCAACAAGCCCTCTTTGGCTAGCTTATTCATACGTTGTTGGCCAATATGACCAACCCTAGTATACCACACATTCACATAATTATCATATAAATTAGGAAATGTGAAAAGGGAATAACAAACATTGGCATTACCATAGTCAACATTCAATACAATGAAACCATCTAGAAAATAACCACAACCATAATAATTTGTATACAAATACAAATCCACACCACTATTCTGGATGTTCATATTAAAATCAAGCTTAACCAACACTAAAACAGACACTAAATTCCAACGAATCTTTGGAGCATACAACACATCATGTAGGAACAAAGTGCGTCCACCACGCATGTTCAATTGACAGATGTCAATTCCTTTTACTTTTGCTCTGGAGTTGTTTCCTACATAGATCTACTTAGTTCCAGTTGGTACTCGTCGGAATTTCACAAAGGATTCTCTATCCTTCGTTACATGGTCTGTCGCTCCTAAATCTACAATCCACAAAGGATTAGACTCAGTTAAGAATACAGAACTTGACACATAAGCCAAGTTCTGAAATGTACAGAGGGTGTGTACCTTCTTTGGCTCGTGACAATCGTGAGCATAGTGACCCTTCTTGTCACAAATGTAACACTTCACCCTTGTCAGCTTCTTCATTTGAGGACGCTTTCCTCTTTCATGTTGGTCAACCTTTGGTTTCTTCCCTGAAGCACTTACTCCCTTGCCTTTCTTTTTATTGAACCAGTCAGGACATTTGCGCTTGGAGCTCGAAGCTCCATGTGAGCTAGAACCAGCATGATAAATTTCAGTTTCTGGCTGCAAAGAGGCGGTCCTCTTCCAGCTCAAGATGACGCACTGCATCCTCAAAGGTTTTGATATTCTCATTATGAGTCAGATGCACCTTCATATACTCCCAACTTTAATGCAAGGAACGAATCACTGCTTGCACTTGCTACTCATCAGTCAGGACATGGCCAGCATCTTTCAGCTCATTAATCATGTTTGACATCTTTCTAAGGTGTTGCTTCATGGTCTGACCATGAGGCTTATTGTAAGAGTCAAACCTAATAGTGAACTGTCTCAGTCTGGTCACCGAAGTATGACCAAATCTTGCTGCCAACGCTTCCCACATTTCCTTGGCATTCTCAAAACGCCTAAACTCTCGCATGACGTCATTTTCCATACTACTCAACAATGTAATGCGAGCAAGAGGGTTCTTTCTTTTCCATGCAGCAAATGCATTCTTATCTCTCGTGTTGTGCAGTGTTTCCATCTTCAGGTACTTCCATGGTCAGGTTAAGAGCTTCTAGTGCCTCTTGCTCTTCTAACACATATTGGATTTTCATGTGCCATATTTCATAGTTATCGCCATTGAGCTTCTCACCTTTGTTCAGCTTAGCGACTATGCTCTTTGTGGCCAAAGCCATCGATCTAAATATATCAGACACATATGCACGAATTATTAATGCCTATAATTTATGCATCCATTTTGCACAAACCCATCATATTAATGAATAATTTCAAGTAAGGTTTCATAATCAAAAGGTCACTATGTTTCCAATCATCATCCAAAAATCCTAACTTGAAATTATTATTAATATAATCTTTTATGCAAAATAAATTCTTTGAAGCTACAAAAACTTCTATGAACTATCCACAATAGCTAACAATTAACATAAGCAAATAATATTTGACATCCAATAATGATAGAATAATAATGCTTTCACATAATGCAACTAACATATCGGTTGCTACACCAACAACAACTAGGTATAAAACATTTACATAAGATGTCCATAATGCATACTAAATAAAGACCAGTCAAAACATCTAACGCCAAGACAATATATGAACTGAGAAAGATTCATTTTTGTTCAATTTCTTGATCTTTTCTTCTTTAAATTCCTTAGACATTCTAGACAGCCACGGTAAAACAGACGGGTATCCCTTAGGATTTCTCCTTCGCACATTCATCCCCCGTCGGATTGAAGTCATTCCATGGGTCGCAGTCTTTGTGACTTCAATCTGGTAATGTTCATCTATAAAAGTCGTTACTAGACTCCTATACCGAGTACCTCTGTTGACCTCCCATAGGCGATTCAACACTCCTTGCCATATCAGTGGAAGAGTGTTCATGAAGAATCGCATCATCTCAGATTGTGGCATGGGACGACCATTCCATATGACCTCTTGTATTTTCCTATTGACCTCGAGAACATGATCAATTAAGTCGCCACTCTCCCATCGTTAATCAGTCAGCTCAGTTATCAACCTAGAAAGCCTTTCCTTTTGTTCATCGGTAATTGCGCGTTTAGGTGTGCGTGCCTTACGGGGAGGCATTGTTCCTGCAATAAATGCAGAACAAATAAGGGACTACATATAATCCACATAGACTTAATTGGAAAAAGAAACACATTCTTTTCCTCCTCTTTTTTTTTTGGGTCAACGGTTAACGGTCAACAGTCAAGGTCAACGGGTCAACGAGTCGAGTCAACCAGGTCGGGTTGGTCGGGTCAGACCGATGAGGCCGGGTCAGGCTGGGCTGGGCTGGGCTGGACGGGCCGGGTCGGACAAACTGACCGGCACGTGCCATGTGCATGCGCGGGCACTGCGAGCTGACGCCACGATGACATCAGCTGGCACGTGCCACGCACGTGCACTCGGCAGCGTCCGTGCGTGTGCCACGCACGTGTGCGTGTCAGCGACCACTCGCGTGCGTCGCATACGCCTGGGGACCGAATCGGCGCGTGCGTTGCACGCGCCTATGACACTGGTTCCTTCTAGCTGTGCGTGGCGGAGCGTCCAGCGGCGATCTGCCACTCATTTTTCTCGTATCGACGAGAGCTTCGACCTTACGCTATCAAAAACAAATTTTGATTTACAGAAAATCACGAACAGGGGTGAACAGTACGCGGGTGTCGAGATTTTTTTTTTTTTGTCCCCGATCGGCCGACAGCAATGTTTCACGAAAATTCAATCAAAAGCAATTCATAAACATAAAAAGGGATCGGGAAACATTAACATGGCTCTGATACCAATGTTGGGTATAAAAGATTCCCTAAAATCGATCCGACACTAAATCGAACCCCTAAAACGAATGCGAAAGACGAGCCCAGGAATCACAGTGTATCACCGATCAAAGATACACCATGAAATCGAGCGTACCTTATTGTCCACAGATTTAAACACCAATGTTGAAGTTCGAGGAAGAATCCTGATCCCGTTCTACCGAGGAGCGTGCTGTTGCTATTAGGGGGAGAAAACTCTGAAAAGACGTATGTTCTTTTTCGTTGGAGCGTTGTGTTGTCTTACGTTGTCTGGAGGGGGAAAAAGTGTTTTTCACGTACGTACGCCAAAAGGTACGTTCCGTTTCCTTTTTTACTTTCCCTCGAAGCGTCTCCTCCAAAGGACGCATCTGTTCAACGTAAAACATTCCTCCAAAAGACACAACCCCTTGTATCTAAACAACGCAACCTTTCACATCGCAACTGTTCCTCCATGGGCCCTTATCTTGCGGGCCGGGCTTTTAGGCCCAACATGGGCGGGCGGGCCCACTTAGGCCCATCAAGTCATATACCAAACCCATCACATACTTTAGTCATTGTTTCAATATCTCATCGTCGATTAAATTCCGACGTTTATCTCAATTGTAGTTTTTAGATATTAATCGCCGATTAAATTTTAATGTTGTATCTTTATCATCACACTTTATCTTCAATTAAATTTCGACAAATTTTTTTACGTCATTCATTGATTATATTCCATTGAAATGTATTTGTTCCTTGTGTTCCATTGATACAATTTCTAGCAAGAATTGCCACAAAATCCATCTCAATTTTAAAAAAGCTAAAGAATGAATTTCGGTAAAGAATATCTTGTCGACGATCCTATTTCAGCAAAACAAGAGTCATTTGAAGATAATAGCTGAGCTAATTGTTACAGTCCACCTATAAATATATCTACATACTCATAAAGACGTATTCATGAATTTTGAATAAATTCTCTCTGCCATCGCCATTTTTTTTCCTCCTATAATCCTAGTGCTTATATCCGGAACATGGGCCTTCATTGAGATTAATTTCCATACACAACCCGATGCTGGTTCTAAGGCCAGTTTGTTGGTTGTTTGTAAAACAAACAAAATGTGCTTTTCCTTGAGTTGAGAGGAGATGGGCAAATTTATAAGTGCGAGCATTTTTTGGTGTGTTCAAATGGGATGTGGGCTAGACTTTACAATACCTGCGTGCGAGTGTGCGATTATTAGACGCACTTAGTACTGTGCACGCTTACGCGCCCGCGGTTTAATTAGCACTAATCACTTTATTTTATTTTATTTTATTTCGTACGGTTATCTTATTAAACTTTATTAGTCAAAATGTCGTTTTTGTTTATTAAGTATTTTGGGAAATTATGAAATCAGAATTTTTTTATTAAAAAAATTATTATTTTTTATTATTTTTATTATTCCGAATTTTTATGTGTCTTTTCAAGATAACGTTTGAAATTATACTTGTTTAGTTTGCAATCTTTTACAAAAGGTTGTATTTGTTCATTTTGCAACAACCTTTGGTGAAAAGTTATCTATGTTCTTTAAGACCGGTGTGTGTGTGCGTGCGTGCGTACGTGCGTGGCGTGAACAAGTATCAAGTTATTTTGAGTCTTCTTTTTCAAAACTAAAGCCATTTTTCTATCGTTTCCTAGAAATACCTTAGAGAAATACTAGAATTGCTATCTAATATTTTCATTTGAGACATTGAGGCTTTGTTGTACCTTGGAGGATATTTGTTAGTGACCATTAGCAATATTGTGAGGCAAATAAATTATTTAAAAAATTGATATCATGTCTCAAAGTCTGACTTGATTATTTTATTGATTCGAAGCCATATATTTCCAATACGGTTTTTGGGTGGAATTGACCAGTTCAAAACATAAAATCGAGACCTGAATTGATTAAGGTCAGTAGCCAAATTTTTTATCAGGGAATTGAATCGAATCCCATGTGATCTAGTCTCGAACTAGTGGACTAAGGTTAATTCTATTTGGCTTTTGAGTTGACCATTTACATCTCCATTCCTATTATTTGACCAAGTGATTTTACAACCCTCCAATTCATATCCATTAATGCACCATGTCACCACCCTCTCGACATGGGATTGGGGAAAAGACGAGTTTAGAGGTAATGTCAAGTTGAGCACCAATGGTCCTCAATTGACACAGGTTTTCCCAAATGCTTACCTCACGCAATATTGGATTTTTCATTTTAATTTGATTAACCCTATAAGGACGCAGGCCAGACCTTTGAGCTTGGTCCACGTATTATAGTTAGAAATGGACTTTGCAAGTCCAAGTAGCAAAAGCAAAAACCTCACAAGCCCAACTTCAAATACAAACTCGCCCAAACCCATTTTTTTTTTATCAAATCATCCTAGCCCACACTAATCCATCTCCTATCACAACTTCATGAAGTCTAAAGTAAGCCCATCTTTTGATATCCTTTTTTCGAAACCCATTTTCTTGTTATCTCTTTTCTTTTATCTTATAATTTTGGTTCTTTTCCACCGGCTTCTTCACTGCCCGAACGCCTTCATCGTCTTCTTCGTAATACGGAGAACACCATCAAAGTATGTAAATATATCCATCACCACTAATCCACCTATACTCGTAATCAAACCTCCACCATCGTATGCCACGTTCGTCTGTCACCGTTAGTTACCGACACACGCTAGCCACAACCTCCATAGATGCATAAAACAAAGACAGACACACATTCGGATAAAAGGACATAATGAACAAACCGGTGCCACTGAGCTTAGAAATTAACACTCCTGTTAGAACTAGTACGAGCACCTAGAGGGGGGTGAATAGGTGACTAAGATGATTTTTATAATTTTAACCGAATGTATAGACAATTTCTTTGATGAGAGACTAAGGATTTAAAAACAATAATCGCTACAAATGAAAGTAATGAAAAGTAAAAGGATTAGGGATAGAGAATCAAGACTCCAGATTTATAGTGGTTCGGCTTAGACCAAGCCTACGTCCACTCTCCCGCACGGACAACCCCCTGGCTGGATTTCACTAAGAATCAAAAAGAGAATTTACAATCTCACGACCTTGATTCCACAGTGTAGAGAGTCTACTACACTTCCTCAAGGTCTCACCACACTTCAATCTCTCTTTTGATTACAAGTATATCTCGAAGAATATGATCACAAAATAACAAGGAGATTCAGACTTTGGAATTCTTCTATCTGGCACCCTTCAACAACTTAAGCGTCTCTCTTAAATACTTCTTCATGCCTTCATTACCGTTGGCACCTTCCAAAGAAGTTCTTCCAATCAACCCGTTGGACAGAATCAATTTAGAGAGATCTTGAGCTCTTTAAGGCAAGTGTTGATAGCCCATCAATCATGCTCGCCCTTACAATCAGGATCTTGGTTTCCATAAGTAGAACCTTCCAAATATAAGTTGTGAATCTAGAGAATCTAGATTATTCGAATACGAATATAAGATCTTATAGTGCTAATTCCAGTCGAGAAATATTCCTTAACCATTTGGAGTCAAAACCATACTAGACAGAATCAGAATAGAAGTTTTAACTTTGTCGATCTGGAAACTATCCATGAGAGTAGACTTTGAAACTTGAGTATTGATGTCTTCAGACTTTGGTCTTCAGACTTTGCCAGTAGAGTCTGCAAGTCTTCAGACTAGACTGATGGAAATGTTTTGTCGACTTCAAAATACCTTAAGAGAATTTTTAAAACAATCTCCTCCTTTTTTATGGTGACAAAACTTTCCTGCATGTTTGAATATTATTGCCCTACAATACAACATTTAAGCTAGCAATGATATCTCATAAAAGATTAGAGTAAAGATAGTAAAAGTTGTCCTGTACACAGATCTGCATCCACAGAAAACAAATTAGTCTTGTACAGATATTAAACAACTATCTTTATCTATCTTAATAGCTTAAAGTAATGCAATAAAAAGCAAGCAATCCAAAGCTCGAGATAAAGTCATAAAGTCAAACACAACCAAACAAAATATTAAATCCAAAGAGTGTTTAAAAAACTGAAAGTTTGGAATGGAAATCTGCAAAAACTTCTCCCCCTTTTTGTCAGCATAAAAAGGTGAGAAAGTCAGGGTACGCGAGGAATGCGAACAAGTTGAAAGTCCTCCATTGACTTGACTGTTTCCTCCAGTTTCCTCAAATCCTCCTGCAGTTGAGTGAGAGCTGTGCCTTTGGCAGTGGCCTGAATCTGAAGTTGAATATTCTGAATCTGATCCTGCATGGTGATGAACATGGCACGATTTTCATTCTGCATCGTCTGGAATTCGCATCCTAAAGCATATAGCTGGCCTTTGAGCTCCAAAATGATTTCAAGCAGTCTGCCAAAATGTCCTGAATGGTCAGTTTCCGTGCTTGCTTGAACATGATCTGATTGTGGAGTTAAGCCAGTGGATCGATTATCAGCAAGAAGATTAGTGTTTGGAGATGTTGCCTCTTCCTCAGGAAAATGAGAGGCATGGACATCCTCTACACCAGTAGGTGATCGACTAACACTTGCACTGGTAAAAGTTAAGAGAGGAACACTCTCTCTTTGAATATCTCCCCATGTTTCAATGTCTTATGGAGGAGAGAAGTATTCTTGTCACGCCCCGATCCTCGAACACGTGCCCATCCCTCACCTGGTCGATTAATAGCGACGTCCCAGGACGCATCGCCGACCCTGTTCATTTTATATGCGCAAGCGGAAGTATAAAGAAAATCCCCAGACAATAAACCAATGGGATAGAAAAGTAGGGCCATACTTTCATATTGAAACTCATAACCAAACTTTTATGCAAAATACAAACCATAGTACTTCACAACTATTCCCAACCCTTCACTCTAGCTCTATCCACATCAAAAAGAGTTCACAAAAGAAAATGGGATCTCAGTCCATCCAGATCGTACTCAAGATCCCTCTCAATGCTATCTTCTTCTTCCAAAAATCCTTCTCCTTCTCAGATTCCTACTCCTCAGCTCCTCATCGGGGTCCTGAAATGTTATCCCACAACCGGGATGAGACTACGTCTCAGCGAGTTCTACCCCACTAAGACTCAATTAGGAAGCCAATACACTACTCGGTTGCCTAAGCACAGCACGAGTCAGAGGACTTACCTTGGCCTCATATTCCACCTGCATGTTAGCACAGATTACAAAGGCATCCAAGCAATCACATCACTGATCGAAGCATCGATCAAATCGACCTAGTCGATTTTACACCAACAAGACCACTCACGGTCAATCCCATTCAATCAATCAAATCACTGTCAATCGAACTAGTCGATTACATGTCAGACGGACCATTCTAGGTCATCAGTTCCACACCACAAAATCTCCCATAATGCACTCGGTCACAGAGCCATATCAGTGCTCTCGGGCGTCAAGTTCGCCAAGGTGATTAATCCACTAGACAACTGCGTGCGTTCTTTAAGGCGCCGTTTTCGCCAGTGATATCCCACATCACCGAACCACGCATGTCTACAACCAAGTACTCACTAGACAACTGTGTGCGTTCTTTAAGGCGCCGTTTTCGCCAGTGACGTCCTTACTCACCGAACCACACATGCCTACGACAATGTGTTCAATAGACAAGTGTATGCGTTCTTTAAGGCGCCGTTTTCGCCAGTGATCTTTCCCATCACCGAACCATACATGCCTATAACGATATGTTTAATAGACAAGTGCATGCGTTCTTTAAGGCGCCGTTTTCGCCAATGATCTTTCCTATCACCGAACAATGCATGCCTATAAACCATGTACTCACTAGACAACTGTGTGCGTTCTTTAAGGCGCCGTTTTCGCCAGTGATGTCCTTACTCACCGAACCACACATGCCTACGACAATGTGTTCAATAGACAAGTGTATGCGTTCTTTAAGGCGCCGTTTTCGCCAGTGATCTTCTCCATCACCGAACCATACATGCCTATAACAATGTGAGTACTCGACCGATACGTGCGTTCTTTAAGGTGTCGTTTTCACCAGTGACTTCCTTAGTCACCGAACCACGTAGGTCTATACACCGTGCCTGATCAGTCCAACACCAAGGTACTTCTGACTCATTCTCACCATTCCACACACTTTACGACTCAACAACGCATAAGAATGCTAAATAAACAAACTTGGCCAATTTCCAAACAACAATTCAATCTCAATCAATTACAGTCAATTTAGGGTAAATCCCTGAAATACCACAATTCAATTAATTTCAAACAACGTAGAGCTCAAATAAATAAACGGACTGCGCCACGACAATCAGCACGAAATTTCGGTCGTCGGCCATCTCAGCCTTAATTTCCGAAAAATAATTAATTAAATAATTAATTTCGAAAATTAATAATAAATATTAGAAATTCAATTTAGCTCAAAATACAGTCCAATTAAATAAACGGACTTCACCACTGTCCTCAGCATAATATTCCGGTCGCTGGCCATCACACTTGAATTTTCGGAAATTAAATAATTATTTAATTTAATTCCGAAAAATAATATTTAGATGCCAAAAATCTCACTTAGGCCCGAAATATCAAATTGAAGCCCGATAAAGGGTCGGAAAATTCCCGGGCTACCCTCAATAAATAGTAGACCATGTCTACTTGCTAAATATGCATTCAATTTAACTAATTTGCATCAAAATCAACTAATCAACCCTAATCAAAATACTCAAGCTTAATTAAACACACTAAACAACCAATTAAGCATAATTAACTCACTAAGCAAGCGTTAGTGTGGTTACCCACCGGAATCACGCGCAACCGGTACCAAATCGACGGGCTCGGCGCGGGGAACAACAAACTCCAAAGCGGGTCTCGGGTCCGGGGCTCGGAAGCGGTCCAAAAGCGGGCCCGAAGTGGGCTGGAAACCCACTCGCGGGTTTGCTGTGGAGGGCTGGCCGGAGGAACTCCGGTGGCTGAGGGGGCGAGGGGAGGTCGGTAGACGGCGAGAGGGGCGCCGGGGGTCGAGCGGCGGCTAGGGCGGCGACCGGACGGAGCTGGGTGGCGTCTGGCCGAGCTGGGCGGACGGCGGAGGCCGAGCGCGCGGGGCTGCTGGGCGCGCGGCAGACTCGCGGGCGGCAACGCGGTGCGACGGCGGTGCGGTGCGTGGCGGCGGCGCGGTGGCTGGCCGACGAGCTCCTCTTCCTGGTTCGCTGGTTTTGGGCAGAGCAGGAAGAAGAAGAAGGAAGAAGGCTCGTGCGTGGGGGATTTTTTTGGGGGAGAGAGGAGAGAGAAAGAGAAGATAAGAAGGAAGAAAGAAAGAGGAAGCCAGCTAAGGGGGGAGGGGAAAAGAGAGAGAGAGAGAGAGAGAGAGAGAAAGAAAAAGAGAAAAGGGAGAGAGAGAAAAAGAAAATAAAATTCAAACAATTCTTGTTTTCTTTTCTTTTCTCTTTCCCTTTCTAATTCCTTTTTGGTCTTCGATTTTCCTTCCGATAATTTCTTTCTCGAAATTTCGGACTCGTCAATAAATTGACGGACGATGAGACAAAGTCCTAAAAATAAGAATTATGACGCGCATAAAATTCGATTCCCAAAATCGAGTCCAATTTCGTGGTTAAAATCAATCAGACGCGATTTTAGTCAAATCCAACCAATTAAGCAGCTTTCAGGGATTTTCACTGCAGATACATCCCTTAACGGCTTCACTCAATGGGTTGGTTAACTCGTGAGTGATCAGCTCAGAGAAATATGACCGTAGGCACGTCGACGAAAAGCCCATTTCACTTTGTCGAAACGGGTCGAATTTTCGGGATGTCACAATTCTTCTTGCTGAGAAACTTCTTCAGTGTCAAGCTTTCTTTGATCCTCCTTTTCTGCTGGAGAATCTGCTCTGCCTTCTTCGGCATGTTGTTCTTCTGGCTGTGGCTGTGGGTCTGGTCTGGCTGTTTCTTCTTTTTCTTCTTCTTCTGCTGTCTGCAAGGATTCCTTCTCCTGGTTCCCTTTCTCAGTTTCTTCTGCAACTTGTTGTTCTGGTTCTGCTGACACAGGAACAGAATGCTGGGAAACAAAGGCAGAGATAGGAATATCATCCTCATCATCTTCATCCTCCAAGATGATCATCCGCCTCTTCTTTGTAGGACCAGTCATAGGATCTTTTCCTTTCCTATTTGCAGCAGATGAGTCTGGTCTGGTCTTGACAGGGGTTTTCTCCTTGAACTGCTCAAGCTTTTTGCTGAGTTCTTTCAAACGCATCTTCGTAATCATCCTCAGCCCGATGACCATTTGATCAATAGTCTTCACACACGCATCTTCGTAATCATCCTTCGCCATAGACTGATACATGTGGAACATGATGGTATGGGGCAAGGAAAAGTTAAGACCGATCTTGATGGCATACATCAGTTTTGCTTCAGAAATGGATACATCTGTCTTCGATGTCGACTTAGGTCTGAGATAGTTGATCACAATTTTGTGAAGCAGAATGTTTGAAGCATTCATCCTTGAATAGGAGAGACAACCTTCTGCGATTCTGTCTCTCGCAAGCTCTAGAGTTGCATGGCTAACAGACACTGAAATTGATTGGAAAGCTCCTCTTTCCACACCAATAACGTCACCCAGAGTATCTGTGTCAACCACATACTCTCTATCCCGCACACTAAACAAAAAACTGTTTGCATCAAGAAAACTGAGGTTAGAATAAAAATAAGCCGTCAATTCAGAATGAGCAACCTCGCTCTCTATATAGAATTCATGAAGTTGAAGCTTCTCAAACTTCTCCCTCAAATTGATGCTCAACAGATCCAGAAAATCAAAATCCACAATTCGTGGGTTCATCACCCCACGCTTCAACAATCTTGCATACACCTGCTTGTGTTCCTCCGATCAAAACAATTCGTCTCTCTTTCCCCTAAGAGTTGCAGCCACACCCATCCTAGGCTTAAAATGCACAAACATCTTCTCATCATCATCTTTCCCCTCAGGCTGATTGACACTACCAAAGCGAGGGTCACTCGAAAAGTTTGCAAAAGTCTTTGCTGCTGTTCCAACAGGAACAACACCCGATCGTTCCATCACGGTTAGAAAATGAGTCTCATTTCTATAGCCCTTCTCTTTCAAGAACTCGTCAATAAACGTCATTGCAGAGCCCCCTTCCTTCAAAGCAGAATAAAGCCTATAAACAAATGCAGGCTTAAGAGACCTTACTGGTTCTACATCTTCAATGATGTCTTCCTCTGCATGTTGACGGTTACGAACATGAGATCTAGCGGATGAAGTGCGCTGTTGAGAATGTTGGTGCATCTATCCACTTGGAGAGTCTCCTTCTTCAGTAAGATCAAAGTGCGTAGGCCCCTCACCCGAGCCTTGTGGTCCCCTGCTTGCTATTCTGGAAGATTTCCTTTGGTACGACATTGTCACTTTCGTGGAGAGAACTTTCACACTTGTATCGCAAGAAAGATGAAATCTTGAAGAGAAGAACTTGCGAAGGAAAATCTCAGAGAGTGAAAAGTTTGTGATCTAGGGTTTTTGGGTAAAGTAAAAAGAGGAGGAGAAAGAGTATAAAAGGCAATCGATACGGGATATCTGAAGTGTCACAAAAAGGAAAAAAATAAAAATACCTTTTCAAAAATAACTGCATTTTTAATCAAATCGATAACCACTCTTGTTTAAAAATAACTGCCTTAATAATATTAATTAGAGATAAACAGGCGGTCTTACCTTTTTGAGATATCAGTTTAAACGAGTAAATGAACTATAATTGTAACAACTTACAGTCGTGACGTTTGGTCTTCTAAGTCTGAACTTTTGAGTCTGATACTTTTCAGACTTAGATTCTAAGTCTAAATTTCAACAGTCTTCAGGAGATAAAATGTTGAGTCTTGAACGAATAGACTTAAATAAACTTTTCTCAAGCGGCTTTGTGAAGATGTCTGCCAATTGATTCTTTGAGTCGATAAACTGTATCAAGACTTCTTTATTTTGAACATGATCTCTTATAAAATGATGTCGAATCTCAATATGTTTTGCTCTTGAATGTAGAATAGGATTCTTTGTAAGATTGATTGCACTGGTATTGTCACATTTGATCTCGGTACAAGAGTCTTCGATACCAAAGTCTTGTAGTTGTTGTTTTATCCAGAGTATTTGAGAACAGCAACTTCCAAGTGCTACGTATTCTGCTTCAGCTGTTGAAAGAGCGACGGTACTTTGTTTCCTTGAAAACCAAGATACTGCCCTATTACCGAGTAATTGACAAGTGCCAGAAGTGTTTTTTCTTTCAACTCTACAACCTGCAAGATCTGCGTCTGAATAACCAAGAAGAGTAAAGTCTCCTTCTTTGGGATACCATAGACCAATCTTAGCAGTAGTTGCAACATATTTAATGATACGTTTAGCAGCACTTAAATGAGATTCCTTAGGATCTGATTGAAATCTAGCACATATGCAAACACTAAATAATATGTCAAGTCTAGATGCAGTAAGATAAAGAAGTGAACCAATGATACTCCTGTATAATTTTTGGTCGACTTTCTTCCCTGCTTCATCTTTGTCTATCTTCAAAGAACTTGACATAGGGATGTCAGTCTTTTTGCAATTCTCCAGACCGAACTCTTTAACAAGTTCTTTCGCATATTTTTCTTGAAGAATAAAGATTCCTTCTTTCAGTTGTTTCACTTGTAGACCAAGGAAGAAGGATAGTTCACCCATCATGCTCATCTCAAATTCATCCTGCATAGACTTAGAAAATTTCTTGCACAAAGTCTCGTTAGATGATCCAAATATAATATCATCAACATAAATTTGAACGAGTAAAAAGCTTTTACCTTCCTTTTTAATGAATAAAGTAGTATCTACCTTTCCTTTAGTGAAACCACTTTGAATTAAAAAGTTACTTAGCCTTTCATACCAAGCTCGAGGAGCTTGTTTCAATCCATATAAAGCCTTCTTCAGTCTGAACACAGAGTCTGGTTCCTTTAAGTCTTCAAATCCAGGAGGTTGTTCCACATAGACTTCTTCTTGAATAAACCCATTTAGGAATGCGCTTTTGACGTCCATTTGGAATAACCTGAAATTCTTATAACATGCAAAAGCAAGTAATAATCCGATTGCTTCTAACCTTGCTACAGGAGCATAAGTCTCATCATAGTCTATCCCTTCTTCTTGTGTGTATCCTTTGGCCACGAGTCTTGCTTTGTTTCTTGTCACTTTGCATTTTTCATCGACTTTGTTCCTGAAAACCCATTTAGCTCCAATAACATATTTCCTTTTGGTTTAGGAGTTAATTCCCAAACGTCGTTAATACTGAATTGTCTGAGCTCTTCTTGCATTGCTTCAATCCAGCTTTCATCAGCTAAGGCTTCTTCAATGTTTTTGGCTTCTATTTCAGAAATAAGTGCAACAGCACTAGACTCTTCTCGCCTTTTGGATCTTATTCGAATTCCCTCATTAACGTTTCCAATAATGAGTTCTTTGGTATGACTAGACTTGTGCTTCCAGTTACTGGACAGTCTGATAGATTGTTGATCTTTTTCTTGAGTTGATTCTTCATCAGTAACTTGTTGTACTGCTTCTGAAATTTGAACTGCTTCAAGAGAGGTAGATCTAGTAGAGTTTGGAGCAGATTCTGATTCTTCAGTATGAATTGGCTGAATTTGTGGAGAGTCTTGAAATTTGACGTTCATTGATTCTTCCACAGTCTGAGTCTTCTTGTTGAATACTCTGTAGGCTTTGCTTGCAGTTGAGTAACCAAGAAAGAATCCTTCATCTTATTTTTCTTCAAACTTACCAACTCGATCATTTGCATTCTTCAGAATAAAGCATTTACAACCAAATACTTGAAAATAAGAAACAATTGGTTTCTTTCCTTTAAAAATTTCATAAGGAGTTTTATCAAGAATTGGCCTTAAAAACACTTTGTTAATAATATAGCAAGCAGTTGAAACAGCTTCAGCCCAAAACCTTGAAGAAATATTACTTTCAATTAAAAGAGTCATTGCCATTTCTTGTAAAAACCTATTCTTCCTTTCCACAACCCCATTCTGTTCTGGTGTGTATGGAGAGGAGAATTTATGCTGAAAACCAGACTCATCACAAAATTTAGTAAAGTCTTGATTTTCAAACTCACCTCCATGGTCTATACGAATGCTTGAAATAGTGTGACCTTTCTCATTCTGCACCTTCTTAGCAAATTTTGGAAAGTGAGAGAAAGTCTCAAACTTACTTGCAAGAAAGTAAACCCAAATAAATCATGAATAATCATCCACTATTACTAGGCAAAACCTTTTTCCACAAATGATTTGCGTTCTTGTAGGTCCAAATAAATCCATATGCAGAAGCTGCAATACACGATTAGTTGAAACTTTATTTATTGGTTTGTAAGAGTTTCTAACCTGTTTACCCAGTACGCATGGTGTGCATAGATCAAACTTTAAGTAATTTCTTGGAAGAGATCTTGGTGATTTGCTTCATGTTGGTATGGCCAAGCTTTATGTGCCATAGATTAGCTTCATCTTGTACTGATATTAAGCAATGTGATCTTTCTTGATTCACATCCAAAAGATAGATATTTCCATGTCTACGTCCAGTAAAAGATTGAGTAAAGTCTTTACTGATTCCTAAGCACGTTCCTTCCTGGAAATTGATCTTGAATCCAGTATCGCACAATTGGCTTATGCTAAGCAAATTGTAATTTAATCCTTCCACTAAGGAAACATTGTTCATTGATAGACTTCCAATTTTTACTGTTCCGCGACCAATAATCCTTCCTTTGTTGTTACCACCAAAATAAACTTTTCCTCCATCTATCTGGACAAGTTTTATGAAGCAACCTGAGTCTCCTGTCATATGTCTTGAGCAGCCACTATCTAGATACCATTTAATCTTCCTTTTGATAGTGACCTGCAATTAAAAAGAATTCAAGCTTTCTTTGGTACCCACATCATTTTGGGTCCAGAAGAGTTAGAACAATAAACAGTCTTTGCCCAATTCCTTTTAACAAGTCTCCAAACCAAATGACATTCTTTCTCAAAATGTTCTGAGCTTTGACACTTTGAACATTTTAGAGCATTTCGGCCAACAGGTTTTACAAAGACTTTCTGAAAATGGTTTCTATAAACAATTCTTGTTGGTCTTTGTTTGATTCTTTCCTTCACCTTTGGGAAATCAATTAGTGGAATAATTTCAGAAGTCATACCGAGACCTAACTTATCAAAGTAAGGTCTTTGTATTGAAAGAATCTTATCCAATTTTTCAGAACCATTTGAAAATCTTTTTGATATGTTTGAAATAACATTTTTCAAATGAGTGTTTTCTTTGGAAACAAAATCTGAGTTTTCTTTCAAGATTGTAAAGTTCTTATCTAACTTTTCAAATTTTTCTTTCCAAATTTTCTCCTGTTGCTTCAATGTATAATTCTCCTTTTTTAATTCGGAGATCCTCTTAAGAGATGTTTTTAGACCAAGACATAGTTCATCAATATATTTCGAAACTTTGACAGGAATTTTTAAATTACTAACCTCAAGCTCACTGTCTGAGTCTGTATATGTCTCAAGGTCTGAGTCTGAATCAGATTTTGCCATCAAACAGATATTAGCATAATCATCATCGCTTTCTTCACATTCAGTATCACTCCAAATCTCTACTTTGAGTGCCTTTCTGTATTTCTCAGCCTTTCCTTTCCTTTTCCTTAACAGAGGACAGTTGGGTCTGATGTGTCCCTTTTTCTTACATTCAAAGCAAGTCACTTCTTTGTTGGAATCATCTTCCTCTGTTGATTTGTTCTGAAACCTTTGTGAATTTTGTTTCTTCCAATTGAATTTTCTTCCCTTTCTGTTCAGCTTTCTGAATCTCTTTATCATGAGTGTCGGTTCTTCATCATCTAGATCTTCTTCGGAGTCTGTAGCATCAGAATAATCATTAGACTTTAAGGCAATAGATTTCTTACCTTTTGAATCTTCTTCTTCATTGGTGTGTTCTACTTCGTAAGACTGAAGAGTTCCAACCAGTTCATCTACAGAGAGTGGAGCAATCCTCTGTATCTCTCTTATTAAAGTCTTTATGTAATTCCAATCTTTAGAGAGTCCACGCAGAAGTTTGTTGACCTTCATATGTCCTGAAATTGGATGTCCCTGATATTCAAGACCATTCACAATTTCAGTAAAACGGCCAAACATGTCAGTTATTGTATCTCCTGATCTCATCTTGAAGACTTCATATTGTCCCAGAAGAATGTTGATCCTTGTCTCTTTCACTCGATCAGTTCCTTCATAGGTGATGTGAAGCCTATCCCAGACTTCTTTTGCTGTATCACAAGAGGATATCATGTTATACTCAGTAGGGGATAAAGTTCAATATAAGGAATAAATGGCTTTAGCGTCAAGAGTCTGTCTCTTGGTTATTTCTTCTTGAGTCATCTCGATAGGAACAGCAACTTCTTTTCCTCTCTCTGATTCTGATGCAGCAGCAGGAATGATTCCTTTGTCTACTACTTCCCATTCCAAAGGATCTTTCGATCTTAGGAATGCTTTCATCTTGTTTTTCCATATGATGTAGTCTTTTCCATCAAAGTATGGAGGTCTGGTGTTGCTTTGACCTTCAACCAACCCTGTAGGCAACATACTAGCCATAGATCTTTTACTCATAAGTAAAAACACTTCTTATAAACGAGTACACAAGCTCTGATACCAATTGTTAGAACTAGTACGAGCACCTAGAGGGGGGTGAATAGGTGACTAAGATGATTTTTATAATTTTAACCGAATGTATAGGCAATTTCTTTGATGAGAGACTAAGGATTTAAAAACAATAATCGCTGCAAATGAAAGTAATGAAAAGTAAAAGGATTAGGGATAGAGAATCAAGACTCCATATTTATAGTGGTTCGGCTTAGACCAAGCCTACGTCCACTCTCATGCACGGACATCCCTCTAGCTGGATTTCACTAAGAATCAAAAAGAGAATTTACAATCTCACGCCCTTGATTCCACAGTGTAGAGAGTCTACTACACTTCCTCAAGGTCTCACCACACTTCAATCTCTCTTTTGATTACAAGTATATCTCGAAGAATATGATCACAAAATAACAAGGAGATTCAGATTTTGGAATTCTTCTTTTTGGCACCCTTCAACAACTTGAGCGTCTCTCTTAAATACTTCTTCATGCCTTCATTACCGTTGGCACCTTCCAAAGAAGTTCTTCCAATCAACCCGTTGGACAGAATCAATTTAGAGAGATCTCGAGCTCTTTAAGGCAAGTGTTGATAGCCCATCAATCCTGCTCGCCCATACAATCAGGATCTTGGTTTCCATAAGTAGAACCTTCCAAATATAAGTTGCGAATCTAGAGAAACTAGATTATTCGAATACAAATATAAGATCTTGTAGTGCTAATTCCAATCGAGAAATATTCCTTAACCGTTTGGAGTCAAAACCATACTAGACAGAATCAGAATAGAAGTTTTAACTTTGTCAATCTGGAAACTATCCATAAGAGTAGACTTTGAAACTTGAGTCTTGATGTCTTCAGACTTTGCCAGTAGAGTCTGCAAGTCTTCAAACTAGATTGATGGAAATGTTTCGTCGACTTCAAAATACCTTAAGAGAATTTTTCCAACAACTCGGACCATTGTTTTTGCGTCAACTCCTCATCGATGACCACCATCGAACGCGACAAGGAAACATGCCAATACATTGAAGAGACGAGCAGAACAAATGCATCCAGATTCGATTTTAATGATAATGAAATATAACCATAATTGGATCGATGCACTAAGAAAAATGATTAGTCTACGTCTACGCACCTTTAGATTGAACAAAATCGTGATCTATTTCATGTCTATGTTTAAAAGGCATATTATCAAACGGTGGTCAGTAAATTGTAAAGTAAAACTTAGCCATCTCGGACTCAGATTCATGGCCTTGTCTGTGAGCTGCGAAGAAGCTTCAGCTATATTTAAGGAAAGAGTTTTGATTATTGCCTTTCAATTGGAGTTGAGGCGAACCGACGAGTTTGCAAGTCTTGCTCACAAACTCGTCTGTTCAAGGACCTTGGCTGTAAAGTAGAGTGAAATAAAGCAGGTTATGTGCTCTTCATATATAAGTGTTGGCAGTTCGAGTGATGGCTAGCAACCTTTGAGACGATTATCAAGCTTCAAGAATCGATTTACTATTAATATTTGCTCATTTCTACTCTTTTTGTGTATGCCATTCATTTTTCCCTAAAAACAACATCAATGACGAAGAAATGTGAGAATTTTTCTGATGTTATTAATTGAGATTGTAATTTACTATTTTACGAGCTTGATTTAATAAGGTAAGATATAAAGATTCTTAATTTATCTAATATGGACGTTGTTTGTGTAGGTCAAGTGAGCCCAATCCATAATGAGAGGGCTTGATTGAAAACTTTGTAAATAGAGCTAAACTTTCTCATCTAATTCTAATACACAAAACAACCTCACATAGGCAGCAATTATAGAATTGCGTTGTGAGGGGTAGCCTTATTGAACTAGTGATGCATAGGGCAATAGATGAGAAGCACTAGAGCTTTGGATCATCGCTATTCTACATCAAGAATGATAGATTCCAAATTAGGTGCACTAATCCCTTTAATCTAATATCATGTTTCTAGTTTCTAGCTATGGTGTTCCTAGGGTACCGTTTACGATGGCCAACATGTGGTATCAAAGCAGGATCTATAACTCGAACTTTTGGATTTGGCATGTCCTCATAATTTTTTTCTAATGAAAATTTATTTTGGTCACATATTCGCACTTGTCTTGATAAGACGAGCATTTCAATGGGTAGCATGCCTTGGGCAGGGGCCATGATAAAGTCGGCATGCATTGCCACAAGTTCCGATGTGTGAATCACCTTTGGTGCATACAGTGATGTCATGTGTGACCTTTAGCCTGTCAACTTGGATCCAACTCGTCGACTAACTCGGGTGACCTATCCTGGGATTTGATCCATTGACTAACTAGTTGATCGAGTGATCCAACCCAAGACTTTGACCCGGGTTGACCATTGATTGTTCAGACCAAACGTTGACCATTGACCAATCGGACCAGTCAAAATTGATTGAACCGGCGGTTTAGGTCGGTTTAGGCATGCTAGTGAGTGCATCCCACGCACTCCTTCGCGCCTGAGAGCACGTTCGAACTCCGTTTGAAGCACTCTTGGTACCCGCATGCTCTACAATGTGGTGTGTTTACTTTGCATGTTTGATGCTCTTAAGGATGTGAAATACATACGAAACCCTCTATATGTGTATTTTTAGGATATTGTTGCCTATTTTCCTATATTTCTCTATTGTTTCAAAATTACAGTTGCCAACTCATATGTATATCATCACATAAAAAATGCTTAGAACGTGATTCATTGATAGCATGTATAAGGTTTAACATATATTAATGTATGGAGCAATATACTTGGCATGACATGTGATTTTAGGGACAAATTGTCTGTCTTGAAGTCTAAAATTGTGTGCGTGGTGAATGTGAGACAAAATTTAAATTCCTAGTATAAGAAAGTTTCAAAGATTCAATTGGGTTGTAACTACCAAAGTGGTATACTTAATTAGGTTTGAGAATTATCAATCTCATATTGTGATGAAATGTCAAGGTTGAAAGACATTCTCATGGTCGTTGTTATGTGAAGAGTATATAACTGCATGTCAATATGATGATGTACGTAACTCTCTGAATGTGCACTTATACGGTTTGAACGTTCACGGTACTCCCTTGATATATTAATTGTAAACTTTGATTGTTATTTAGTCACCTTTTCTGTAAATGACAATTTCATTAGGATTGAGGTTATTACTGGTTCAAACCTTAAAAAAAAATGGAATGAGGATTTTCTGTTTAGAATGGAGTAAACGGATGTTTATGTTACTCTTACTGAGGATAAGCTGACAGATCTCAAAACTGACAATATGACACCTCAGAAAGCACATTTTGTTACTTAAGAAAGGAGCAATTGGATTTGCTTGCTATCAATGAAGTTGTTAGAATATTTAAAAAATATACAACGCATTCATCTAACAGCTTAAGTTTTTTGAATAATTAGTGATGGTCCCACAAAATCCTTCAATATATTATTGTTGGAAGTCTTGAATTCGAATTTTTTTAGGCCCATTTACCTCCCTAATTAAATATTTTCCACGCTTAGTACTAGGCAAAAAGACTAGATTAAGCGTTAGGGAGAGTGTTAGAAAATTTGAATAATAAACCACGCTTTCATTTTATAATTTAAATTTTTAGAATAATTGGTAGTAGTCCCACAAAATCTCACAATGAGCTATTTAGAAACACTTAAAAAGTGATTTGCCAGTTAACTACACTGCTAGATAAATAATGGAAGCTTTGGTTTTGGCAGCTTGGAATCATGCCTTGTCTAATATTGAAATTTGGACACGTGTAAGAACTTTTCAACATGAGGAATGCCGATTATGGTGAGGTTAGAGATTACGTCCTAAGGAAGATAGACATAAAGTTCAAAAATCGTGCTCTTAAAGAAACTCTTGAAATCACTGGTCATTCTAACAATCTAGATCCTAAAAAAGCATCATTTAAAAAGGATGGTGACCATTACTTCTTTTGTAAGAAGAAAGGTCATATAAAAAAAGACTATCATAAATATAAAAATTTGTTGCAAATGTGAGCCTGCAATTAATAATTCTTTAGCATTTATTTATGAATCAAACTTATCAAAAGCCCATCCAATTTATAGTGGTTAGATAGTAGTGCAACTAATTATATTACGCTTACCATCTAGGGATTTATAAACTGGAGAAAGCCAAATTAGGATGAATCAAAATTCACCGTGGGAAACAACAATAAAGTCGACATCGAGTTCATGAGAGATGTCATTTTAATTCTAGTTTCTGATTTTAATTTAATGTTAAGAAACATTTTCTATGTACCTTCCTTTAGACGGAACTTAGTTTCCCCGTCATGTCTTAACTGTAAAGCTACTCTTTTGAAGTAAAGAACAATGCAAATTGCGTTTAACTCCTAATGATATATACATCATCTTACAACTGAAAAAGTTGTTTCCAAACCACTTCTACTTAAGGAACAGTCTTATGTGTTGTCACGCCCCGACCTGCTCCAGGCTCGCGACAACCCATACCATCACTTTTCACTTAGGTCATTTGCTTACGACGTCCCAGGACACGTCGTCGACCTATTCATTTTATCTTTTGATTATACACAAGCAGGAGTAGAATAAACATCTCCCAACCATTAACAAGCAATAGAGATAGTATAAGATATACATCAGAACACACTTATCTATATATGCATCTACCATCAAATATAATATTTCCTTACATCAAAAGCTTAGTCATTTACAAGTCCGCAGAGCGGATTCCTCCATACTTGTCCAAGAATTAGGGTTTGGGTAAACCTAGTACATCTATTCTACGAAGGCAACCTCACAAAGTGGTATCCCCTATGCGTCTAGTATACGTCCATCTCAAGGTACTTTAGCTTGGGCTCGAATAGTCATGACTAAGACCTGAAAAAGTTAAATAACGAGAAGTGAGATAAACTCAGCAAGTAAACTCTGTAGATCTTGTGTAAGGAAGCCATTCACCTCATAAATGCCTTAAACATGCAGGTTATCTATCGATGGCAGACCAATAGCAAAGCCTTCACTTTGCATTATCTATTAACAGGAATTAGGGCACTCTATCATGTGTCTAATTATAGTATAAACAATCACTACGTGAGTGCACCATTCCATTAAGCATACGGCATTCACAATTTAATCATCCCGACATAAATAACAATAATTATAGGCACCATGCAGCAACTTAAATCTCTCGAGTCTTAGTTAAAGGCGTACAAATCCACAAACTTATCCGTGCGTTTCTAACTCAAACATCAACCTGCAGGATATTCTCATGCCTCTCAATTTATAAACAGGGTCGATCAAAGCATGCATGTGCCACATAAGTCATTGAAATGACATTTAATTCATGCACTTTCCTCATGTAACTCATATATATCCATGCCACACGTGTGCAGACTATGGCATCATTCTTATAATATGCACTTAGCATTTATTGACTTTACACACGTGGCGTTTCGAGAATCGCATGGCATCCTATACTACCATGCAACTCTCGAGACCATGCTTTCAAATTATTACGGCCGATCAGAGCCAAAGGCCAACCCGAAGGTTCGCAGTCATCTGGCTTGATCAGGCATCATCTTTGCTCCATTGAGCATGGCATCCCATTGACTTGGGGGCATTCCTATAAGGAGCTTCATTCCGAAATCCATCCGCGAACGGCATCCCATTGACTTATGGGCATTCGAACTTAATCGGGCATCATCCATGTAAAACGCTTCAGGATAGGTTCACACCCCACGTAAAACGCATTAGGGTCTTTATATGATCACACGAGCACATCATCATTCACGCCCATTATTATCTTTCTCATTAGCCAAGTATGAATGCATCAATGGTGTGCCAAGCGAAGTGTGTCTCATGATCTATCGAAAGTATATCAATAAAATATGCCGAGCATGAAACGAGAATCCATGACTTGACCCGTTACATTGAGCATTGGCCTAAGTCCAATCCAGATTGGAAACTATACACTTCAATATTGCACCGAGACCAAGAAAGGACTGACGTGATATGATCACCGACCTAGTACCAAACTTAGCTCAGGAACGATATGTCTTAGTATCGCACCGAGACCAAAAAAGGACCGATCTGTTGTGACATGACCACCAACCCAGTACCAAACTTAGCTCGGGAACGATACGTCTCGGTATTGCCAATCCCATGAGAGAGACTTGACCCGGCGTGCTTCCTTGCACATTCAAGAACCGTTGTATATTTCATCTCGGAGGCTCGGGGTGTTCTCACGCATCGACCATGGACAATAAACACGACATCTGTATAATGGCTACTTTTAATGAACACAAATAATACATCGCCATCATGTCATATACGTGCATCATTATATCATATATAAATGCACCATTTAATCCATAACCCGTGGCGTATAGACTACTTGTCAAAATAAAGTATAGTCCTCATAATATTTTAAAAATCATTTTTCCACGTGCCATCATAACCCGCAATATGTCCACAACATTTATTACGTGCCATCAAAAATTTATTCTTCAATTAATATAACGTACATATCACGTATAATATGTCAAATAAGTACAACACATAACACTTATAACATACACTTAATATATAATCCGTACCCCATATAAGCCTATATCACATAATAGTATTTCACCCTATTATAGCATAATAAAACAACATATCAATTTTACTTATCATAACCCGATAGCTTATCGCCCTAAACATGATAACTTATCACCAAAACCTGAAAACTTATCATTTCAAATCCAATAACCTATCACCCTAATATGATAACTTATTGTCCTAGGCTCGATAGCTTATCAACCACGATCCAATAACCTATTGCTTTGATACCCTATAACCTATCGGTAAACATTCTATAATCTATCTAAGCCCAATAATCACTAATCACACAACATCCACTTATCACATCAATAAATCATCATTTAACCATAAGCAAGCCCTAAACTATTCCCTAAGTGTAATGACAACCCTAAACAAGAGTTAGAAAGCCACTCACACCAAGTGCAAGCTTCAAAAAGCATCAGGAAAGGAGCAGTAAGGCTAGCCAGCGGCTGTGAGCTACTGGTCATGCCTCCATAGCACATGTGGGAGGCCCAAATGGTGTCCGGGCAATGACACGGTGGCGGCTCGACGGCAAACGGCCTCCCTTAGTTCAACGGTGTCCAAACCGCCAATAGAGAGAGAGAGAGAGAGAGAGAGAGAGAGAGAGAGGGGCTGCTATGAGGGCAGGACAGCAGCTTCCTCTACTCCAAAGCTCTAACTCAGTGACGAAAATAACAGTGCGAAGGGCAATTTAAGGATGGCGGTTGTGGTGGTCAATTACCGGTGAGTCTCTAGAGGGAAAAATGAGAGAGAAATGGGTATGAAATGAGGAAGAACAAGAGGGAAATTCGTCGAAAGGGTAGGGAGAGAGAGAAAATGAGAGAAAATGAGAGAAAATAAGGGAAGAGAGAGAGAAACTTGCCGTGGGAATCAAAGGGAATGAGAGGAAAGAGAGAAAGAGAGAGACAAAGGGAAATCTTGCCCATTAATGCCTATCAAATCCACATATTCTCGGACTCATATTAATCAATCTTGGAAGACTTCTTGAAGAAGCAAGATCTATGCATTAATAGGGAGATTTGAGTACTTGAGTACATAAGGCTTAGACTAGACTAGTTAGGTAGATTAGGAAACCTTCAAGCTCTCTCTTCTTTTGCCACCACAAGCTTGTGCCGCCCCTTAACTTGCCCATTTCCAAATTTGTCCTTTTTTCCTTAGTCCAAAGGAAGGGCATTTCGGCCTTTTCACCAAGATCTTGCACTATTCATGCATTATTCACGTCCTTGCATGTATTAAATGCCAAGATCTTGCAATGAAAGCTCCAAACTTGGGAAACAAGGGTTGATCTCAACTACACAATTGCCTAAGCTTGTCCTTCAAGCTTGGGCATGTGGCCATCCCCTTCCAATGTGAAGAACAGTTTCGAACAATTTTTAAAATAAATGTCATTACCTTATCAAACGGATTTGAAACATTATAAAGTTTAATATGTTGTAGAGAAGACTTTACATAACATTTTTCATGAAGGAATCAAAGCCAATTCATTTTGTATAAAGAGCAATAAATCATCAAAGGCAACCCAAAATCTAATCCGTTGAACAATTCCAACGACCGTAGAAGAAAACCCATTTCGAGATTCCAATCTTCATAAAACGCTTTGAAATTTTAGTCTGTTATAGATATAGATGCCCCTAAAACTTTGTTGAATGAAGTATATTCAGATTGCAAAGGGAAAAATTTATAAAAAATCGAGAAAACAAATAGGTCATCGTTTTTACTACACTTGGCAGTTTTCACAAGGTAAAAGAGTAGGCTTTCGTACCAATCATTTCACCTCAAAAAAAATCTGAAATTAAAGTATACTATAGATCAAGATGTTTTGAACAACTTTAATTAAGGAAGTTTTATGAGATTCAAACCATAGAAAGCTCTATAAAATTGGAAAATAGTGAAGGTCCAGCAACACGCACACTATTCACACACATAAGGCTTGGGTTTGGGCTTGACAATTTGGGTTTGGGCTTAACTCATCTAATTTGAGCCTTAACAAGCTTACTAGGCCTTTAATTGGGCGTGAGGCCCTTTGGGCTTCCAATTTCTAGCCCAATTTCACTTATCCAAAAATTCAGGATTTATCGATAATTAAGGAATTTGATGAAGCAATGTCCAATGGTAGTCTCTTAATCCTCTAAAGTCTGATACCCTTAACTGAATTAGAATTTGTGGTTGAAATCCATCAAATGCGGCTTTAGCATAATTTAAACCAACAAGCGGCCTTTAGGAATTTCGTGAGTTCGACCCGTGGTTGATTCAATGTCAATCCATGTTTGATTCTATTCAATTTATGGATGATCATTGGTTGTTATGTAATCGTGAGGGGTCAATTGCTCGTTCCAAAGTACGTGATCATCTAGAATTGGTTTAGGGCCGTTCGTAATTAATATAATAATCATGCAAAATCACCTGCAATCCAATTATATACTATTATGGAGTCAATCTATAGCCATTCCTGGATCAGTTTGAAACGGTTTTAGATTGTCCCTCATCGATCCTTATGGTCGAATTGTCAATCCATAGTTGAGTTCTCTAGTCGTACGCACCAAAATCCTAAATTACCTTTCCCAATAGGTTTAACACTCATAAATGGTTCACAAACCAATTCAAAATCTAATTCTACTAATTGCGTATTGATAAAAGTAAACCCCTTATCGTATTCTGAGTAGGGTTGAATTTTGAGGATGTCACATGCATTGTGGCATAAACGACTTAGTCACAAATCTAGGGAAAGCATGTAAATGCTAATAAAGGCTGACATCCTACCTCCTCTTAAAAGTGACTTAGAGACTTTCTTAACTCTTCGATAGGGCGATGTGCTACGTGTATCGATTTTTGGGTCATGTCATCGTTTGCTTGTGTTGGCTTTGTGTTGTTATGCTTGTTGTGTTCTAATTGTTTGTGGTTACATCAAGTAAATTCATAGTCTCGCATGGATGTCGAGCACACCCGGATGTCAAAGAAATGTCTCATGTGACTTTGGACGTGCGCCGAGGTGGGTGCACAACCTACACTTGATTTCGGGACAACATTGAGACATGTTGTTACTTGAGACAAGTCACGAGTCGATGCCAAAGTCAAAGTGAATGGTTCTAAGTCCAGACCACGAACCCAAGTCGCATCCAGCATGAGTTTAATTTAGTAAGACATAAGAGTCATTCATTAGTTCACCTTGCATGGGATGCTTTCGGGCCACTCATTCGGCTAAAAGTTTAAACATAAAATGAACCGGTTGATGCTTGAAACGCATGGACACATGATGGACTTATATGCCGATGCTGGGGAATGTCAGGTCGTTGCCTGGGGTAAAGCCCCGAATGCCATCCCGAAATTGAGATTGTGGACGGTGCCGACCTGAGTGAGGCCGATGCTTGGGGGTCGCCTTAAATGCCGTCCTAATAATGAGATCGAGATGATGCCGGTTGCCAGGGGGAACCGATGCCCGGTTGTTATCGGAAGAGTCGATTAATTTCAACTAATATGATACTAAAAAAGAAAAATGAAAGTTCATGTGTGATGCTTGCAAAAGATGGATTTGTTTGATATGTATTGTTAAGTACTCGCATCAATTTGAGCGTATGTTTGAATTGGGTCACTTAGTGCTTGAATGAGTTTCATGAGATGCTCGCATCCTTTTTTGTGACTAAAATGATCATAAGCTATGGATCTTTGGAAAGTTTGTTCGTATACACTAACTCCTTGTCTTTGATTCTTGAAAGCACATAGACAGTTGAGAGTCTTCATATACAAAAGCAAGGCAAGGCACGAAAGATGACTAAGATAAAGAAGAAAATTGCAGTCCACAGTTTTCACCAATTTGAGGTCATTCACACTGATATTAGTGGACCATAAACAATAACCTTGTGTAATTTTTTTTATTCCATCACATTTATTGATAATTATTTCTGATATGGTTATCTATACTTAATTAAGGAAAAGTTTGAATCTCTTGACAAGTTCGAGTTTTTTGGACCGCAGTTGAGAAATAGTTGCAAAAAATCATAAAGGCCATTATGGGGGTGTTTGGTTGGGCATTCCCAAGGGGCTTTGGGCCCCTAAAGCCCCTTGGGGAAAATTTTTGGTGTTTGGCAACATTTTTGAAAGCTCCTTTGCCCAAATATGAGCATTCCAAATGCTTGATGCTGAAAGCTGGGGAGGGGCAGCATTGAGCATTCGGCATTTGGGAAATGCCACGCCTACTGTTCATCTCCTTCTTCACCTGAGGTCCCCCGTCGTCTTCTTCTTCTTCCCGGCCACTGGGCTTCTCTGGAAGCCACCGCCGCCGCCGCTGCTTGAAGGTCGTGACGCGCGACCCAGGTGGTGCGAACCTCAAGCGGCGCCGCCTGGGTCGCGCGGACCTCAGGCGGCGTCGCCGATAACCTTGACCTGTAATTTTTTTTATTCCATCACATTTATTGATAATTATTTCTGATATGGTTATCTATACTTAATTAAGGAAAAGTTTGAATCTCTTGACAAGTTCAATTTGATTTTCATATTTTTTATTAAAAAAAAATTAAAAGCAAAAGCCCATTTGTAATAAGTTTTGCCAAACAGTATTTTCACACAAGCCACTTTCCAATGCGTAATTTGCCAAACATCCGAGCATTCCCGAAAGCCCGTTTAGCCTAAAGATATTTGCATTTGGCCAAAGGCATTGCCCAAAAGCCGAACCAAACGGGCCCTATATCTAATAAGGGTGGTGAGTATTTTGGTAGGTAGAGTGATGTTGAATAGCTTAAAGGGCTATTTACCAAACATTTGGAGGATTCTAGGATAATAACTCAGTTTACTATACTTGAGAGTCCTTACCAAAATGGTGTGGCAAAAATGCGTAATCACAACCTTATGGAAATAATGAGGAATGTGATTAGTATAACCAACTTACTTGTTTTTCTATGGGATAAAATTTTGAAAACAGCTCTCTATATACTACACCTTGTTTCTACTAAAGTTGTTTTATCGACGCCTTTTGAATTATGGACTGGATGTAAATCTAACATAAATCATCTTAAGATTTAGTGATGTCCTACAGAAGTGAGGTTATATAATCTAATATTAAGTAAATTGAACTCTAGAACCACTTGGTGTTGCTTCATAACTTACCTAGATCATTTGAAGGAATATCAAATTTATAATCCTAATAGAGGTATAAAAATTGTGGAATCACAGACATCGAAATTTCTGAAATTTGATATAGCTGAAGAGGGTAACTACTTACAAACTATTGAGGATAACAATATAGTTGGGGACTATTGTGTCTTTTTCTCTATCCATACAAACGTTTATGGAGCCTCCTACACTAGAGACTCAGCCTGATAAAGGTCCAAGATCCCATTGTTGAGGTAGTTCTTTATGAAGTTCTTCAAGTCTCTTAGGCGCAAGATGAGGCTATAGCAGCTCCACTTAGGAGATCCATCAAAAAGAGATAATCAGCTATACCACTATATTATCTAGTTTATATGAGAGAGCATGATTATGATATTGGCTATGTGGTTAATTTAATGACTTATGAAGATGTTGTTTCATGTCCACAGTCAAATTTATGGTTGGATGCAATGAAAGACGATATGCAGTCTATGAAACATAATGGTGTTTAAGAGCTTGTTGAATTGCCTGAATGGCACAGGCCCATCGGCCGCAAATGAATGTATAAGACTAAAAGGGACTTTAAAGGAAATATTCAAAAGTTTAAAGCCAGACTTGTAGCCAAGGATTTCACTTAAAGAGAAGAAGTAGACTATGAATCAACTTTTTCCCCAATCTCTCCTAAATATTCTTTCAGAGTGATCATGATAATGGTAGCTCATTTTGATATAAAGTCATACCATATAGATGTTAAAACTCTCTTTTTGAATGGAAACCTTGATGAGGAGGTCTCTTTATAACAAATGATTCAGGTAAGTTTGTGTGTAGACTGAAAAATTTAATTTATAGCCTCAAGTAAGTTTCTAGACAATAAAACTTGAAATTTCATAGTGTTGTCACTTCATTCGGTTTTGTTGAAAATAGAGTGAATCAGTGTATATACTACAATGTCACTGAGAGGAAATTTATTTTTCCTGTACTTTATATGAACAAGCAGTGATCTTAGATGACTGCATGAGACAAAGCATATGTTGTCAAAGAATTTCAACGTGAAAGACTTTGGTGAAGCATCTTTTGTCATTTGCATGAGATTCATATGGATCGTTCTCGCCGTGTATTGGATTTGTCTTATAATGCATCTATTGATTGTATTTTAGAAAGATTTGGTATGTAGTATTGCAAGCTAGGAATTGCTCCGGTCATCAAGGGTGATATTGAGCCTATCATGGTGTCTTCATTTAGATATTGAGAAAGCCTAAGTGAAGAATGTACCTTATTTAGTGCACTTGGCAACATCATGAATGCTCAAGTATGCACTAGACTATACATTGCATTTGCAATAGATCTTCTAGGTAGATATCAATCAAATTTAGGACACGATCATTAGGTTGCTACCAAAAAGGTTTTGAGGTACTTAAAGAGGACACGGGACTATATGTTGATTTACAGACATATTCAGGACGTACAACTAGTAGGATATTCAGATACAAACTTTGCTGGCTTTCAAAATGATAAAGAGTCAACATTAGGATATATCTTTAAGTTAGCAGAAGGTATAGTATCATGGAAAAGTAAAAAACAGAAATATGTATCATCATCTACCATGCAAACAAAGTTTGTAGCATATTTTACAGCTGTTACTCAGGTTTTAACTTCAGAACCTTATTAAGAAGTTGATTGTATTTGACTTTGTTGACAGACCTACAATTATATTCTGACAATAACTCTACAGTATTATTTATTAACAACAAGAGATGCCTCAAGGGTTCTAAGCATATGGAGGTCAAATTTTTTACCATAAAGAAAACAGTTTAGAATGGTGACATTGTAGTAAAGCATATTTCCATTAATGATATGACTGCATATTCATTAACTAAAGGCCTTCGCTCTTGTGTATTTGAACAACATGTCATAAGCAAAGACTTAGGAGCATCATTGGATAAGCCAACTTGGCCTTGATATCTTGGAAATTAATCGTTAGTGAATCTTCTTAGCCACGGTTATAGACAACGTATCAATTATATTATTCAAAGATAGATGCGCAGGCACATCCAAATCATCACCCCACAAAAAAAAAATAAAAAAAAAAATAAAAAATAAAAAAAAACTAAACCCCTCAAACCTTTAATCACCAAGTTTCTAGAGTTCAAACGCCTGCAAATACCTTCCCCTCTGTTACTAGGTTGTTTAGTCTCCATGAGATGGTTCATATTGGGTGTTTCTTTAACCAAAAAGGTTCCTAAACTCTTGAACGGTCAAGGGAGTGGTCAGCACTTGACAATTCTAGCTTAATAGATTCATGGCGTTTGGGCAGGCTGATTAACTAAACCACTTGAGCCTGATTAGGGATTCAGCTTGCAACAAAACGGAAGCATCCAACAAAGCAGATTCATCTAAGCCATAAGCTTTGAAGCCAAAGGAACTATATGATTCCCAACGTTTATTTTTCTTTGAGACAATTACACAAACGGATCATAAGTATTTGAACTTTTGATACATATTCAATCTAGTCTCTATATATATGAAAATATTTAATGTTGTTTCTCCAGGAGACTAAATTGAGTATGCGCCAAAAATTCATTAAGTATGTTGAATAATTATATATTAGGTTAAAATTTATGATCCTATTTAATAAATTAAAATTTAGGAACTATGAGCAATTTTTTCCTATTTTTGTCCTTTGATTTTTCTTAGGGCCACATTCTTTTCCAAAATTGCATCCGAAGGGGAGTTGGGCTTTATCAATATTTTATTTCCGGAAGGTAAAGCCATAAGACTATTTTTCTGCATCTCAAGTAGATACTAGATAGGAATCTGTCTAATTCTGGGAATATCTCCTCCACCGAATCAAGCTGAGTTGTCCGGACCCCTATCCGTGGTACGCGAAGAGTGTTTTTTTCTTTTTCTTTTTTGGGTGGTTTTTTTTTTAGTTTTACCGCCGCGAGGGAGGGTGCACGGGGGTGCACGGGGTTGGTGTGTGAGAGAGAAAGGAGGGGCGGGGAGCAGGGGTCGGGGACAGGACCGAAAGAGTTAAGTTGTCTCGTCGAAGGTGTCGCCTAAGCTAAGACTAATGCGAACTTCTTTTTAATCATCAATATATATCTTGTTAGAATTTTTTTTTCATTTTTGAAAAATGATTTACTTCAGAAAATAATTACCCGACACTACATTATTTTGGGTAATGAAAATGGGATTATACATGAGGGTTTTGAAAATGAGGCAATGGAAATAAATAAAAATCATTAAATCAATTTTAAGCATATTATATGAATATCAATTTATTCCAGATAAATTTTAATATAATTTTTTAGGTTGATTGACGTCAGAAATTTCTGATGCGGTACTTAGTCATTGCCGGCTGTTTTACGTGACATGGCCATCAATCTGACATGTATAACTCTATTCAAAACAACTGGTTTTGCTCATTTTTCTCATTTTATTTTGTTTCTTTTTTAATGTCCGTCTTACTGTTCATCATCTCCATTGGAAAGGTTCTCAGCGCCAAGGTTTTCCATCTCCGAGATCTGTGAGTTTCATTACACGGTACAAAACGATGTGGAAAGATTTACTCAAGTTTCATCTTCTTCATCCAGTTTCCTAGTCCGTAAACGGGTACGTAATGCCAAACTAAACGCGCCCATGCTCTCTGCCAAGCTCGTAACGTAGCCCGATTTCGGTCCCGGTCGGATCCTTCTGGAGGGCAAGCTTGTGACCACCGCCATTGACATTGTAATTGATGCCATAGTTGACCACGAAAGATTTCACTTTTTCTTACGCTTCTTCACATTGCCATCGGCTTGGGGCGTGACGCAGCAAATCCCCATGGATGGTGATCAACATCTTTCCAGCTTTTCTTTCAGCTCTCCGGGTTTTCTCCCCATGGACAAATTTATCTCTACATCTAAGTCAGACAAGAATCTGATTTCTCATCAGAATTGAGGAAAGACTCAAGAGTATATTGGAATTATGTGCAAAGATTATGGATTATATTAGTAAAATTCGAAAGTTAAGTATTGAACCGGCATCCGTACAATATATCTAAACTTAATTTGGCATTTTCTCTGGAAAGAGTTAGGATTGCTTATATATTAAGCTAAAATTAATAAGAGTAAGGTCAGAGATTATGATAAGGATTAGGTAACATGTGAGCTTGTATTCAAAGAGCCAGATGCTTCCATGGAGTTCCCTACATGATTTGAAGACTCTTGACGTACTCAATGTGTGGTATGAACTAAAAGAATCTGTCTTCAGAGATCTTTGACATGTGCGTGAAGTTATGCAGTTCGAATATGCGTTTCAAGGAAGTCAGTTACGCGTGGTTGATGGGAGCACTAGCATTTGAATCTCCTAATCTTCTGCAGAAACCCCGCCGGTTGACTGACAGCCGCGTCTCTGTTAAACCAACACCAACCACACCCCCCCCCCCACACCGGCGCCTTTTCTCAAGTCCATTACGCGTGATGGATAGGAGCACTGGCATTTGACATCACCTAATCTTCCGCAAAAACCGTCGGTGGAGGGACCGCCATGTCTCTAATAATACGCCCACGCCGCTCCTATCCAATATACGTAGTAAACTCCACTCAAGGAAGTTTTGAACCCTCTCGATGGGAAACAACTCATCAGGTGTCATTTTCAAATCTTTTGAGTGCTCCTTGGGTCCCAAGGTTGGTAAATAATGCCGTGGGAAATCCAAACTTTTTTATGAAGTCTATATTGGCCTTATCTTTATTGTGCGCCTTGTGAGCGCGTTTGAATCTATTGGGATATAATATGCGAAAATGATAGAATCTTACAATTTACGTCAACGTGAAATCACTAAAGAAATAAATGAGAAATAATAAGGACATTAGAAATTTACGTGATTCTGTCCAAATATCGATACCCACTATGATCGAAAAATCAAAATTTACAATCACTCACAGGTTCGAGTATTTCTCATACTTAGATTTAATCTCAAACGCAAAGTGTTTATAAATAAACAACTCACTTAAACATAAATTCACGCACAAAATTACCACTCGTTCTCTACCTGTTCAAGGCTTGTGCGGCGTCTGAACCTGTGGATGTGCGACTTTTTTTTTTTTCTCTCATAGGGCTTCTACGGCTCTTCTTTTCCGCTTTTTATACGTGTGTGCGCGCGCCCAAAGTCAACAATTTGACATGGGCCCACCTACTTTAGTCTTCAACTTGAACAAGACTTTTGCTGAAGAAAGAAATCCTTACTTTTATCTTTTATTTTATTTCCTCTTTTGTGGCTGTGATAGGTTAACTTCCTCCTTTTGTTTCCTTACTTATTTTGCACGTCCGAAAGAAAGTCCAATAAGAAAAAAGACTTCTTCATCCAATTTGTAATCCACTTGAAAAATCTTTCTCAACAAAATTCAATTTAATAAATCATTATCTGAATTCAAACTCGAGACAATAATTTAACAGGATTCATGGAAGCAATCACTCAGATCTTCCCCTAACCCAACCTGGGACTGGACCAGAGGGAACCAGAGCATGGGGATGATAAGGCATTTGTCTCATTGGAAGGAAGAGATAAGACAAGGACCCCTGGTAGAGTTAAAAAGGAGAAGGCTCTTTTGTTGTCATCCTCAGACCAATCGTTAGAAGGGCCAACTACGAGATTTTAAAAGACAAGCAGAAAGCAAGCCGAATCTATGGATTGAGTGACTAACTATTCTAGGAGTGGGGCTGTTATTTGTATATCTCATAAACCTTGATTTTGCTATGCTCAATAAGAACCCAGAATAGCTGAAAACCTTGTCTTTTTCATTGGCATTGAACTACTTACTTCAATAGTTGTGATCGCTAGAGTTCCACGCGTTAGGAGATATCGGAGGAGATAGTGGAATCCAAGAATATGAGGGATGGGCTTGCAGAAATTTTCTAAGTGGACATCAGGTGAGTGTGCTACACTTCAGGACCAGTGAACATACTTCAATCACTCTTTTATCCGATTACGTAGTAAACTCCACTCAAGGAAGTCTTGGACCCTCCTAGTGGGAAACAACTCATCAGGTGTGAGGGAACGCACTCTGACTGATATCATTCAGGCAGCAGAAAGACATATGCCTGCTGTCCAAGAAATAAGGCTGGATTGTCACTTCGATTAACCGCAATCAGCTCTTTGCCTTTCTGCTTCAAAGAAAGAGGTGGGGAGAACACGAGTCCTAGTCGTTGCGCTGTGGCTCCTTTCCCAGCTCCTGCCCACTTGTAACTCTTCTTCGGACTTCTCTTATCAGCTCCGGCTATCCCCTTTTTGATGCCCTCGTCGATGCCTTGATCAATTCCTGTCGTACTCATTTGTCAACTAGAATATTTGGATTTTAGCAAACCAGCCGTTTTCGCCAAGAAATGCAATTCAAGAATGACAATCGGGTTCAGTCAATTACGCGTGGTGGATAGGAGCACCGGCATTCGACGTCACCTAATCTTCCGCACAAAATCCGTCGATTGACTGACGGCCGTGTCTTGAAAAGCCAACCCAACAAGTTTGACTTGACTGGAGGGGGAAGACAAGGCAAGCACTTATTTATCAAAAGAAAACGAGGCATGGACTAAAAGCATCTTTCGCTATTTATCAATCCTTTTATGCAGCAGAAAAGCATCTTTCTTTTCAACTTTTCCTCTCAAATTGCCATACACAAAAGGGCAGAGTCAGACCAACGCAAACGAAGGGCTGCCCCGTTTCGTCTTGAGGCGTCCTTTTGTGGTGGTTGTCGCCACGATTCTTCTGTATGGTTGCATTCAATCTTCTCAAGATGAAGAACAAGAGTGCAGATAAAATTACTAATTATGAACTAGTTCGAATTCTTTCCAAGAGAATCTCTCGTAATTTCTTAAAAGTACATTCATTTTCAGTGGATAGTTCATATTATCAAAATAGACATAGTCCTAATAGTAAAGTTCAATCATTCCATCTAATACCAAAGAAATATTTCTCAACCATCTATACCAAAGCATTCTTTCTCACGTTTGGAAACAATTACTCTTAAATTTGAAAAAAAAGTTTCTAACAATAACTCCGTAGACTTCCCAATGTAAAGAAATTGGATAATTTTGGTGGGGCCCAGATTTACAGATGAATATGCGAACTTTTTTCTTTTATATATAGTTGTCTAACATTTTGGATGTGGTGGGAAAAAAGAACTACAAAGAAAGTCATTAGAATTTTATTTAATAGACAGCAAGAGAGGCCATTTGAGGTGATGTCAGTAGTATTAGAACATTTACTTGATTCCGTATATCTGTCAAAGTTATGCATATATCTCATTTGATAAAGCATATCCATGATTGATTATATTTGATATTTTGTTTATTTTGTTACCTTAGATAACCATCTTATAAAGCTAATAAATAGGTTAATGTATTCTTCATTATATAAATTAAAGTATAAAGAAATTCCATACTACAAAGTGCACTCGATGAACCTCTCACACCCCATAAATTTCCCCAATCTTTCTACTTTATCATTGTTAGCTTTGCACCCGATGCACTCCTAGTAAAATAAATCCATCCCTCCTTTAATAGTGTTCACTAGTCCCTCATTCACGTCTGATTAAGTGCCACGGCAGTGGTGTTACAATGTTGACGGCATGTTACCAAGTCGAGCTTTCCTTTTCCATGAAGTTTTTTTTTTGATGTTGTAAAGACGTGTCTTCGCACAGTAACCTTTGCTTGATAGTGCTTGGCTATTTGCTTGCTGGAGCCACACTAGCCATATTGGTTGTGTTTATTAAGTTACAGTCTTGACAGCAAAGTCAATCGCAAAGGATGCATGTTGTTCGATTCCAATGCCTCCAATTCTAGACTTTTAATTTCTTGTTTCGATAAGTTGACACCATCACCAAGCTTGCAGCCATTAGATGAGCAGCTTATCAAAATATTCTCATCAATAGAATCTTCGAGTCATCACACCCACCACAATGTGCCACCTCATCTCGGATTCATTGAGGTTATTTTAACTGAAGATTTTTGTGACATTGTTCGAATTATTTTTTAAATGCAAGTTCATTTATTTTAACTCAACTTGCATTTGATGAGATGTTAGTAATCTCTCAAGATTATACATATATCTCATTTGATAAAGCATATCCTAAATTGATCATATTTGATATTATGTTTATTTTGTTACCTTAGATAATGTTCTCATAATTTTTTTTTATTATATAAATTAAAATATAGAGAAATTTCATATTCCTATCTTTTACGTATTATATTATTTATTTAACTAATATTAAATAAATCAATAGTCACCCTGTACTCAATTATTTGAAAGAGAAGATGCGCCTTGCATTGGGAATCGTTCGGAGCAGGTACTCTGCATCCAGCCTTTTCATTTTTTTATGTACTTTCTTATTGTGCAGCAGGAAGGCTTCTTGTCTTCCGTAAATATCTTGATATTCATTATCGTTCAGAAAGCGCGTGCTCTCCACCCAAAAAGCATGTGCTCTCCATCGAAGAAAGCAAGATAATTTCTGCCAGTCTACGCCAGCAATAGGCGCGCCGGTCGATCAACAATATAATAGCCGCCTCTCTTTTCATTTCTCACTCTGTCTCTCACATTCGGCTTCTCTCAGAGCAATTTTGGAGAGTATTATCTACTGATTCGTCCTCGCTCGCTTGCTTTGATCCGTTCCCTCTTGAAAGTTCTCACCCAGGCTTGTTTACGTTCTTTTCTTCGTATATCAGCTCGCACCTTCATTAGCAGCTTGCTCAAGGTAGTCGCTTTCTCATCTCTCGCTAGACCGTTGTTTCTATAGACTCTCTGCTTTGTTATCGGAATAATGGGCTGAATTAGTGTGTTCTGGGCTCTTTCTGTCTGTTGGGGATGTGGGTGGCTGCTACAAAGAGGTATGTCGCCAGCTAATATATGACTTCTGTTAAAAAGGAAAGCCTTTTCTGTCGATTTTAGATGCGACTGATCAGTAATCATATGGCCTCTCCGTCTGATTGCTCGTTTGCATCTTAATTCAGTGTCGATGCTTTGTGTAACTAGAATGAGTAGGAATGCAAGCGCGCCAGATTCTATCTAGCGCAAACTTGCCAGTATTCACCTGAAATCAGCGACCATCTTTTTATGGATTGTGAGGTTTCCCTGTGAAGGTGTAAGATCAATTAAATGAAATAACGAAACAGAAAAGAAAGATTAGTAGGCCGATTCTGGCTGATTTCAGGATTAACTGGTTCGATTTTCAATTCCAAAAATTTGGGAACCGGCTCTAATAGAGTAGATTTCAGATCTACACACTTCCTAACCAATCACCCATAAAAGCGAGTAATCTTTTAACCGGATTTTGTTGGACTATTTTGCCTCCTTATAGAACATTCTTAGCAAATAATATGTTGTCTTCCTGGAATTATTGGAGGAGATAATCCTCAAAAAAGTATATTCCCTTTCACCTCCAACTCATTTTTTTCCCTTCAAAGCTTTGAAAATTGACCGAGTCAGTTACCCAAAGAAAGGGGCAAAAAAAAAAAAAAAGTTAAATGAGTAATCAAAAAGCACAGTTCACATGCAAGAACGACAATATCTAATATGCGAAGGTTTGAGTATTTTTAGCTCTATGGCTACTTTTTCAAACCAAAAATAAATAAATTCTATTGCTATTTTTTACTTGCTTATTTGGTGTCATTTAACAAATCATAGCTCTAATTTGCAAACAGTATATAAATCAATATTTTAAGTTTGAAAATTTGAAGTGAATGGCTCGGTGATATTGTATAATAGATTCATTTTTATTAAAATTGTTGGCATGTGGAGCCAGCATTGAATAAATAAAAGAGAATGATAACGACCATTTGGTCATCTCTACCTCTCAATTTTCAACTTCATTAAGAATTTGCTAGACATAGCCAGCTAAGCGAGCACGCAGTCGAGGCAAGCACGAGCTAAGATTAAGCTAGTTGAGCGAAAAGGGAAATGTAGAGAGAAGAAGAGAGGGAAAGTCAATATTATTCGAAATATGTTAGGATACATGTCGATTGGAAATGATGAGAACGGACTTAAATAGACTTTATCATCCTTCATTCTATTTATTCTTAAAAAGAAAGTAAGGATAACTTTGGAAGAAAATTGCAATATTTGCACGTCCTTCCATTTATAAGACTTTTACAAAGAAATAAAATGTGGCCCAAAAAGGAAATATTTCCCTTTTATATAAAATCATTACATCAACTTCCTTCGTAATTTGAACAGCAGAACAATTGAAATTTTTTTCTCGATTAATGCTTTAACTATAGTTAATTCTACTTTTGAGCGATGTGTAAAACTTATAAACCTACCAATTAAAGACATGATTAATGGAAATTTTCTCCAATTAGAAAATTGCATGTATTTGGAAGGTAAAGTCCATTGGGCAACAATTACATGACACTACCACATTAGTTTGGCCAATAGAAATGGGGTTAGACAGTTGAGATATTTAAATATAAACCACACGTTCATCTAATAACTTAAATTTTTTACAGTTGATAATTGTCATCTAAAATCTTACATGATATCAAAGCTGAAGATTTCGAGTTCAAATCTTTTCAGGTCTAAATTGCTTCCCCAAATAAATTGGTCCATTCTTTTTTTTTTCTTTGGTCGAGATATCCATGCTTAGTACTAGGCAAAAAAGACGAGTCTAAGCATGAGGAGAGTGTTATAAAATTTAAATAATAAACTATATCTTTATCTAATGGCTTCAATTTTTATAACATGATTACGTGTCATGTGAGCTTATATTCAGAGGAAGATGCTTCCATGGAGTTTCCTACATTATTTCATTATCTTAGGCATGAACTAAAAGAATCTGTCTTGAAATATTACAGATGTGTGCAAATTTATGTAGTTGTAAAACATGTGTTTTAAGGAAGTTGATTTAGGCGTGGTAGTTAGGAGCACTGGCATTTGGCTTTTCAGTTTAATTACTTCTCTCAATCTGTTTTGGCTTTCTGAACAAGTAAATGATGTGGGCTTTTGGGGGCTTCTTTATGGCCATCACCCAATTTTCTGCAGTCAAACCACGTCGGTCAACCTAACTGAAAGCCGTATCCCTGTTACATCTCTCTCTCCCGCCCCCAAGGAGCAGGAACCTTCTTCCGCATGCCAAGGGGAGAACTTAACGTTATTCGTGAGTGGACTAATCCAACAAGTTTAACTTGACTGGAGGATGAGGTCCAAACAAAGATAAGGCAAGAGTACAAGCATTTGCAGAAAAGCATCCTTCGTTGTTCGTCAATCCTTTTGAGCAGCAAAAAAGCATCTTCCGTTTCTAACTTTCCCCCTCAGATCACCATGGACGAAGGAGAGTCTCAGAGAAAGAGAAAGAGAGCAGAGGAGGAGCGCACTAAGGGAGCACCCGCTTCTTGGTTAATCTCTTCGGTACCCACAGGTCAAGCTGACGATCAATACGACGTATTCCTAAGCTTTAGAGGTTCAGATACCCGCAATGGATTCACCGATTTTCTCTACCATGGCTTGATTGATGAAGGGACTGTACCGATTTGGGTGTTCAGGGATGATCACAGCATCTCAATTGGTGAGGAATTTAGTTCACAGATTTTCAATGCAATTGCAAGGTCCAAGATTTTGATTCCAATCATCTCCGAAAATTATGCCTCGAGCAAATGGTGCCTCCGCGAGCTATTTCGTATCATGGACCGCAAGAAGAGCAAGTCACAGATAGTGTTGCCCATTTTTTACAAAGTGAACCCAACGGATGTGCGGCATCTAGGCGGAAAATTTGGGGAAGCCTTCCATTCGAGTAAGAAGTATTTCAATGACATGGATATCCAGGAAGGGCAGCGAGCACTTCTAGAAGTGAGTTACTTAAATGGATGGGTATCCGAGAAAATTGCAAACGGGTACTTCACTTCCACCCGAACTTTATATATCTTTTGTGATAAGTTCCTTATTTACGTAAATTTGATGAAACATGTATGAATTTCTTCAACTACGTGCTCATAAACCATTTCCGAAATGTCCTAATGAACAACTATAATGCCCTAAGACAACTAACACTATTACTTCCCAAGATGTTCCCTGAAAACTAAACCGACAACATCTAAAAGTATCCCACAGAGCCCAAGAATTTACAATTGTATCGAGTTTAAGAAACGACAACCCGTCCAGCCAATAGTATCCATCACTAAACAATATTCCTACAAAGGACTCCAATGCTTAGCCTTCCAAAGTTTGATTACCACCAGATAAAATCGAAGTCCTATTACCAGCGGGAGTTGCCTTGGTTGTAAGGATCGAAAACTTCGCATTGACCATGTCTTGGTTCAATTACCCTTGCTAGTAACCGCCTCCCTGGTAGGTGTGCAAGTCCTTCAATGTAGACTTATGGGACACCCTGACCGTGGAACGGGGTAACCTCTCTTCTTCCTAAACATTTTTTAACCCAAAAAAAAAAGAAAAAGGATCGACCTCCTGTCCTTCAACTAGCAGCAACCTTAAATCTTATAACAAATATTGTACTTCTAATGACTCTTAATGAGCCAGGGTCGCCACCTATTTTCATTTCAACAAGATCTGTCTGTTGGCAGAAAACGAAGGGGAAAAAAATAAAATGACTGCTATTTCATCATCACCATCGTTTTTGCTAAACCAAAATATCTTACATGTTAATTGGCCCCATCCATCCTTCACATATATGTGAGCGTTCTTTGATGAGATTGCGTATAAGCTCGAAGTTGTCACGAGTTTTGTTGGTTGACAGGAGTGAACGAGAATTGATGAAAACAGTTATCAGAAGTGTTCTGAACAAGTTGCGACCTGATTTTCGGCTTGATGTTCCTGAGTACTTAGTCGGAATTTGCGATCATGTGATGAAAATAAGGAAATGGGTAGACACTCCTGCCAGTGAAGCTCGAATGATTGGAATCCATGGCATGGGCGGGATTGGTAAAACGACTCTTGCCAAGGTCATTTACAATGAGCTGTCGAATGACTTTGAGAATCGTAGCTTCCTACCTGATATTCGAGAAAAAGCTCACGGCAATAAGATTCATTATCTGCAGAATCAACTAATTAATGAAATACTGCAAAACGAGCATCAAGTTCAGACATATGATGCTGGAATTAATTTGATCAAATTTAGATTCAAAGGGAAAAAGGTTCTCATTCTTCTTGATGATATAGATCATAGAGATCAACTAAAAGGTTTGGCTAGAGAACGTAGCTGGTTCACTCCAGGAAGTATTATCATTGTCACAACTGAAAATAAAGCAATTCTTGATCAGTCTGAATTTGTGGTGGACTATGAGCATAAAGTGAATAAACTAGATAAGGGGGATTCTTTGCTTTTATTCAACAGACATGCATTTCGTAGGAAATGTTCTCATATGAACTTTGAGAGTATCTCTCGTGATATCGTATCCACCACGGATGGACATCCCTTGGCTCTTAAGGCAATAGGTTCAGACTTGTACCAAAAAAGAAATCTGAAAGTATGGCAAGATGTGCAAACAAAATTAGAGAGAGAACCACATGAAGACGTCCAAAAGATATTAATGATAAGTTATGGTGCATTAAAAGATGAATGGAAGGAGATTTTTCTTGATATCGCATGTTTTTTAATTGGTGAAGTAAGTGAATTCGCCATTTACATGTGGAAGGATTGTGAGCTTTATGCAAATGAAGGAATTGAAGAGTTGAAGTCGAGGTGCTTAATAGAAATTGATGAAGATGGTCAGTTAAGGATGCATAGTCAACTAAGAGATTTTGGAAGGAACATTATTAGGAAAGAAGGACCGCTTGAGACGCGTAGCAGATTATGGCTTTACAAGGATGCCATCAAAGTACTAATGGGAGGAAAGGTAACATATGACACTCCTTTTTTCCCTCTCCCTCGTAATTTCAGATACTTAATCTGGTCTTTTCTAATCTTTTATCTGGTATGAACATATGTTCGTAGTTTTTATGGAAAAATTCCATTCATGATACATGTCCATCATAGAGTAACTGTGACGGCTAGTTGTATTATAAGTTTTGAGGATGGAAGGGTTATTTCATCTGATGATGGTTACCATGTAAATTATATCGGCCAAAACTTAAATTTTGCGATAAATTTAAAATCACTCAACTACGATTCTACACTAAAAATATTGTTTACTTAAAGCACGTCATTTTCATATTTTAATTGGAAAGATTGATAAGACTACAATAATAAATACAGATGCAGTATGAACATCATGGATCAAATAAAGAAGATTTCTTTGTCCATAAGTATAATAGATAATAGGTGCCAATTATAATAAACTAATAATCAAACGAAACATAAACATTCAAGTTAAGGTGTCAAAGTCACAGTTATCACGTGTTATTTGCTTTCTAGTACGGCTCAATTCGCTGCGGTGCTCCTATATTTTAGAAGACCAATGTTTGATATGTTATTTCTGCATTTTGATTTTGAAGGTAGCCGTCCCCCCCTCCACTAGTTATGTCTATCTTTTTCCATTCTTCTTTCCTCTTAATAGCCACGATAACAAAATCCCCATTATGATTGAATTCGGAAAATCTTATTATTGTATGTAAGGCTATATCATGTTGACCTTGTTCATCTCGCTGATTTGGTTAGGTGTATGATAAAGAGTGAATTTTCCCATATCTCTTTCTTTGTTTCTTTCATTGCAATTGCTTTTTCCTCTCAACTTTTCTTAATAAACATTTCTTGCTGAACACCTTTTATACATTATGCCTCTTATTCGCCATTCGGTTTCTTGCAAAACTTCCCATGGAAAAGGGTAGCTCCACTTTCAGGAAACTCCTATTTTTTTTGGCGATAAGCTCCGCTTTGACACGTTTCTAGAGTAATCGGGGTATCAGTTCCACACGCATCCTTTTGTGTCACATGTATCATTTGTCTCACGCATTCCTTGCCACATATGTCTTCTGACACTTGTTTATACCATTCTTTTATGGAGAAGATTTCGCTTTTGATTTCTTTCTTTAAATTACTCCGAATTCAAATTACGATAATAACTCGAATCAATTTTAAATGAATCCACGAGATAATGTTGCCATTTGGCATTTACAAGTAAAAACCATCCATAATCTCTACTATCCACTTTCCGAATATAGTTAGTCAATTGTCAATCAAAACAAAAAAACACGTGCTTTGCTTATATATAAAGAGGGAACTGCTCATCATATGAAACTTCATTTGGTGTTTACTCCAATCCAGTTTTATTTGGTCTCAGAGCAACTTTTTCCAATCTCCGCCAGAATCGAAATATCATTCAAATTCCAAGAACTGTATTGCTAACAAATTTCACCACTCGCTTTTCACACATATTCTACAAGAAAAGTTTCGGTTTTCAAAGCAGGAATTAAACACTACACAAATGAATTGATAACCGGGTGGTTCCTTAGCTACTTAACTAGTGATTCATGGGCACTCTTTAACAAATTCTTTTAAAAAATTAAGAAAAAATTATATGAAATTCTACAAGTCCACGTTGGTATGTTTTTAAAGGTTTCATGTATTTCGCCTTGGATGAAAGGTAAAGTGCACGCGCTGTAAAATTCGAAAAAGCATAAAGGTTAACATTGAGGTGTGTTTGTCTAAGATTTTTATAACCAAGAATTATTTTCTTTTTACTTTTAAGCCAAAATGTAACATATTTTTCAAATTTCAAAAGATAGTAAAAAAATTAAATGTGTTTACATGTCAATATATAGGACGAGGTTAGAGAGATGACAAACTGTGTGATTCCAAGATTTACAAAAGGGAAGGCAAAAACATCCAGGCACTCAGTTGATTGATTTGATATACAGGGACCTTATACAATCAAGGCAATTTGTCTCGACAAATCTGATGACCATCTCCAAACGTACACAAATACACAGTTTGAGAACTTACAGAGCTTAAGTTTCCTTAAATTAAGCCGGGCGGTTTTAAATGGAGACTTTAACGGACTGTTTTCCGAATTAAAATGGTTTCGTTGGTTTGGCATTGAACCTGATCTGCCTTTTTTGGCAAATAATTTGCATCTAGCGAAATTAGTGGTGTTGCAGTTGTCAAGCGACAAGATCACAGAACTGTGGGGAGGATGGAATTCAATCAAGGTAAGATGGAGACAAGACATCTTCTGTGATTTCTTGTTAGTTTTGCTTTGTCAATCAACTCATTTTTTGGCTGCTCATTCTCTTGGTGTAGGTGGCACAGCAGCTGAAAGTTCTCAACCTTTCATGTTGCAAATTAAGACGTACTCCTAATCTCTCGGCTTTCACAGAGTTGGAGATACTTATCTTAAAACATTGTCATGAATTGGAGCAAGTTGACCCTTCTATTTGTGAAGTCAAGAGCCTCATTTCCTTAGACTTGAGTTACTGTACAAGTCTCAAGGAGCTGCCAAGAGAAATGGACGAATTAGTAGAACTAGAAGAACTTATTTTAGATTTTGCTGGTCTAACAAAGATTCCAAGGTCAATCGGTTCTATGAGGAAACTGAAGAAACTGAGTGCCAGGGTCTGTCGGTCATTAAGAGAAATCCCAAGTGAAATCGGTGACTTATCTTCGCTCAAGATTCTCGAAATCAGTAGTGCACCGTTATCTGACCTGCCAGGAAGCATCTCGTGTCTTTCTTGCCTCCAACACCTTACGCTACAGGACTGTCACAAGCTCCAGTTACTGCCAAAGCTTCCTTCACACTTAACACATCTGATGGTCACTCGTCATTGTCCTAGGTGGCCGCAAGTTTCTTGCCTAATCCCCCAAGAAGAACTTGGTCTTGAGGGACTGCTTGAACGCATCCCGGAGCTTCCCTCAAGGTCCCTGGAAGAACTTGGTGTTGAGAGATGCGATCTACTTGATCACGTCCCGGAGCTTCCCTCAAGGTCCTTGAAACTTTGTGTTGTCTCCTGTCATGAGCTGATATTGCCAATGCTTTACACATTCGAGTACTTGGAAGAGTTGTCAATAGAATGCTGCAGTTCTATTGAAAGATTGGACCTTTCACAATTAAATCGTCTAAAACGATTACGTGCTAAGTATTGCTACAATCTAGTAGAAATTCAGGGCCATGATTATTTTGAGTTCTTGGAGGAGATTCTTATATATCATTGCAGGTCCATTAAAAAACTTATCCTGCCAGAATTACAGTGTTTGAAGCAATTAAAGGCTTACTCTTGCAACAATCTTGTTGAAATTCAAGGTCTTGACCAGGCAGAGTTCTTAGAGACATTGCATATCTCTGATTGTGGGTCCATTGTTAAATTACCTGAGCTATCATGCTTTACAACCTTGACAGAGTTGAACATCAATGGCTGTGGCAATCTACATGGTGTTGAGACCTTGGAGAGATTCTTGTCTTGCCGAAGCATGTACATAACGGGGTGCAAATCCCTAGAAAAACTACCAAACTTGTCGAAATTTAGAAATTTAGAAAAATTCACGATGAGATATTCGCTTGGTGTTACAGAGATTCCTGGGATTGAGGAATCAAGATCTCTAACATTCATAGATATCACAGGATGTGAATCAATGAAGACTTTGCCAGATTTGTCGGGATGTCACAAGTTACTATATCTAGTGGTAAGAGATTGCAAAAAACTTACTCAGATTGGGGGACTTGAAAAGTTGGATTTAATTTGTTTGGATATTTCTGGGTGTGACTCACTGGAGGTACCACGATTACTTGGAACAAGCGTCCTTAAACAGTGTGAAGGATCGCAATACTATGAAAAGATAAATCTCTGTAATATGATTATGTTGCGGTAATGATGACGTGATAATTCTTATGTCCTTCGTAAGACAATGAGACGAGTCATGTTTGCTTGACAGAGGTATGCAAATGAACTATCATTTTTCTTCCGAGATTCATGGCCAACTTTTCATCACTATCTTGTTTTGACAAGAAGGATTTCCCTGACAGGGTTCCGTACTTCCCTAACTTCCTAGTCTTAGGTAATTGAAGGAATGGGGGAGTTGGTCGTAGAAGCTGACATGATGCTTCAGCCAAGATCAAAATGTAGCTCCAAATTTGTATCCACTTACATTAGAAGGCGCTGGTCATCTGGTAAGATTCTTCATGCTTTAACGACCAGCGTGAGCGAATAGAGCAAGATTTTTCTCAAAGCTATATTTTAAAGAATTATTTACTTCACACTGGGTATCTATTTGATTTGGATTGCCTAAATATACTTACTGTTGATTGCATTATAGCAACGTTTTCTCAAATGTTCTTCTATCGGCAGCTTTTGCAGATAGATTAACGGCTTGTGAGGCAACAAGTGACCATATCGACATGGATAAACAAAAATTCCGGAGTGACTTAGAATTTCCCTCACAATAAACCCAGGATTTATATATTCTTCTGCTACTCAAAATTGTAACTGCGCCCAGATCCATATTTTTGGCTCTGTGCCAAACTATTATTATCCTTTAAAAAATACTTGGCCATTTTTATATCCTTTTATGAGCTCTTTTACCTGTAAAATTTAACTAATGATAGATATCCTGTTTAGAACATACACCTTTCAGACCCTGTCAAGTTTCTTATTGTTCTCCTGAGCATGAATTCCCAGTAAGTATGAGAAACTGAGCTAAAGTAAAAATCAAGTTCAAGCTTTTCTGGTGGATGATTGAAAAAAATATATATATAAAGTAATTTTGGCTAATCTGTCATCATGATTGTAGACCAGTTTTCTATGACTAGTAGTCGGACTGTCGTTTTGAATGATTATTAGTTGAGGTAAACTGGTGTCGCTTTTGTGACAGGTCTGGTTGGTCTAGGTGATGATCAAACTTTTGGACTAAGATTCAATGAGCTGTGTCAATGAGCTCTTGCATAATGAGGATAATTTTTTGCCTGTTCTGTGAAACAAGCTGGGGTGAGGAGCTCAAGAATTTGTTAATTAGTTTGCATCATTTGATCGTATTGTTGTCATGGAACCATTTTTTCACATGAAGCAGAGGAACTTCAAATTTCATACCAGAGACCGATCAAAATGAAGGGAAGGGATTTTGCAGTGGAAGCAACGGCCACAACTAAGGGCCATCTTGTGTGCCAACCTTGAAGAATCTCGTGGGCCAACTGCAGTGTCCTGAGGAAGTTTTGATGTTTGTGAAGATCCAAACACTTGATCTGGTGTCAACAGCACATACCCGAATGATCATCAATGTAGTTTTTTCAATTGAATATGCTTTTTGATGCTCATTAGGTTCCATCTCTCTGTGAATCAAATATGTAGCTGCTGAATTTTCTGAAAGTTACGCTAATGCAGAGTTATTTGTTGCAGTTGCTTTCTAACGATATCACTCTCGACCTTGATCAGGCTTTGTAGAGGGATGTATGCACTGCCAATCTTACCAATAGCATGACAGAGTAACTTAGGTGCTTATGCTATATGAGCTGTGGAACTTCACCAGAAAATCAGTACACAAGGGTACATAATGACAATGTCCTCCATTTTCTATCAGTTTATTAGTGTGATAATATATACTTTGAATGTTGTCGTATAGATTTCTGATTTGATAGGTTTAGTTCTCATGCATGCGGAGTTGAATTTGTAAAGTTGAAATTTGCTTCCTCACAGACTATCCCGTATTGCTGATTTTGCTAATTGTATATGGCAAAATAACCAAGTAACAAGCACATCTTCCTGTTTTGTAGTTTAAGTGCTTCATCTTTTCAGCATAATCTTATTAACATCAGTTCTGCATCCAAACACAAAAAAGGAAGCGTTGCTAATTGCTTACTTCTCACAAGTTGTTGTTTTCTTTTTCGCAGCCAGCTAATGAAGTCTCTGTTGACCGTGGTCCAACTGCAAACTCATAAGAGAACACCTGGAATATATGGTAAGACATATGCACAGATTTTGCTATTGGTACAAATGATGTTTAGCATTTGTACCTTATCTTTCATGGGAGAAATTGTGATGCTACGATCTGAAATATCTTCTTCTATTGAAAATTAGTTAATTCTATCCTTCTTGTGTAGATTCAGAACTGCATTTCATGAAATTCGGAGAAAGTCCCTGAGCACCACTGGATGGACATGCAGGCAGAAATGAGCTATGTCATGCGACATTATTCAAAGGCATTCCAAAGTTCTTTGCTATTGGCGTTTATCATGTGCTCTATGTTGAACCCTTCATAGGATTCTTGAGATAAAGCAACCTCTTCTCATGTTGTGTAGCAGTCCTTGCAAGCGTTGTGCTATTCTTTAGCAAAGGCTGAATCTCAAAATGCTTGCCGAAAGACCGCATGTGCAGGTTGTCCTGTATGTGTAAGTTAAGCATAAAATCAAATTTGTTAACAAGATAACCGTTTAGATGTTCACTTCGAGCTTTAATTTAGTGACTGCAAGACACTTTTTTCGTGGAAAAAGCAATGTCATGGAATCCGCAAATAGTCTCAACCGTGATTCATTTAAGCAATGAATCTACAAAGCAGAAGAGACATTGCCACACGTTTCATCCCTCAAACCAAATTTTCTTTGCCGTTGGCTAAATTTGAAGACTCATAAAAAATGTCAAGAAATTTTTTTGGAAGGGTAAAAAAAGTCCCTCCCGAAAATTATACTCATTTGGTTTGAACCAAAAATCGTTGAGGGGTCATCTAATTGGTTAGTACTCAGACTCTACCACGCCAATTTGTGGTCACCGGTCATACATTCCAGTTTCAAGCGAAGCAGTTTCTTTGGGGCCACTCTCAGATTTTCCCTACCCTGGACTAGATTACAATGGTGAGCATTCTAATAATAAAAGCCACTCGCAAGGTACTCTCAGCCTGATTCGCTTATTATATACTTGAATTCATGACTCAATTTTTCCTGAGCTCAAGACAATGCCATGTAGCTTATCGAGCCAAGTTCGAATCTACGAGGACTACATCTTGATGCGGGTCAAGTTAACAAGTCAAACACTTGTTAACCTCACTTAACATGAAAGGGTTTCATTTTCATAATACTGGTTGAACATAACACGAAAAAAGTAGCAATTAGAAGACTATTTATTGACTGTACAACTTACAATCTACTTATTTGTTTAACCAGTGCATAGGCATTTGTCAACTGAAATAGACAAAGTAATTCAAATTCTCAATTTAAGTAACACATTTTCTTAATTTACAATTTTACCTTCGTATATACATTCAAACAATCTTCAAAAGTAAAAAAAAAAAATTGAAAAACAGCATTTTCAACGCTGCTTTACGACCTCCAAATAAAAATTACGCCCTTCAAAGAAAAGGTACGAAAGGATAGTTTATAGATAAATGGTTAGTAAACGCCATTACGTAAGCTAAAGGAAAGGCACCATCCATTAGGTAGTTTACTGGCAATAGGAAAAGAAATTTACAATTAACTTAGGCAGATTCCTAATTTCTGTGGGATGATATAAATCAGGGGACCCACAGGGCTTCCAACCGCAACTCTTAGGTGGCTTTGAGTCGCGAAGAATATGGAAGAATTGCGTTCTAATCAAAATGGTATGTCATAGCTTTTCTGCTTTCTTTCTTCCTCTGCATTTTTTCTCTCTGCATGCTCGCGGCGTATCCTTAGAGATCATTGGTGATTCTTCGCATGAGAGAGCTGCCGGATGATCAGGTTGTGGTCTTGCTGCCAAATTTGCTGACTCTTACATAACAGTCAATTATGGGGGCCTTTGTGTTTATACATGTCAAAATGGGTCATAAATTCATTTTTTAACCCATATATAATAGGTTGAGTTGTTATATAAGTTAGTGATATCTAATAAAGTGGTCAACGTTTAAATATAATATTGATGTTAAATAAATCATAAGTGGGTCATAAATAGGTTTATAACATATGACTCTCTCTTTCTTTTCTCTCACTCTCGTTCGATCTTGCGCTTACTCATTCCACATTTTCACCTTAGTTTGAGTATGATTTTTCCTATATTAGGGTAAATATGGAAGTGTTTTAGCAATATAGGCCGGATTGGGTATGGATTGAGTAAGAGTTGGGTTAGGTATATGTTATTAGTTTTATATTGCATGAAAGTAGATTAAATGGGTTTATTTGGGCCAAATCATTTTCGACTCAACTCGACCTACCAGTTTGATGAGTCTACTTGTGTTCTAGGGTGCCATTTCTTGAGTCAAGTTGAGCCTATGTATTTCAACTTTTCCTATCAAGCCAAGCTCGAGTGGAGAAAACTATACTTGATTGAATTTTGATCTTCTAGTATGGCATTCCAGTCGAGTCCAAGTATCTGATAGTATTGGCTCGCACTCAAAGGCACGATTGGGAGGGGGTACACTTTCAGTGCCTCATAAAACTTAGAGAGATGATTTCAAACATAACACACTTATTTAAATATACACGTCATAGTAAATATATATTGGCTATTACTCTTGCTTCTTTATTAGCATTATTTTATGAATTACACTATAAATAAAGAGGTTGATGTCAAATGTGAAGGACAAATTTTTATTAACTCTACCATTAGTAATGGCTAGAGGGATCCAATCCATCATATATGTACGTATATATGGTGTAAAATGCGCAGATGCCAGAAGGTACGACCTTCTGTGAGTTGAATAGGGTTGGGCCAGTGGTTTCTCTTGAGGGTATGGCCGTTCCCGATTAGGCCCACCCAACCTCAAATTTGTTGCATAATTTGAAGAATTCTCATATAGGATCTTTTGGCACGATTTCGGGCTTAGCCCACCATCGTCGTGAACAGATCGAAGTGAGCGAAGAGGGAGGTTGGCGAGGTTTTAAAATCTTTTTTATCCCATTTTTCGTTTTATTAGTAATAAATTCACAAGTCTTAACTATTCATTGCCCTAATTGAAGAAAGCAAAAACATATCGCTTTGCAATAGTCAGTACCCACCATAAAATATTTTTATTTTATCGTAAATCAATGATGGACACGTTTACAACGGATCGCAATCCTTGGGGATATTTTATATGAGCCTACTTTTATTGATCTCTTGGAGAGCAAGGCGCTCAAGAGGACCCATGCTCACTTAGAAAGAATGGTGGATTATTGAACTCTTGGAAAGCAAGGCATAAGACAAAAGTGCACCAATTCATGTCACTTTATCACTTTTGTCCAAAGAAAGTTAATTTCAAAGCAATTGGTATGACCAGGCCCTTGTTTGTGGCTTGGTGTCCAAGGAAATAAGAATTTTTTTTTTTTTAAATCTATATTGAATTAAACTGCCCAGTTACTTTTATAATCAAAAGAGTTCTTTTATGGGGATCCCAAAATCAATAATTCCATATTGCAATTTGCCATTGTATTGGCGCACTATATATGTTAACCACTAAATAGATTATCAAGAAGTATCACAAGCTGACAAGTACTAGGAGAAAATGATAAACTTTGGAGAGTTTGGTAGCCACCCATCCTTGTTTTAGTCAATGAAATCCATAAGGATTTTTTTTAATAAAGGCACTGTGATGCCATGAATTAATTCATTTAAGATATTCTCCATTTTAGCTCATTCCAGGCTAAGTCTCACGATAAATATTTTCTTAGGAGGTTGTCCATCCTAGTAAGGAGAGGGGTATGCTAAACCATACTTCTAAAAGGCACCTCTTAGTTAATTCCAATATCATATGTGTGATTAAGGAACCTTTGCCTATCTAATATGTAACTCGGTTCATTCATGCTCCCTTTACCATTCTAAAAACCTATTAGGAACTGCTCTTTATTTGGGTGTTGTTGCCTCAGTAGTCAAGTCTCCAAACCCAAAAAAAAAAAAAAAAAAAAAAAAAGAATTGGGGAAACACAACCGTCTTTTCATGCTTCACACCCCTATAAATTTTTTAGACTCCGTGCTCATTTCCTCCAAGCTAACCGATCCCACAAGCTCTGAAACAGAGCGAAGAAATTGCGTGAGAGCAAAAATGCAGAGTTACGTTTTGAGCTCTTTAGCGCTCTCTTTGGCTTCTTTGTTCATGTATTGTGTGGGGAGAGTTTACTGTGTTTACTGGCACAGACCCAAGACCATCGAGAAGTACTTGAGAAAGCAAGGCCTCCAAGGCACTTCCTACGGTTCCTTCCATGATAACCTGAAGCAGATGGCAAAGTCCACCGAAGAAGCCCGGCCTGCGCCTGCAAGTCTTGATCATCGGATTGTGCAGCGCGTGAAGCCGTTACTTCAGCAAATGGTCCACAAGTATGGTAAGCGAAATAGAGGCGGAACTGCACTCTGCAATCGTCTACTTTTTGCCTAATTAAAGCGAATCTTGATGTACAGAGTCTTGTCCAAAAGCATCATGGTTCTGTAATTGAATTTGCGTAAACCTTTGCGCATATTTTTGGACAGTAAGGGCGGTATTATCTTTTCTGAAGTTTTTCTAAAACATGGGAAATTGAGCAGGTAAAGTATGTTTGAGTTGGATTGAAACAAGGCCAAGGCTGATAGTGGCAGACCCGGAGCTCATCAAGGTGGTGCTAGCAGACAAGAATGGCCACTTTGTGAAGCCACCTTCCAACCCTCTAATCGATCTCCTCCAGCTTCGTGTGTCCACATTGAAGGAGAAAAATGGGCCAAACGCATGAAGTTGATCACACCAGCTTTCCACTTTGAGAAGTTGAAGGTATTTTCATATTTTTGCACATACTGTTAGTCACAATTTTTCTGGCCAATTGTTGTGAAAGATGCAAGAAAAATTCGTACATAAGTTAGCAATTGAGAGATCAGTAGCTACGCACAATATGTTAGAATCAAATAGCAATATAGTTCACTAATAAATTTTCATTTGCCAGGGGATGCTACTGGCTTTTTCCATGAGCTGTTGTGGCCTTATGGATTGACTCAAGGAGTTGACCGACTCTCGAGGATCGTGCGAAGTTGACACTGCATCCGAACTGCAAAACCTCACAGCCGACATTATCTCTTGATCTGCCTTCGGGAGCAACTATGAAGAAGGCAAGAAGATATTTGAGCTTCAGAAGGAGCGAGCTGTCCTGGTTCTTGAAGTTTATTTTACCCTATACTTGCCTGGTTTCAGGTGCATTTATAGGATTTCCCATATTTGGATCCAATTTGTCCGATGCCATACGTATTACCAAATTCATACAAGAGTTTTGTGCAGCCAATGGTATATGTTAATTTAATTATGAGCTTCCTCTCGCTCGCCTTTTTACGCACCTTGCTACCAACAAAGAAGAACAAGAGAAGATACTATCTAGACCAACAGATTAAGTCGATGATACGCACAATAATCAGACAGAAAGAGAAGGTGATGCAGAATGGAGAATCATGTACCAATGATTTGCTTGGCTTGCTACTGCAATGCAGAGGAGCTGAAAATGACATGACAGTCGAAGATGTCGTAGAGGAATGCAAGTTGTTCTACTTCGCAGGCCAAGAGACAACAGCTAACTGGCTCACTTGGACAATGGTCGTCCTGTCAATGCACCCCGAGTGGCAAGAGAAAGCAAGAGAGGAGGTGTTGCAGGTTTGTGGGGACCGGATTCCCGATATCGATGAGATTAATCACCTAAAAATTGTAAGGTTTTCTTCATTCTATCTCTCAATTGCCAGTCCCATTTACTAAGTTCCCATTAAGAATCACTCAAAAAGATGCATCGTAAATTTTCACTATGGCAAATATTTTCGGCAACTGTGTAGTGTATACTGGTCAGCAGCACTGGCTTAAGCGATTCTTTCGCAGGTATCGATGATATTACAAGAAGTCATGAGACTATATCCGCCTGTGACTGCCCTTTACCGACACACTTGCAAAAATACTACTTTAGGTGGAATGTCAATCCCAGCTGGAGTGGACATCCTCCTTCCGACTCTGCTGCTTCATTTTGATCCCAAACTTTGGGGCGACGATGCAGATGAATTTAGACCAGAGAGATTTGCCAACGGCATTTCGAATGCTTCAAAGCATCAGTTGGCATTCTATCCATTTGGGTGGGGACCCAGAATATGCCTAGGGCAGAACTTCTCGACAATCGAAGCGAAGATGGCCCTAGCAATGATGTTGCAGAATTTTGAGTTCCAGCTCTCTCCTGCTTATGTCCACGCCCCGTATACCGTCATTACTCTCCAGCCACAGCATGGAGCTCCAATGATACTGCGCCGGGTTCAACCTTTTAGGTCGTCGTGAAAGTAAATCAATAAGCTACGTCAAGATTAGTGGTCCCGAGATTTGAGGCTTTTGAAGTTCAAATCCTTCTTGTTTGTGTCCTGCCCGAAAGTACATACTTATTGCTGAAATAAAGAATCTTGGTCAACCGATTCAGCTTGCCTCCGGTACCCAATTTGACAAAATTTTCAGACATGGCCATATGATAACAGAAAAAAAGTCTTCACTTGGGTAAATGTATAAAATCAAGCTAAAGCACAATGTGTAGCATTTCTCTTCCGTATACAGAGTACCTTTTTGGCATTATTTCTCATCATGCAAGCTCATATGCAAGATTTATGTGGAAGGGAATATATGCTTCATTGGTTTGTCAAATATTAGCTCAAAGGGGAAACACAAGTCATTGGAACGGCAAGAACTCTGTCCGTGACAATCTGTCACATAATTTTTGTCTAGCATGCGAATTCTGCTTTTACTCTCTGCTTGTCTCATTAGGTCCTCGTGAAAATGGTGACGAAATCTTGTGCCTATGAGACACCAAGGGTCATATTTTTTCTGTTCAGTAGAGACGTTTGATTGAGCTAAAATGCAGAGTGATGGGCAAAGAAAAGCCTGGAGTTGCGGATAACCCAAATAAGGTCATTGTTTGCTGAAACGAAATTTCATCCATGTAGTTGCTGTCCCCACCCATGCCCGTGTTGCCGGGAAATAAAAACAAACAAAAGTTCATCCTTATGTACATAAATAGAGATTCTTTACCTCTTTTACTATTTCATTTCTGAATCTGTCTCAAACAATGAGATGATTCCTTTCTGTATCTTCACAACATCTTTTGGGGGAGACTTTTGTCTCTGTTCATGGATGGAACTGGACGACCGTACATACTTTGGCCAAAATCTACACAAGACTCAGCTAAATTAGTTTTAGGTGACGACTAATATAGTGGTCTGCTTTTGATAATTGGACCGAACTACTGATGAAGTTTTGTAGTTCTCTGTTTTTCTCTATTGTCCCTGTTGCCAAACTTAGACTTGCTGTTTATACCAAAAATGGACGATCCCTTTGGATCTGCATGAGGTTTACTTGACTTGATAGTTACAGTTGAAATTGACATAAACTAGTGCACAGGTTACATCACAATTTCATGTCCATAATGGAAACTCTAAGCAATTGAGAAAATTGCACAAGGTTCTCTACTTTGGTTAAAGTTTGACATTTCAGCATAGCCTAACGTTGGTTCAGTTTACAATTGAGCTAACCTTCAGAAGAGTGTGTGTGAGCGTGTGAGAGAGAGAGAGAAAGGTCTTACAGCGGCACCTGATAGACAGCCAGATCGGCGCAGGTGCCCGCCAACTCAAACCTGGTGGCGCTCCCGCCAGCTGTCGAAGATGACAAATGACGGCGATGGTGAGCGAGCTGTCACCCAGATCAGCCGACAACCACCCATAGCTGCAAGTGAAGGGAACTCACCTTGAACGAGCAGCTTCAATGATGAAGAAGCAGTAGTCATCGTTGGCCGCAGTTCTTGAGGAGAATGACTTTTGTGATGTAAGAAGAAAAAGAAAGGGTTTGAGAAGAGGAGAGGAGAGAACATCGAGCAAAGGAGAGAAGAGTTCCACTTTTTTTATGCTCGGAACAAAAATCAATTTTTTTTTATTCTTAATTTTACTCAAAATTTGTTTCCGAGAGCAAAAATTTTATCAAGCGCGATTCTGTTCCCAAACTGATCCTGGGAACAAAAAATCAAAATCAGGCACTGTTTGGATGATTACCAAATAGTATCTTAATAGTTAATACTCGTAAGGTTAATTCATTGGCTGTCTACTTGGACTTTGATTCAATTTCTTTGGAGCTCAAGACAAGCAAGCTCGAATCTACAAGTACTAAGTCGATGTATTGACTGTCAATTTATTTCCTTTGTTGCTTAACTAATGCCTAAGTATTTGTTTGAAATTGACAAAGTACTACTTTTTTTTTCTCAATTTACCTTTCTACTTTTATATTCGTTTTTATCTGACGATCTCCAAAAAAATTGAAAAAATAGCATTTCCAACACTACTTTACCGTCTGGCCAGAAAAAGAAAATGGATAATTATGTACACCAAAGGAAAATTAGGATCCGTAAGGTAATTTACTAACAGACTGAAAATAGACAAACCATACGACCCATAGCTAAATCACCATCATTAGACAGGATTCGATCCCATCTTCCCTTCTCATCTGGTCACTGTCTATCATTCGACTATTTCTTGCCATTCTTTAGGTGGCTTTGGGTTGTCCCCAAGCATTTTGCTAGCGAGCCGAACTCGAGTCAAGAAAACAATACTCGATCAAGTTTCGATTTTTGAGTGCCACGATTCGAGCCTAACACACGCATTTGTGCACATTTTCTGTGGCAAGTTTCGCCATTACGAGCGAGACAGATAATGACATTCGGGACGAGTCACATATAAGAAAGCAAATGGTCGCAGCGAAAGGAAAGGACACCGAAGTCAGAAAAGCATATTTTACACATTGCACGGGCTAGTTGGCTTCAAACTTCAGACTTGCGAACACTGCAGGGCCATCCTGCCTAGCTTTGCATAGGACCCAAAACCTAGATATGTAAGAAATATTGATACTAAATATATATATATATTATGTACAAAATATATTTTATGGAATAGAAAGAAATTCAATATATATTGTTATTTTAAAATTTTCATTTTATATTAGAATACAAATATTATTTATATTTAATTTTTCATTAATTTAAGAAGTTTGTTATTTGAGAAAAATTATTTGAGAAAAATAGCTTTTATACCATAGGTATAAGAAATTCTATCCACCTTTCTCGTACTTTCTATAGGAAAATTTCATCTAGACTATGTTTCTATATATCCAACTTTATTCTATCTTGATACACTAAATATGATACATTACACTATCCTATCTTGATTTTTTAATTAGGCTCATTCAATTATTGGTCAATACTAACTTTTCTACCAAGTGCAATGGCCATCTGATTCTCGGGGTAGCTTCTACAGTATATAGCCCAGACTCAAGTCTCTCTTCGCTTGGAGCGAAAAAGGTGTACGTCCTCTGGCTTGGCCAGAGCGGATGATGGATATCTTGGCGACAGGGTCATATTCATTATTCACTATTCAGGCATAAGTGCACCTACTAAAGCATGCTCAGCCACTTGCAAAATTCTCATCATTCGGTCAACAGCCATAGCTACATTACACCGGACGTATATACTATTAGAGGTGTTAAACGGGTAGGTCGGGTCGGGTTTGGGTCGGGTCATTAATGGGTCGACCCAAATTGACCCATTAACCCATTTATGTCTAATGTAAATTGTTCGACCCATACCCGACCCATATTAATAAAATATTTTCATATTTAACCAAATTTAGGAAAACTTATTCTTATGTTTTTTTTTAAAAGATTATATTACTAAAAAACTTCCAAGCAATACAAATCCAATCAATAATTTTTCAATTTTTTATAATTTTTCAAAAACAAATTATTTCTTATATATATATATATATATATATTTAAAAACTAAATTAGTTTTATACATTGGAAATTTTTTACAAATTTTAAAATAATTATTTTAAAAATCGAATTTTAATTATTTTTATTTTTTAAAAATTAAATTTTGTTATTTTTATTTTATTTTTTAAATATAATTTTTAATTTTTAATTTTCTTTTTCTTTTCTCTTTTTTGTTCTTCTTCTTTGGCCGGCCATAGGCGAGCCTTGAGCTCACCTGGCTAACTGACGCCGATGAGCTCGCGGCTCGCTGAATCTGGCGAACTTGAGCTCGCCTGACGCTGGCGAGCTCGAGTCTCGCCAAATTAGTGAGGCTTGAGCCTCACCAGACGTCGGCGAGGCCTCCGCCTCGCCAGATCCAGCGAGCTCAAGGCTCGCTGGCATCAGGCGAGCTTGAGCTCGCCCCTCGCCAGATCTGGCGAGGCTCGAGCCTCACCCGACGCTGGCGAGTTCGAGTCTTGCCAGATCAGTGAGGCTCAAGCCTCGTCAGGCATCAGTGAGGCCTCCGCCTCGCCAGATCCGACGAGCTCGAGCTCGCCCGATGTCGGCGAGCTCGAGGCTCGCCTGGCCGGTCGCCGGCCATCACCATGCCAGTAGCCAGAGGAAGAAGAAAGGAAAAAAAAAAGGAAAGAAAAAAAAAATAAAAAATAATTATAATTTCGGTTTTTATATATAAAAAAGAATTGTAAAGTTAAAGAGAGGAGAGAGAGATGGTGAGGTTTTGAGTGAAAATAAAATGGTTCATTTTTAATGGGTTAATAAATGCGTCATAAATGGGTCAGAGAGCTGACCCATTTAAAACCCATATATTTTAGTCTTGACCCATTAAAACCCATTATGGGTGCTTTATGAAATAAAGCTTGACCCATTAACGACCCATTTAATCATAAATGGGTCCATAAATGGGTTGCACAACCCATTTAACACCTCTATAATACTATATAGCATGCATGATAAGCAACCAACTTCTTCTTTTCAGATGAGACAACAGCATTTTTCTTCTCTGGTCCGGCCATGATTCTCTCCAGAACATTGGATATCTTACGTTTAGCCACGTCTCCAGTTCACATGTGCTCTGACGTTTAGCCACGTCTCCAGACGAAGCATCTACGCTACCCAGAGGCTGCCACCTCCAACTTCCTGGGATCGTAGATGATATCCAAACAGGAGTCTCCAGGTGGGCATCCCTACCCGAGTCAACCTGATGAGGAACTTCCAAGTATCATTGACTATCCACAAACATACGTACCTGTATATTATGAAAACCATATACAATATGAAGCATAAAAAGAAAGACGGTCTTGTATGGCATCCGCCATATAAGAGAAGATAAATATGACTTAAAAGCAGCAAACATGCACTATGACTTTGCCATCACCTGTCTTCCTTGATCAATATCACTACATATCTTTGGAGCAAAAATATATGGTATTGGATGTCAAAACCTTATTCTCATTAGATGAAGAAGACCCATCCCAAATAAGTTATAGTCAACCTGCCATTAATTAACCTCAAGTGCATCAAGAAACACACATATGAAAGATAGCAAGTCTGGGCATGAGGGCATTAATGACCCATCCTTGCAAACTCACCCACTATAGAACCAGAGAAAGGCAAATTTGGATAAGATAGAAAGATAAACTGATGTCGCAAGATAATACCAGAAACTGAAGCAGATAGGGAATATGCGATTCATGCGACTGCAAACTTTTGTCAAATACTGCCCCTCCCTGGAAAATGATGTTGGACCATGAATAAAAAAGAAATAGACAAACAAGATGACTATAGGCACATGTATTGCATGACACATTTTTTTTGTCAAAACTAATATATTCATTACAAGCTTTTCTTGCAAGAAAACCTTCCTCATAGAAGATAACCTTTTGGAACAAATCCAAATACCATCCCAACTTTCATGCACATACCAATTTCATCCACTACTTTTAAAACCACCAATTCGAGAGTGTTGTTAATATTGAGATGGGGGAGGGGGAGGGGAGAGAGAGAGAGAGAGAGAGACTGGCAATAGAGATTTAAGACAGCTAGAGCGCAGCCAAAGATGGCAACCGGTGGCTGTGAAGCCTTTGAGTGGTGGAGATGATTAGGTTTGGGTTTAGAATTTGGAAATGATTTTGGTATAATCTTTTCTAAAGTTTGTTGAACGAAGGGCAATTTGGTCTTTGGACTATGCAGTTTGGGCCTAAGATGCAATTTGCGAATTTCAAAATTCGAGTATGTAAAGTGATTTTTGTGTGAAATCTTAGCCTGGTATTCAGAAGTTTGCCTTTTTTTACCAAAACTAATATCTCCATTTACAAGGTTTTCTTTCGAGAAAACTTCCCTGCATCTCAGAAAATGTTCAACAGAACATACTCCAATGGCCACGTTTAATGACTAGTGGACTTCCACTGATACATTTATATTACTCTGTCGAAGAACAAAATATATGCTAATTTTCTCAGGCCTCTCAATAAATCAAAACTTAATTGCCAAATTTTCGCTCATATATTTCTGGGATGCCCCAAATAAAATATGAATAGCAAATGTTTTCTCTTTATGATAAAACAAAAATTTAGTTGTCAAGCATGCACACTCCAGATCGAAACAATGAATACACTTGAAGGCATGCAATTGAAGAAGCCAAAGATGACAAGTACCAAATCTAGAGGAAAATGGTGAAAACTCTTTAGTATTCCAAAGCAAGACCAATTCCAATAAGGCACTATTGATAGAGAAAGAAGAATACCAAAAGAAGCTTGGCAGCACGTGAGACATCATGTGGATGATAGCTAAAGCTTCAGTCAAGGTGCCACAAAGATGTTGCTACGGAATATTCAGGCAGAAAAATATATATACACAACATGTCATTTATGGATACAGGTATATATTGACAAACAGCTCTTCAGATGCATGATAACCATAAAATCTCCTTGCTCGTACAAGGCTGCAACCATGCACGTGTTGCCGTTTTGCTAGCATTGCCTTTGAGCTGCAGTAACTCACAAAACAATCCTTTCAGATACAAACTAGCAAGTGAATCGCACAATAAGTTAAATCCAGGACTTAATATTTTCGAAGAATGACAAATTATACCTTCAAGGCTTTCTCCATGGCTAGAGAGACAGCATTTGTAAATGCATCCCCTGTGCAATTCAACAGTGACCAATTAACTCCACGCTAGTAGAAGAACAGTAAGAGACTAGTTTAAAAAGGGACATGAATTCGAAATATATAAAAGCACGAATAATTCAAACAAATTGAGATAAAGTCTACAGCAACATTATATTACGAGGACATTGACAAAAACTGGTCAAGTAAAACCACAGCCATGTTGCCAAAAGAACATATCACCCTGAAAACACACAAGCTACATGCTAGAGGTATTGTGAACTGAGAGAACCGTTGATTAATTTCTTCAAACCAGGATATGCACAAAGCAGCCTATGCATCTGTAACACGCACAAGTACCTTCAGACGTTGGATGGATAGGAATATCTGTACATGGTACATACAAATAGGGTAAAGCCTACAAGAAAAAAAAAACATAATTTAGAACCAGTATGAAAAAAAATGTACAAGATATTGCTGTCTCATAAGCTATGCCATGGACAAGCATCATGTACTTTTCATAATAGATTGCTTGGAGCCACGTAAGCAGAAAGGGGAAGAAACTTTCTGCATCCTGAAATTGCCTTTTATCTTGTAGCATATACCTCAACTGAAGTCTGTAAACCCATGCTGGTTTAAATTCTTCATCGGCAGAAAGGAAGTTACTTTCATTGCTCCACAGCTCAAGGGGGTACTTGGAACAATTAAAAAACTACAAAAAAACAAGGACTACACTCACCTTATGCACATGTAAGCAAGTTTTTTGACCAGCAGGAGTTGAACCATATACTCTTATTACAGGAACCTCATTCACTTTTTCACCTTCATCAATCAATCATGAACAAGATTATGAACATACAAAAGTAAATATTTGTAGCTAAATTTCTAGCTACTGTATTGTAAATGTAACTGTTATTTTTGCAGGTTAAAGGTCAAATCCTCACACAGAATTTTAAAAAATTGACATGGGACCAGGCCACATGAAAACTGTAAGTCTTCTTCTCTTTGCATCAGCAACAAAAAAGCAAATTTCAAATATGTCATCATCAAGACAACTACACTCTCCAAACGAAAAGTAATCATCAGTCTACGGAAGAAGACAATGAGATGAACAATGCCCACCAAATATTAAGAAAAATATTCAATACTCTCTGGATTTTCTAAGCAACCAAACCAATCATGTAATAAATTATCAAGACACCAATGTGCTGATTCCATGACTCTGTGCTACAATTTTAATCAATCCTTGCGTATATCCATGCTAGGCAATTACTTAACATCAATCCAGCAGCCCCAACAAGAAGTCCGAATAAGACATCCACGGACAAACTGATAAGTTCTTCATGACAGAACACTAAGCCAAGCGTATTCCTTGCACTCATAAGAAAGCAAACAAACTTTTGTCTGCAATGCAGTAACTGATTGAGTCCTACTCTAGCAAATAACAGCTTCCAGATTCAAAACACAGGCTTCTCTGGCATTTCCTACTTACCACTAGATTCCATAACCAAAGAAGCGAACACAAAAATTATGCTTCAAAAGATGAGAGCAGACTCTCATTCTTTTTTTACCGAAGACGCTTTACATACATTTTATTACGATAAAAATATAGAATAACTTCAAAAGCACCGCTGTTCCTAGGAGAAGACAACGTCAAGACCCATTTTAAGAGACCAATTCAGCCACAGCTCCATGAAATGGCAAAACCCAACAACGTTCCCACCCGCGGCTGCCTATAACCGTCGCGGGCATAGTAAAAAAACGAGTCTTTTCCATCCGTTTTCCCGCTTCCCCTCTGGGAGAAGACAATATCAAGACCCATTCTAAGACACCAATTCAGCCACAGCTCCATGAAACAGCAAGACCCAACAACGTTCCCACGCCGCGACTATACATAACCGTTACGGGCACAGTTAAAAAAACGAGTCTTTTCCATTCATTTTCATGTTTGCTCTACTGCCCATATTCCCAACCGTCCGGTACCTTGAAAGCTGCTGTAACAAACATCGACGCCCGGGATCGGGCGCGCCATGTAGTAGTCGATGGACACGATCCGGACGCTGAAAATCGCGGGGTCATTCTCCGGACCCGACGCCGCTGTACTGGGCTGCGAACCTTCTTCCTCCGTCGGGAGTGGCGGCTCCTCCATCTGCGGAAACCTTCCCACGACCCTCGCTGGGGAAAAGCGCGCCCGAACCCAGTGCCGGTTAGCCCGAAAGTCGATCGCCGGCGAGAGCTCGGAGGTGCTTTGCTGGTGTTAAACCGACCGCGCGAAAGTCAAGAGCGTCTTCTCCAGGCTTTTTCCATTTTCCCCCTCTCGCTTGTTCTCGTGCAGTGCAGTAACGTAAGGCCGGAACAGGAAAATTGACTCCGAGAAAACTCTTCGGGCCGATTTGATTATTATAAAGGTGCGTTTGGTAACGATTCTGTTCCGGGAACAATTCTGATAAGAAATGATTATTTTTTATTATGTTATCGGAAACTGATTCTAAGTAAAAGAACGCATTTGATAACTGTACAAAATTTTTGATTCTGAAATAGAATTGCGTTTGGTACGGCGTTCGTTCCAAATCAATTTATTTTAATTTTAAATAATTTTTATAATTTTTTTCTTTTTTTTTCTCCTATTCTTCTTCTTCTTTAGGCCAATCACTGGTGAAATAATTTTTATAATTTTTTCCTTTTTTCCTTTTCTTTTTTTTTTCCTTTTTTTTTAGTTGCCGGCGACCGGCGGCGGCGGATGGCGGCGACCCGCGGCAGCAGCGGACGACGGCGGGTGGCAATCGCGGGATGGCGATCGACGAAGAAGAAGAAAAGAGAAGAAGAAGAGTATTGATTCTCAATTTTGTTCTCGAAATAAGAATCAATTTTTTTTTATTATTCTTGATTCTCGTCCCAATCTGTTCCTGGGAACAAATTTGGTCCCAGGAACAAAAATTTTATTAAACGCGATTCTCGTCCCAAACTAATTCTTGGAACAAAAAATCAGAATCAGGCACTGTTTGGATGGTTACCAAACAATACCTAAGTTACCTTCGAAACGGTTATTTTACAATTTTACTACTGTCAATTATGATGATAGATTCCGACCAATAAAAAACTTAATGATGGATTCGGTCAAAAAAAATTTAATGATAGATTAAAAATTGGCTTTAATCTATATGATTAATTGGTTTTATATACTAAGTAAATGCTAACAACAATGTTCAATTAGAGATATTAGCTTTTAATAACTCAGCAACCAAATTATAATTTTATAACTTTCAAAAAGATTAAAGAAGTAAGAGTATTGGAAATATTAAAACTTTCAAAAAATGCAATCACATTAGAAAATTTATCATAAATGTACAATTAAGTTTTAATTTTTTTAAAAAAATACAATTAAGTCTTAAAACAGATTAATGACTTTCATATGAATTAAGATTTGTGTATCAATCGAATCAAAACTAGTTCATAGCTTAATTAAAGAAAATTTTGTGTGTCACTTAAATTAGGATATGTAACTTCATAAAAGAATTAATGACTTTAACATGTTGACAACTTGTACAACTAAATATTTATAAATTATTAAAACGAACAACAATTTTGGAACAATCAAACAAACCCCAGTATTTTTTATGAAAGTTTGGGTACAAACATGTCACAAGTCAGGGCTTTCATCCCCCTCACGAAAGGGACGGGTTCAAATCCCAGCGTGGTCGCTAGTGGTATTAAGCGTGACGCCGTGGTGGTGGGTCCTGCGCTAGCGTCACCGGGGGTTTACGGCGCGGCTGTCGACTGCAAGCTGGTTTCTCCTGAAAAAAAAAAAAAAAAAAAAAAAAACATGTCACAAGTCAAATATGTTGCCGATCTTTTTTTGACAAACTGTTACTAAACAATATTTATGAACTTACTGATATGGACCACAAGAACAATCCTGGTTAGTGGTGATGCTCCAGAATTACAGACCTTCAAGAGGTTTGTTCAACAACAATAGTCATCGAATTCAAAAGATGTCCACCCATAGCTACATCTACAAGCCCAGCCGAAAGCTTATCAACACCTCGGACCATTCTTTAAAACATTAGTTGATCCACACACAAATTACTCCGTTAATAAATTAGTCAGTCCACGCATAAAATAAATCTTATGCTCCATTCCTTTGCAAAAGGCTAAAAATATATCTACGTTGATCACTTGATTAGAGAATCATACAATAGCCACCACCCTTCTCCTTTTGGACACTATATATACTATGAAATGCAAATTACAAATGCATTATACAAGGTTCTATCCACAGAGTGATGGGGAAACAAGCTAATCGACGCTCGGAGTTGCCCCAAGAATGCAAAGAACCAGATGCGGCTTGGTGGAATTGAAGATTCACACACATGGGGAAATAGGTTCAATTCCAGTCCCGTGCTTCAAGCTGCCATCACCATTCATTTCATCTTATTAAAGCAGCCATAATGTTGCCTAACCATTTCATTTAGGCCAATCCCACCTGTCTCTCCCACCTAAGGTCTTCGGAGAATTTCGAGAGTGCAGCCCTTGGGTCACCATCAGAGATAGACAAGTAGTACTGAGCAGTCCCATCATCAACCTGCATGCTCCTCCTAAGCGAGTCGAGGATTCTCTTCTTCCCTCGTTCAGAGGTTGTCCTCTTTAGCAAAGAACTTATCTCTATGTCCCGGACGCCGTCTGGGTAAAGCACGGCGACTTCCCTCTTTGCATGGTTATCTCGCTCTATGTAGCATGTGGAATCGATAAGAATGTCAGGGTTGCTTATGGGGATTAACAATCTCTCCCTCGAATATATACCATGATCACTCATCATGTTGTTCAAGCGCTTTATGTCCATGACCTGACAACACAGAAGAAATTCTTGAAGCACGTGACATGCGGTGTAGACAGGCACAAAAAGGATATGCTTGACAGAAACATTGAAGCAGGGAAGAAAAAAATTTCAGGGAAGCCATTCTAAAAGTAAGTCTCTGCCAATAGTTATCAAAACATTGAACCCAGAAAGATCTAACTACATGACATCATTATTGATACTTTAGGGATTATTATTACTACAACCATGGAAAATTTCCATATAAAGACATATTCATTTCCTAGTTGCACAAACAATTTAAGTTCTGCTCTCAGAATTTGAGGTTCACATTCAACCATTTCGATGAATCAATACCACCACTGCAGAATCATCTACTATTTCTATGTCAATGTTATTAAGTCAGAGGAACTATCATGAGGATCACAAAGTGCATTGCCCATCATTTCACACTGATCACTTGCAAAATCTAAGCATCATTTAGCCTCATGTGTTCTGGCAACTAACAGATTGTAATTATCTATTAAGAAAATCAATATATAGTCGTCAATCAAGCATATCTTTTTGCTATTAGTAACCGGAGATGCTTCTTAACTTTGGCTGTTATAATGGAGGAATGACAGAATGCTTCTTCAAGGAGAAAAGCCCCTGCAAAGACCTGATAATTGTCGCTAGCTGTACAGCATTCCTCAACCAACAAGGCCTCAGCATTCTTCGGGATAGGCCATTTTAGCAATCAAACTCGGGATCACAAATTCGTATATTATGAAAAGCACCAAACCCATCCCCACCGATCCTCTTAACGCCAATGAATAACCAAATAGACAATCTATGCTGGAGAAGAAAACCGGATGGATTCCAAGCCATCAGCAAAGCAAACCCACCAGAAATTCCATGAAAATTCACAATAAGGCTCCCAGCTTCCGTCCACTTCACTCAAACGGACCCACCCACGTCTAACCCTGGCTACACATGACCACATGCAGAACAAACCTACATGACTTCCGAAACATCAGAAGGACACTACCAAGAAACCTTCTTCGTAAAGTTTCAAAAGCTGTAGCCGTACACACCACTGTAGCTAACTTTTAAATGAAATAGAAGTCCATTTGTTCTTCAGAATTTGTCGAAAGTGAATCTCCATCGAAAATGCACCGCCAAATCATGTCATTTGCAAACGTTTAAAAAGTATACTGCGTGAGAAAATCATTTCGCCGCCAACATAATTCACAGTTTTGCTCACAATCAATACAGCAAAAGGGACAGAAACTCCATTACCTGAACGGAGTACTTCACGACGAGGCTCGCGACGCTATCGCCGCGCTTAATCCGGTGTGAGATCGCGAACTCCCCCACGCCGTTATCCCTCCAGAAGCTACCCGAGCTCGGGACGCCGACCACCTCCTTCAACCTCCAGGGGGCCGCGAAGGCTCGGGTGACCATGTCGCGATCGGAGGCGACGGAGCTCCAGATGTGGCAGACGCAGCTTGCGCGGGCCAGGTCTGGGACGGGGAGCTTCTCGAAGATGAGCCGGAGGGTGTCGCGGCAGGCGAGGGCGGAGAAGTGGGAGTTCATCGGCGAGATGGTGGAATCGTCGGCGGCGGAGGAGGAGGAGGAGGCGGCGGCGGCGGAAGACGGCGGCGGAGAGAGATGGGGGGTCCGGGGTGGATGCTCCTGGTCGTCGTCGTCGTCATCGCCGCAGCAGCCCATTTAGAGAGAGAGAGAGAGATGGGAATGTCTATGGAGTCGGTTTTGATGGTTTTGAATGGTGCATGGTAGGTGCCTGAAATATGATTGAATTACGGTTTTCCCCGTGTTTTGTCATTTATTATAAATTGACCCTACCTTTTCGATTTTTTGCGATGTCTCCCCTAAATTTTGAAATCGGTTGCAATGTGAGGCTGGTGTGATTTCCATCATTTTTCGGTTTGAGCACCGACCATGTGCTTGTCACGTGAGTGAGTTGAGCTTTCATGGAGGATGAATCCGTCGGATAATAACACGCAAATTGCATTTTAACCCCCAAACTGTGGCACGTATGGGAAGTTGCCCTAACTCTCCCTTATATTTCTCTTCCACTTTTTATCAGCAATACAAATTATAAAATCATTTCCTCTTATTTGTAAATGTAGTTCTTTCAGCTGGTACGCCCATGATGGGGTGCGAACGGAACGCACTGGTTCACCTAGATGCATTACGATGGAAGGTCACCAATGGAGGGGTACGAAGGGAGACGTATAAAATCTCCCAAACACAACCGTTGGACGAGTTGTCAATTCATTCGCACCAAAATTCTCTCTCAAAATTCCGTCTTCAAAAAAGAAAGGATTCCATCATCAATTTGCAAGAACGGTTTGCATTTACGCCATGGAAATCGGGTGTTTTCCTTGTGATTGCATCCAGACCAACGTGAGGCAGTATTGTTCGTGAATTGATTCGCAATTCAACATTTGATCCGGGGCTATTTGCTGTTTTGCGCATTGGAATCAGGTAAGTCGTCTTCCGCCGACTAGAATTCCTTCATTGGAATCAGAGCCCGATCGTGATTTCTGCCTTGTTTTTCATTGAATTTTCTCGTTTACCTTTTGATATTGAGATCAAGAGTATCAATTCTACACTGTTTGGATGTCTAATGGTCGGAATTACCATATGAAAAACTCGAAATTTCAACCGAAGTGAAGAACGGACTCGGCTTCGTGTACACCCGTACGGTTTTGGCCTTTTTTTGGTATAATTTTTGGGCCAAAATCAATTTTTGAATATACAGGGTGAAAGTACTAGTCGAGACGAGTCCAACGGTGGGTCGAACATCGACAGACGACGCCGGACGCGCTGCACGTGCTGGGCACACCAGCGAACCGGCGCGTGACGTCACGCGCTAGTGGGCGAACCGGTGCGTGACGTCACACGCTGCTTGGCTGAACCGGCGTGTGACGTCACGCGCGCGTCGGTGAACCGACGCGTGCTGACGTCACGGATGAAGTCATCCAACGGTCATTAACCGTCGGGATGACGTCACGGCCGGCGGCTGTTGGCCGGCCGGCGACTCGACCCGACCCGATCACCGACTCGACCCGTTGACCGTTGATCGGTCAACGGTCGGATCGGTCCGCGGTCGGACCGGTCAACGGTCGGACCGGCCAGGAGCCTTTTGGCTTGCTGGCGCGTGCGCCACACGCGCCGCGCACTCAGTCGGCGCGTGGGGGCGTGTGCGAGCTCCGATTGGAGCGTGGTTAGTGGCGTTGGGTTCGTATGGATGTCCTCTACACTGTGGAATAATTATTTTTCATTTTTTGATTTTTATAAATGTATGAAAAAGTGTAGGGAACCCTATGTACGCATATTTTTTGGGGTTTAATGCATAGTTTATTCATTTGTAGCTTGTATTTCCTTATGTTTAATAAATACAGTAGCTAGCTTGTGTGCAAATGATGTCATATATGCTGTGTAGAACTTGGTTTGATAATGCTATGTATATAGTTTTAATATACTTGCAATTTTCTAGTTGCTAGAAAATTAGAACAATGGTAGGAAATCCATTACATGTTGAATTGTTTTTTTAATTATAGTTGAAGCATGATTGTTGTTTATACGTTGGTTATTATCATGCTATGGTTTTGTGTTTAGGAAAGATGTAGAAATTACATGAGGTCATGTAATTATTTTTCCTAGTGGGAGTTCGTAGGTTGGTAGAATTCGAAGGAATCCTCACCTAGAACTCAAAATTTGTGCAAATTAAAATAATTAATGATAATTGAATAATCGTACATAGAAATTGATTGGGAACATAGTGAACTTTTGTTTCTGTGTCTTTTGTTGAATTATTATTATTTTATTTTGTTTTTGCTGAAAATTAAATATGTGTGTTACTCTGAAAAATGTGTTAGTATTGATTCTACGTCTATTATGTTAATGTGTTATAGAAATTGATTATGGCATCGGCATCCAAGACCATTGTGGCTGACCTCAATAAGGGTGAGAAGCTGAACGGTGACAATTATGATATTTGACACCGAAAGGTTCAGTACATCCTTGAGGAACAAGAGGTTTTGGAAACCCTCAACCACACCATGGATGAACCTGAGCATGGAACTTCAGCTCAACACAGGAGAGATCTAGAAGCTTATCAAGCTTGGAAAAAGAAGAATAGCATTGCTCGCATCACGTTGCTGAGCTGTATGCAAGATGATCTCATGTGTGGGTTTGAAAGTTATGATAAAACTCAAGCTATGTGGGTTGCCTTGAAGGATAAGTTTGGGGATACATCTGCCACTAAGCTGAGGAGACTCACCATCAAGTTTGACACTTTTCGAAAGCGCCCAAATGTAACAATGAGGCAACATCCTCGGGAGATGTCAAACATGATCCGTGAGCTGAAGTCGGCAGATCACTCCCTTACTGATGAACAGCAAGTTCAGGCTGTTATTAGGTCTCTTCCTGATAATTGGGAACATATGAAGATCAATATGACGCATAGTGATAACATCGTCACTTTTGATGATATTGCGCGACATTTGGAATTAGAGGATGAGCGCCTAGAGGCTGCAAGATCCTCTACCCATGCTTATGTTGCTGAAACGAGTTCGCGCAAAGCTTCAGGCTTCAAGCGCAAGAGGAACCTCCAGTTCAACAACAAAGGGAAGATGACTGATCAGGGACCCAAGAGGGCTAAGACCTTCCGACGCAAGAAGCGTGGTGGGAAGAAGGACAAGGCCAAGATGGAGTGCCACAATTGTCACGCCCCAACCCTCGGGCACCCACCCATCCCTTACCTTGGTCGATTATAAAAGCGATATCCCAGGACTACGTATCGCCGACCCTTTCTTTTTATTATGCACAAGCGGAAGCATATAAAATCCCTAAACAATAAAACAATGGGATAGAATAGTAGGATTAAATTTCAAACCTTCACTCTTATATACATTGCAAAACAATGCACATATATATACAGAGTGAACTATTAAGTTCAATTCACATTAAGCTAGTTAAAAACACAAGGTCTACAAACAGAAGCGGGGTTCTACAAGTTACGGGTCCCCATCCTCCTCTTCATCATTCTCCACACTCCAACTGGAGCCTTCAGCAGACTGCACTGGACTTCGAGACCTTCAACATCCAAGTCTGTTACATCTAGGGACCTGAAATGGTTATTCAATAACCAATGAGACCACGTCTCAGTAAGTTCTACCCCCTAAGACTCGATTAGTAAGCCAATACACTATGGGCTGCCTAAACACGCACAGGTCAGAGGACTTACCTTGGCCTCAGATTCCACCTGCAATTCAGTATAATTCAATAATAGGCACCCAACTACTCATAACAAATCGAACTAGTCGATTACATGTCATAGAGCACACGTGCATTCTCTAAGGCACTAGTTCACCAAAGTGATGCATCAACTCACCGAGCCCACGTGTCTCTTCCAAGATGCCTCACTTAATTCCCTAGGCCCACGTGCATTCTCTCAGGCACTCGTTCACCAAAGTGATGCATCAATTCACCGAGCCCACGTGCCCTTTTTACGATGCTTGGGCCACCGTATTTCCTTCTAGCACTCGCTCACCAAAGTGATGCATCAATTCCGAGCCCACGTTCTTTACTGCCGACGCATTCTCTCTAAAGATATCTCCTCGTTTCACCAAAGTGATGCATCAATTCACCAGCCCACGCGTTCTTTATCGATGCTTAGCCATCGCATTCTCTCCGGCACTCGCTCACCAAAGCATGATCGGTTCACCTGTTCCACGCCTTTTACGACAAAGCTAGTCATGATTCTCTTCCAAGACTGCTCACCAAAGTCGGATGCATCATTCACCGTTCTTACGCCGCCTTTTAGACGCCATTAATCGATTCAATTAATCGCCGATACCGACCATCTAATTCAAACATTTCCCATCACATAATCAACAATCAAACTTCAATACCAGAACACGTCCAAAATTCACAATTTAAATCAATTCCATATAAATTGAAGCTCAATTAAATAAACGGACTGCACCACGACAATCAACACGAAATTCCGGTCACCGGCCATCCCGGTTGAATTTCCGGAAAAATAATTAATTAAATAATTAATTTCGAAAATTAAATAAATAATTCTTAAAAATCCAATTTAGGCTCGTATTGCCTAATTGGAGCCCGAAACGGGTCGAGAAAAATCCCGAGAGACATTCAATAAATAACATGGCATGTCTACTTGCTAATGGCTACTTCTAACCACCTAACATGCATCAATTAGTCTATAATTTAATTCATCTAAATTAATCTAACCACCTAATTGCATTTAATTAAATCTAACCAACCCTAAGTATAATTAACAAACTAAGAAAGCATTAGTGAGTAAAACTCACTTGGCAAAAGCGGAGACCGAATCACCGCAACGGTGACGCGATGGCGGCCGAAATTGGATTTTCGGCGACACCGGCGGACTCGGGCCCAACAAATCTCAGCCCACCTGAGATTTGTTCTTGCTTCGGACTGGACTCACTCTTGGGCTTGGCTTGACTGCAAATGGGCTTCCTTCGCGGGCCGGTCTTCAATTGATTTACTAAACTTGGGTCTCCAAAAATTCATTGGGCTTTGGCGAACTCAAAGAGCTGAAAACAAACCCAGCTGTTGGGCCCAAAATTTCTGGATCTGTGGGCTGCTGCACGTGGCTTGTGCTGCACTTGGATGGGCCAAAATTGCTGCAAGGAAAATGGGCTGAGAACGCTGGATTTCACGGGCCGAATTTGCTAGGGTCGAACGATCACTGGAGAAGCAGCTGGCGTGTGCGGGATTCTTCGAGCTTCGCTGGAAATAAGAGAACAAGAAGCGGCTCGCTCGGTGGTCTTCAACTCAGCCTCGGTTGACTGGAACGTGGCAGAGGTGGAGAGGAGACGCGGATGGTGGCAGTTCGCTGGGTCTTCAACTCAGCTGGAGAAGACCACGCGGACAGGGCTACTTCGACTTCGCTTGTTGACCAAGAGGCGGTAGGCCGTGGACGTGTGGCACTGCAACAGGGGAATTGGTGGCGTCGGTGGTTTTGAAGATGCTGAAGACGCGCGGCCAAGAAGACCGAAGGAAATGGACGGAGAACAAGAGCTGCGGGGAAATTGACGAGGGAGAGAGAGATCGTGGGGCGCTGCGGTCTTCTACCGGATGAAGGAAAAAGTAGAAAGTAAAAGAAATGAATTGGGGGCAGCTGGACGTGAAGATAAGAGCAAGATGAAAGAGATAAGGTGGAGGGTGTCGGCCACGAAAGAAAAAGGAAAGAAACGTGCCCATTTGAATGGATAAGGAGATGGTGGGGCCACGGTCAACATTCAATGCCAAAAGAAGACCAAAGCCACAAAGAAAAGAAGATTTGCATGGGTGTTGTCGGCCAAGAGGGGGTACGTGCAAGAGTGCATGGATCCAAGAAGGAGAAGGCGGGGCTAGAACAAAATCAATTTAAATTTTTGTTCAACTTCAACATGAAAATAATTGGTCACCCAAGGCCAATTTCGATCTCGGTTTGCACAAAAGAAGTCCAGGATGAGACAATCTCTCCAACCCACAAATTCCTCTCAAATCTGGATTCTCTTTCATTTTTCTCGGTATTCGATTTTCTGAACAAACAAAGCCGGTTGAGATTCAATTTGAATGTAGAAAAAGCCCAAACAACTTCCATTCACTTACACTAGATGCCAAAAGTCTCTTCAAATTGGCCAATCCGAATTTTCGTTCATTTTCCGAATCGTCCGCAACGATTTTCCGTAAAAGTCTCGAAATCTCCGAAAATCTTCTGAGACTGAGCCAACGTTCCTTATATAACCTGTGACATGATAGAACTTTCAATTTCTGAAATCGGACTTAGATTGGCGGTTAATTTCACTCAAACGTGTTTTGAGCGTGACCTAGGCTACTGGGTAGTTTTCAAAACTTTTTAGGACAAATGACCCGTGGTCGATTTTCTTCGAGCCACGATGAACCCACTCGACCCATTGGCGACTCTCGGTTGTCGTGAAAATCTCAATGATTCAAATACGGACACAGGGTACCAAAACAATAAGAAAATCAGTCTAGTGTCGGTCGACGAGAATTTTCCAATTTAGTGGTGTCACCTACGATTGGCCAAACATCTCTGTCGAACCAGCCTATCTCTGATTTCGAATGGATTTTATACTGTGCCGCAATGATCTCTAAAGATGAGCACGGTCGAGAAGTCGATTCCTGGTCGAATTCTCAAGTCTATTTGTCTTAGAGTCCTTAATAGCTTACCCAACTAGTCTAGTTATCTCGTGAGTGGCCAACTCAGAGAAAAACACTGTAGCCACGTCGATGAAATGCCCAATTTATCTAATCGAAATCAGAACCCAAAAAATCGGGATGTCACAACAATTGTGGCAAGCTGGGTCATTTTGCTCGTGAATGCACTGAGCCGAAAAAGGTACCCTATTACTCCATTACTTTAAGTAATGCTTTTGTTTCTAGTACTGTAATGCTTGCTGAATCTCATCCAATATGGACTGTAGACTCAGGAGCAACGGACCATGTAGCTAGAGACCGAGAAGCATTTGTGGAGTATCGTCGGATACCGCCTGGAAGAAGATGGATATATGTTGGGAATAACTCAAGAGTTGAAGTGAAGGGTATCGGCACATGTAAATTAATCTTACGTGGTGGTCGAAACCTATTCCTGCATGATGTCCTTTATGCTCCAGATATTCGACGAAACTTGGTCTCTGTAGTTGTTCTTCTTAGCTTAGGTTATGTATTGAATTTCCATGGTGATTGTGTTGATATTTTGTATGGAACAGTTTATTATGGTTCAGGTCATGTATTGAATGGTTTTATGGTGTTAGACATTGACTATGATCAGTACAATGTTAATGTTAATGGTTGTTTTTCTTTAATTGCGTCTTTTGATAACGTTGGATTGATGCAAATACTTGGCATGCTAGATTAGGTCACATTGGGTTGCAAAGAATGCAAAGATTAGCTAGAGAAGGCCTTTTAGGGCCACTCACTAATGTTGATCTACCCGTATGTGAACATTGTCTAGCGGGAAAAGCAACTAGAAAACCATTCGGTAAAGGGACTAGAGCTGAATTTCCATTGCAACTCATACATTCTGACATTTGTGGTCCTTTGAATATGAGGGCGAGGCATGGAGCCTCATATTTCATTACTTTCATAGATGACTTCACGCGTTTCGGTTATGTCTTTCTGATCTCCCATAAGTCCGAAGCATTAGAATGCTTTAGACGATATATAACGATGGTAGAGAATCAGTTGAACAAAACAATAAAGGCATTGAGAACCGATCGCGGACGTGAGTATCTATCGGAGCAATTCAAGGCTCTTTGTGATGAAAATGGAATTGTAAGACAATTGACTATTCCTAATACTCCACAACAGAATGGGGTAGCTGAGAGAAGGAATAGAACCCTATTAGAAATGGTTAGGTCTATGATGGCGCAAGCAAATTTACCTATCTCCTTTTGGGGAGATGCATTATTGACTGCTGCCTATGTACTTAACCGAGTGCCCTCAAAATCGGTCACTTCCACCCCTTATGAATTATGGACTGGAAGAAAACCAGACTTAAGTAGTCTACGTCCATGGGGATGTGCAGCTTATGTTCACGAATCTTCCCATAAATATGGCAAATTAGGCCCTAGAGGGAAGAAATGTATCTTTATAAGATATTCTGAACACTCCAAAGGGTATGTGTTCATAGGTGAACAAGCTGATGGAAGTGTGACCGAAAAGGAGTCACGAGATGTCACGTTCTTGGAGAACGATTTTCCTAGTAGAGGTGAGATTGATAAGGATTTCCAATTATATGAGATGGAAGATCCTAATAATACACCCACTAATGTTATGGAGGGGAATGAAGATTTACCTCAACATGAAAGACCTAGTGGGAGTGTAGCATCGTCTGGCGAATTGAATTCAAGAGAAATTCAGTTGCGTAAAAGTAATCGTAAAAGTATTCCTCGTCGTCGTTTTGAGATTGAAGGGGAAGCATTTATGATTGCTCATAAAGATGATGCCGAGCCTAAGACTGTTCAAGAGGCTCTCTCATCCTCTGATAAGGAAGAATGGAGAAAAGCTTTGGAAGACGAGATGGAGTCAATGAGGACAAATCATGTCTGGGACTTGGTTGATCTACCACCCAATGGTAAGGCCATTGGAAACAAATGGGTCTTTAAGATTAAGCAAAGGGCGGATGGATCCATTGAAAAGTATAAGGCTCGTCTTGTGGCGAAAGGTTATACTCAACAAGAGGGTATAGACTACGAGGAAACTTTTTCACCAGTTGTAAGGTTTGCCTCAATACGTCTTATTTTAGCCATCATTGCACATTTGGACCTTGAATTACATCAAATGGATGTAAAGACGGCATTTCTCAATGGAGAACTAGATGAGGAAATTTATATGAAACAACCATTAGGTTTCATAGCTAAAGGTCAAGAGCATAAAGTTTGCAAACTTTATCGCTCAATATATGGCCTTAAGCAATCATCTAGACAGTGGTATCTTCGTTTTCATCGAGCCATAACAACTTATGGTCTTACGATGATCGAAGAGGATCACTGTGTATATGTCAAGCGGTCTGAAGATAAATTTGTGATTTTATCACTTTATGTGGACGATATTCTGTTGGCTGGAAATGACAAGGTTATGGTAATCACCATAAAAGAATGGTTGTCCTCCAATTTTGAAATGAAGGACATGGGAGAAGCTGCTTATATATTAGGAGTTAAGATCGAAAGAGATCGATCAAGGAAACTCTTTACTTTATCACAAGAATCTTATATTATGAAGATTCTTGAGCGTTTCAATATGCAGAATTGTAATCCCATTGATACCCCTGTCATGCAAGGCGAAGGCCTAAGTACTGAGATGTGTCCTAAGACTCCAGAAGAAATTAAAATAATGGAAACTGTTCCTTACGCTAGTGCGATCGGAAGTTTGATGTATGCTATGATGTGTACTCGACCTGACATATGTTATGCCGTGGGATTGGTGAGCCGATTTCAATCAAGTCCCGGTCCAGCACACTGGAAAGCAGTGAAGAGGATCCTGAGATACCTAAAGGGCACTATGGATTATCGACTTTGTTACCAAGAGAATGATTTACGCCTATTAGGTTATTTAGATGCTGATTGGGGTGGAGACCTGGATGAGCGTAAATCGACTTCTGGATATGCGTTCTTGCTCAATGGAGGTGCAATTTCTTGGAATAGCAAGAAACAAACATGCACAGCCTTGTCAACTATGGAGGCTGAATTTATTGCGTGTTCTGCCGCAGTGCAAGAAGCAGTATGGCTAAAACGTTTCTTTGAAAATTTAGCCACTGTCACTGAGATTCCAAGACCAGTGAAAGTTTATTGCGATAGTCAAGCAGCCATTGCCTATGTGAAAGATCCCAAGTATCATGGAAGGACGAAGCACGTTGACATAAAGAATAACTTCATCAGAGATATTATAGCGCAGAAAGAAGTGATTCTACAATACATTTCAACCAATAGAATGGTTGCTGATCCATTTATGAAGGCTATTCCTAGAGACATATTTTTGACCCACATGATGTCACTAGGTTTGCGTAGGATGTGATATGTGTTATTGTAGAGGATCATTGTTTTATGTATTTATGGACATATGTATTGTACTTGTTTGTTTATTAATGACTTGATGTTTTATCAAAAAGTACAAATCCATTATGAGACTAGCATAAGCACACATATATAATTGGAAAGTATGTCAGCAAACAATGATTGGCTTACTCACACGAGCAATCGCCTCAAGTGCTATAGTTAGCACGTTGAGATGAGACGTTATGTACAAATAAATGCTAAAGAGCAAGTCTGGTACATAAAATATGTCGCCTTGATTGGAGTCAAGATGAGGTCTGTGATTTGTTTAAGACTGAACATGATAGTCCCATAATCATATATGCCTGTAAAATGCCGGATGCAAGTACTTAATTGGGCGCTATAGAAAGCGAGCTAATATATCACTCGAGTTAAACATGAGTACGTGAGAAGCATGTGACTATGTTTAGGCTAAGATCCATATAGTGGATATATTTAAGAAATGACATACGCTCTTATAGAAAGAGAAAGCCACTATAGCATGTAATTCATACTGCATGTGCATTGTTCGACCGACAAGGGAAGGTGAGTAAAATCATCCCTATTTACTCATTGTGTGAGCCCTTGAGGTAATTTATTATTTACCTCAATTCGTGCCCTATGTTACTTCTGACTATGTTCTCGAAATGAAAGATCAATGTTGCTACTTTAGCATGTTACGGGCGGTCATGAATATATATGGCCTATGGGACGTGTCTAGGAAAGCAGTTGTTCTAAAATTGAGAGAGACATGAGTGCGAAGGAAGACTATTGTTGTTTTACATCTGTCACATGTATTTACTGGTCGACCAATTATATCGCCTTATGTGGTTGCGGATATAATTGTAAATACATGGTGTTTTAGAGGATAATCAAGTATAGCCTTTAAGGGATAGGTATACTTGAATTGATGTAACAAGATATGTCTGGGGCATTGTGAGACATCGATTGTTTATTTTTCTTTTCGGGTTGTAGCCATTATGTCATCCCTAACAGGTGCATAATTTGAGCTCCCAAGTGCAGGTGTACTCACTGGTCGCACGGCTTACTTGCCAGTATGAATTGTTCTGTAAAGTTGATGAATGATTGAATGCGTTGCCTTATATTCTTGATAGAGCGCTATCAGGTCCATCATGTCCGAGTGGGAGATGTAGTTCTTTCAGCTGGTACGTCCATGATGGGGTGCGAACGGAACGCACTGGTTCACCTTGATGCGTTACGATGGAAGGTCACCAATGGAGGGGTACGAAGGGAGACGTATAAAATCTCCCGAACACAACCGTTGGACGAGTTGTCAATTCATTCGCACCAAAATTCTCTCTCAAAATTCCGTCTTCAAGAAAGAAAGGATTCCATCATCAATTTGCAAGAACGGTTTGCATTTACGCCGTGGAAATCGGGTGTTTTCCTTGTGATTGCATCTAGACCAACGTGAGACAGTATTGTTCGTGAATTGATTCGCAATTCAACATTTGATCTGGGGCTATTTGCTGTTTTGTGCATTGGAATCAGGTAAGTCGTCTTCCGCCGACTAGAATTCCTTAAGTAAATATATTGCTCACACGAAAACTTCATGAAAGGAAGTAGTTATACCAATTTGGTATTTTTTTTAATATTAGAACTAGACACATCATCACACCGCATGAACATCTGACGTTTGTATCATGTTCCTATAGATTGATGTTAGTGCTAAACTATCGTGTCTTTCATTTAACAATTAAAATGATTGACTTAGTAATCACTTTAATTCGAGCTAATAAACAAGTTTTACAGGTTTTATTGTCTCTTGCAATGTTAGGACTTTTGTTTGCATTTCTTAATTTGCTTTTATGTCTTTCCCTACATTGCAAGCCCTAAGATGTCATTTCTAGAAATGATACACAAAGCTTTTGGTTGATGTTTGGACGAAGTTTGGAGGGCATAATCAAAATCAAATACAAAATTTATCATTGACTAATTATTTTTAAAAGTATGGGCTAAATTTTTAAAATTATTAAAAGTATAGGCCCCTTATGAAAATTGGCCCGACCCAACACTTGGGAGGCTTTGCAGCCAATTTCAAGACTTCCCTGAACATTGTGAAAATTGAGAAGTCATGGGGCATTTTGCAACAAGTGCCAAAATCCAAAGAACGGAGCGTAATTCATTACTCAAATACCGATGCCGCAAAACACTTTTTCTTTGCGATTTATTTTATTTTATTTTATTTTTACTTTTCAGGATTTTTTTTTTCTGTACATAACTAGAAAAAACAGACGTGAAATAGTTTCTGATGATGATGACTGTACTTTGAGTCACTTGTCGCCGGATTTTAACAGTTTTCGGTTTCCTCGGCTTGGAATTTTATTAGGGCCAAAAGTGTTCCGATTCCCTAGGCAGCTCTCATATGGGATAACAGTTTGGCCCCCAGATTTCAATTTCTTATGTGGCTGCTAGCGAAAATGAGATTACCAACTCAGTGTCTCCTTCTCTCATATGGAAGGATTGAATTTTCTGTTTGTGCATTTTGTCGCTCGGTTCCGGACTCTTTGGACCATCTTTTCTTTCAGTGTGAAACGCCGGCTACTTTGGCTTTCTTTTGGGCTTCCCGCTGTAATTTACCTTGGAAGAACAGCTCTTGGAATGACAACTTATCATGGGCTATCAAGTTCCTTGCTGGTGATGATTTTCATCACAAAATTGCCAGGTTCTCTTTTGGGGCGTTATGCCATTTTATTTGGAAGAAAAGAAATGCTATCATTTTCTGTGGGGACTCCTATGCGATCCCGGCCATGAAGAACCACTTGATCAAAGCGGTGAAGGATAAAGCCCTCCTTTTCTCTAATGTTCCGCCTACACCAAGGAACAAGCGTCTTCAGAGAAGTTGGGGTTTCGACCCCTCTATCTTCATCTCAGCATCCTCACATGCTTCCCTTGCCCATGCGCCTTCCTAGGTCCGTGTTCGAGGGTTGGCTTTGAGTTTTGTTCAGCCATGTGGCTGTTTTGCTTAGTCGCTTTTCCTTGCTGTATTTCTGCTTCTTCCTCCAGCGGTTGCTGTTCTTCTTTTGATTCAGGGCCCTCTCACTATTCCTGCTTCTTGCAGCCATAGTGTGAGTTTCGGTTCTGAATTCTTGTATTTTTGTCCATTGCTTATTTAATTCTTACCTTTTACCAAAAAAAAAAAAAAAAAGATGATATGTCCACTTGTCTATTGATTTTGATTTTAAAGAAGATTCACCATGATAACTAAATATAATATAATGTTGACTTATGATTGATAATGATGATTCATATTTGCTTGAAGTATCGTAAAACTGTCAAGTTCTATTTTTGAGTTTAGAGTGTGTAACGTAACTTTATGGAAGGATATCGTATTAGTGACTGGGATATTAGGTTCTTTCCATTGCCTTTCAGAAAGTAATTTCATGCTTTATTAATATCAAACAGGGATAGTAGGCTCTCAACATCAATTTATGTATTTGACTTTACCCTTTTTTCATTAGTAAATAAATAAATAAAATTTAATTAGTATGGGTGCAATGAAAGGTATTACCATTTAAGGAAAATTGGCATTACTACTAAGCTTTTTTATTTAGTGTTCTCTGCAGAAACCGAAATTCGCCCTTGTTGGCAAAAACTAAACTTATCTTTAAAAATAAAGATCTTATCGACGGTGATTTAAGTAGAGGTTCATTGAATTAAACGGATTGAGGTCTAAGAGAAACCAATGGAAACTTTTACTCTTTATAGATTAGAGTGAAAATAGACCTTGCAGCTCACTCCATTAAGATACCCATCTATCCCTACATTAGACTTCAGCTAGAATTGAATGAACAACATATGAACATTAGTGTGGATTCACGTGTAATGTGTATGAAAGAAAGGGCAGAATCAGCTGATGTATTCCTTATGGATAATTTACTTTGAAATTAGATCCCAAATACTGGCGAGACCTTTGAAAAATTACTGTCTTAGGCCGCAGATGAGTAAAATACTTGCTCATTTACATTGTAGCTGCGTAGAGAGAGATTTGGGTGAATGACAAAAGAGAGATCTGTGTAAACTTTAATAGAATTTCATGAATATCAATGGACTAATTGAGTGATTAAACGTTTAATTTGGATGCATCAGATTTCATATTCAAATGGTAACCTTGGAGGCCATACCTGCAATCCGATACACATGGAAGTGGTGATTTGTGTTCATATGTGGGATTAATCGCGCCGAAAGGTTTGGATACAATGTGTTAGAAAAAAATCATAAGAAAATTTTTAGACCACTGTCCAACTGTCTTTAATTCTTAATTGATATGACATGGTAAGCACTTGGTTAAGAAGAATTCCATGGCAGACAACTCCTACATTTTGCGCTTTAGATCTGGGTCGTGCAAGCAAGCACTCATGCAAACTACCTCGCCTTGAGTTGACGATAATTTGCTTTATACCACGTCAACGACATGGCATCTGCATATCAAATGTCCATGAGTCGACTGATTTTCATGAGTAAGAACGCAGATGACTGAGAAAGGGCAGGATCCAGAGCAATGCAAGCATCGAAATGTGTCGCGCGAAGAAGAGAAACGGGGCCAGCGGTGACTGCACAGAAACTGAAATAGCCGCCGAAGCATCCGCGTCCTCGTTCAAGAGATTTTTCTGGACATTGCTGTTTTTTTCATTGGAACGGACACGGAAGTTTCTAATGATATTGCTTTTTTACTCATGGGGAACGAAAAGGATTCCGGCCATTTGTCTTGACGAATGCTCAGAAGAAAGAAATGACAAAGAGGACCGGACATACACAAATGAACAATTTGAGAAGTTCCTGAGCTTAAGGTTCCTCCAAATGAGGGAAGTGAATTTTAGCAGAGATTTTGAGAAATTGCGATTACAGAACATTGGAATGGATGGAGCTCAATCAGGGTAAGCCAGAATGACACATCCAACATCGTGTTTTTAATACTGATCACTCCTCAACAACTAGCTCCCATGATACTTTTCATTCTTATGGACGGCGAAGCGGCTCAAAGTTCCGATCCTTACTAGGTGTGGTCATTTACAAGGTACTCCTGACTTCTCTGCTTTCCAAAATTTAGAAATTCTCACCCTTAAAGAACGTAGACATTGGAAGGAACTTGTTTTGGATTCAACTGCCATAAGAGAGATTCCTACTATTGGTTCTCTGAGGAAGCTGGAGAAGCTTAGTGCCAAGCGTTGTTCTGCTCTGGTTTGACTTTTGGACTCAATAAGCCATCTAATGAATCTTTTGACTCTCGATTTATGCAACTGACGAGGAATCACCGAACTTCCAGATAACATTGGGTACCTTAAGAAGCTGCAGAGCTTGCTACTTGGCAGTTGGCACTACTTCTACACTTTGTTGCCCATCAACACAGATCCCATACTCCATTGGGAAGATGGAGTCACTAACTAAACTCGACCTGTCCAACACATGCATAACGTAACAGCCATCTTCCATTGGGGATTTGCATAATTTGGAAATCCAGAAGATTTCTCCTAGCAGGATACAAAAGTTGCCGGCTACCATTGGAAGGTTGGGGAAAATCCTGAAGAACCCTTTTGGAAGTCACTAGGCAGAGTTGCGCTTTGCCTACTCTTTTTATCTAATCCATCTAAGATAACTCACTGTTTATGATTGCATATCGCAGGAATCTCTCCCAGAGATTCCTCCAAGACTATTGAAGCTTCATGTCGCAGGATATGGCAAGTTGAAATGCTTGTCAGGATTAGAGCTCCGTGAATGCTCCAGAGTGATGCAAAGCGAATGCTGGCAAGTATCAATATCCCCTACAACGTTGTCCATAGCAGGTCGCATGAAGTTGACTAAGCGGGATGGCCTTAGACAATGTGCAGAGTACTTGCCGATGAGTCAGAGCTATGGATCAAGCGCTCCATCAGATATGGAAGACAATCTAGTTGATGTTCAAGGTCTTGACAGGTTGAAGCATGTGGAAGAATTGGATGTAGATTTTTGCCATTTTTTTTTTGGAAGATTGGACCTTCTAAAACCAAACATCTGAACGATTGACCGATAGAAATTGCAAAAATCTAGATGAAATTTGAGGCCTTTATAGTTCAGAGTTCTTGGAAGCACTGAATATCACTGACTGCACGTCCATTGAAAGATTGAACCTTGCAAAATCAGAGCTTCTAAAGGAATTAAAAGGCCACAAATTACAAAAGTCTAATTGAGATTCGAGGCCTTGATAGGTCAAGATTCTTGGAAAAGTTGGACCCCTGGTCGTGCAAGTCCCTGGAAAGATTACCAAAGCTGTCGTGCTTCGAGACCCTGAGAGTTGAACATCAACTGGTGCATCATCTGACCAAAAACAAAAATTGGTGCATTGAGCTTCATGATATTGAGTCCGGAGAATTTCTTGTCCTGCCAACACATATACATTGACGAATGTCCATCCTTAAAGATTTTGCCAAACCTGTCAAATTTCGAGAATTTAGAGAAACTCTACCATCAGGATACGCTTGATTCTTTGGAGATACCCGGAATCGAGGATTTGATATCTCTAGACACATCTAGATATCACATGATGCAAGTCAATCAGGACTATACCAGATTTGTCGACATGTAAAAAGTTACAATTTCCGATGGTACAAGACTGCGACAATTTTACCGACCTATGGGGACTTGAAAACTTGGGTTTGATTTATTTGGATATTTCTGATGCAACTCACTACTTGCCTAGAACACACATCGTACAAAACTACGAAGAATGTCCATATGATTATGGCTTACCAATGATTGAATTCCAAAGGTAACGATGTGATAATCATGTACTACAGTAGGGAGACAATTGATACTTCCTACTAAGGAAAAAGAGCAAGTAAATTGTCATTCTTCTTTTGATTTGTACTAACTTTTTGACAATAACATTTTCCTAAGCAATCAGCTCCTTTTCATTATGATCCTGAAGCATTGGAATTTTACGCCACGCAAGGTGGATTTGTCCTTGATGCTTATCCTGGACATTCCAACTTGGCAAAGTTAATCTCGTCTATACTTTACGTGTTTGTGGTTTTGATGTGATCATAAGAGTTAAATCAATCAAGAAAACTACTATTCCAAATTCGATGGAAACCCAGCCTAAAAGTTAGCTGCTGCAAGTCCAAACAACTCCAAGCAGTCAGGAACGACCAACGCACTAGCCATAAAGAACGATGCTCAAAGCTTGTAGAATTAGTAATGCTATCTTCCATTTGCTTGAACTGAGTTGACCACAAAATGCACTGAAAACCTCCAGAGACTTCTCATGTAAACTCTGGTGCTTCCCCTTCTGTGGTACGATGACTGGTTCATAAAAAAATTGATATAATGCCAAAGTTTTTGTAAACACAGCGAGCTGTCAATATTGCCAATTTTCCGAGTCCACACTATTTATTCGAAAGTATAAGCTAGCACAGGTTCATTTTTCCTACTCTCATATCAGCAGTAAACCAATGTCTGGTTTTCCAATTCCCCAGGAAATGAAGATTTATTCTCTTTGCAGGGATTTATACCAATAAATTATCGATACTCTTTCACATTGCCAAAATTTCACAGTTGGCATCAAAACTGAATTGCATATTACGCTTATTATCGATAAGAAAATTAACGTTAGATTCACTTATAACGTCTCAGCTAGAGATGTCCATCACTTTTCTGACTCAGTTTATTGAGAGGGATGACAGTCTTTATTGCTCAAGCTTTTCCTAGGTGTTTATTGTTGCACTGAAATTGAAGTGTAGCTGGATATGATTTTTAGTTTGCCAGAGCTGTCACTGTGTATCAGCAACATCTGGAACTCCATAGATTCCTTGCTGATAGGAGTATACACCTGTACCATCAATATGGAGTAGTTTAATGGCACTTCGCAGCATGATTAAGTGCCATTCAATGGCTGTCCACTAATTTGCGTAATTATCGCACGCGTATTTACATGTAACTATGTAAGGTACTTCCGTGCTTTTCCTCGTGAAAAGTGAGGGAAAATTAATTGCTTGCTTGAGTATAGTTTGGCAGTTAGGATTGCTGGAGACTCTTGAATTACTCATCTAGTTCCTGATTTGCTGAATCATTATCACAATCTTCTTGCTGAAGATTGGACATCCTAGTAATTTGTCAGCCGACAATTTCTGCATAAGTGAGATTTTTGCTATTTTAGCAAAAATAACTTCAAACAGCGCTAATGCTTGAAGAAATCTTGTTGAAGTTGGAAATGTTAAATTCATTTTTCTAGGACATGATAATTGGCACCGCATGTAGAAATCCATCCGAACTCCATCCAAATCCGGGACTGATACGAATTCTGTCTCTTGGAGCAGTATAAGAAACAGGGGAAGCAGAGTAGAATCGTACTATGAAATACTGAATGGGAGAAACATAACGTGCAATTTCAGATAAATGCCATTTTACCAGAATGCAGTTCCAAATATCAGTCGAAACTGTCATTTCATACGTGCAAGTTGCCCCCAAAATCATTGCCTAATCAATCCAAGGGCCATTTGCACTTGCAGCCTGCATCCTCTTTCTGTCAAATTACTTAGCATAAGGTGATATCAAGCCTGGGATCTGCACTCTGCAGCCTCTTTCTGTTGATATTGTTAGAAATCTGACAGCCTCATCCAAACCTTTTTTGTGGTTATTTTTCCATTGATTATGGTAGATATTACATCAAAACACATTGAAAATTACTTATCAGGTTATAGTTTTGCCTAATTAGATGACGATTCTAGCGGACCACTGATTAAAAAAAAATCTTTGGCTTTACTATTGAAAGAACATCGACATTAACACGTAGTTAACATGTGACTAAGGTCTTTTGCAGGGACCGTTTCTCTCTTCTCTGTAAGAGTCCCTCTCTCTCTCTTGGAAGAGCTCCATCTCTATCCATGGTGATAGTGTATTCCAAGCCCTAAATCTCCAAGCCCTAAATCTCCCAACATCAATGAATCCCAATACACTTGATGACCAAAAATCTCCTCAACCCGCACACAGACCACTAAAATGGATGAACCCATCGTCACAATGAAATCTCTCCTCACTGTCATCATCTATTATCACGCATTACAATAGCCCCTTACGAGTATGGACGGAGTCTGGAATTTCTGGAATTTCTGGGCAAAGCAAGGTGCGTGAAATAGAGACAGCAATGGTATTCGAGCTCCCTTCATCCACGCTTTTTCGACTCCAGCACTCGGTATGTGTAGGATTTGAAGTGTTTCCTTTCCTGGGTAAGTCTTGGAGGATGTCCTGAATTTGCACCTGTAAATAAGAGGTTGCAATGGAGAATGAATCAGTTAAAGAGCGCAGGTTGGCTGCACTATGTAGACGAATGGGGCAAATGTGGTCAGAGGATTTTGTAGCCAACGTGTTTGAAGAAATTCCAGAGGATAAATGGACAGCTTGTAATCTCATACTGCTAGGGAAACTATTCTCCAGGCCTCATGTAAACTTTCCGGCCTTTTTATCCACAATGAAGAAGGCTTGGAAGACTGAAAATATAGTGTGTGAGGTAGTGCAGTCGGGCCTATTTTCGTTCACTTTCAGAGAGGAAGCTGATTTGAAAAGAGTCTTAGATGCTAGCCCTTGGTGTTTCTCGGGAAACCTGCTCATTCTACAGAAACTACAACCAAAGGTACCTATCCACAGGCATGTCTTTACTCATTGTGCATTTTGGGTGCAAGTGTTGGGAATCCCGATAATTCGAATAACTGAAAAGACAATGCTGGAGGTGGTTGGGAAGATAGGCAAGGTGGTGGAATTGAAAATAGACGGCAAAGATGGCAGTCCTTGTAAAGTGGGAAGAGCACGTGTGATGCTAGACTTAACACGCCCCCTATGGCCAGGAGCATTGGTGAATTTCGATGATGATCAAATATGGGTGGACTTTAAGTACGAGAGGCTTCCTTACTATTGCTATTCATGTGGCCGAATAGGCCATTATGCCAAAACCTGTGAGGAAATCCCTTATGAGGAACCAAAGTCGGGGGAGGAAGCAGCTGGAAACTTCGGATCTTGGCTGAAAGCGGAAGCAAAGGAAAATAGCCCTTTCTGGAAAATGTATTATGGGGAGGTGATACCTTATGAGGAGCAAGAAATAGTTGAGGAAACTCCACCGACTGGTACTATGAAGGTCCCGACCAGTACTGAGAATTATGAGAAGCAGTTGACCTATCCTATGGAAGCTCAATCTTCAGCATTACTAAAGTTAAAAGGGAAAGGCATAGCTAGTGAGTCCATGGTCGTGAAAGGCAAAAGAGACACAGGTCCTCTACTTCTCCTTTCGGATTCATCATGGGCAGAAACAGTGCTGGACAGCACATCTACAACCCACAAAAAGAGCAAGAAGGGCCATATTCCCCCGGCGAGCAAGAAAATGAAGAGGGCAAAGAGTTACAATTTACAGGGGATGGATGCAAATGCGATTGATGAGACTATGCTTCTCGAAACACCTATCCAAGTAGATAAAGGAGTGCATGAATGGGCTTTGGTGGCTAGCCCTAATAAGCCACCGGGGGATAAATGAAAGTTTTGAGCTGGAACTGTCAGGGATTGGGGTCTGCCCTGACAGTCCAGCATCTCAGAGCCCTTGTGGCTCTTGATAGACCCGACTTGGTGTTCCTTATGGAGACAAAGAACAGAAAAACAGTGGTGGATAGAGTTAAGCAACAACTTAAGTTCAAGGAGTCATTTATCATCGATCCAATTGGCACGGCAGGGGGACTAACAGCAATGTGGAATGAGGAATTACAGGTGGAGGTAAAGGAGCACTCAAACGAGCTGATCGATATTATATGTAGGGATCCTACTTCCGGTACCCTGATGAGAATATCATTTCTACACGCATCTACTGATTTCCAGAAGAGGATTTGTTTATGGCAGAAACTTCGAGCAATCCACCATATCAACTCACTACCATGGATGTGCATGGGGGATTTCAACGAGGTTCTTAATTTATGGGAAAAAGAAGGAGGACGAGGGATGGATCATTACCGGATGGTGGCTTTTAGGGAAGTGCTGAATGACTGTGCATTAATGGATATTGAAAGTAAGGGGTGTGCCTATACATGGTCCAATAACAGAGGGGGGGAAAATCTAGTAAGAGAACGGCTTGACAGGGTGTTATGCAACATAGAATGGAGAGTGGCGTTTCCAAATGCAGAGGTTGTTGCTTTGCCAGCATTAGGTTCTGACCATAGTCCTCTTATCCTCACTCTATACCCGAATATCCTCCGAAGGAAAAAAGAGTTTCGCTTTGAGGCATATTGGTTAGAAGACCAAGAATGCAGAGATATAGTTAAAGGAGCATGGAATGATCATCATAACACACTGGGAGATGTAGTTCAAAAATCACAAATGGTGGCTGGTGCATTGGGAACATGGAGTAAAAGGAAATTCTCAAACGCACATAAGCAAATTGAACTTTTAAAGAGAAGACTTACTGTGCTGACTAATAGTCCAGAAGGAGCTAAGTTCAGGGAGGAAATCAAACAAATTAAAGAGCGGATTGAACAGTTATGGAGGCAGGAAGAAATGTATTGGAGTATGAGATCCCGCATAAACTGGTTAAGGTGGGGGGATAGAAATTCCAAATACTTTCATGCTACTACGGTCCAGCGAAGGGTACGGAATAAAATCACAATGCTGAAAATGGATGATGATCATTGGTGTCGGGAACCTAAAGCACTAAAGCGACACATTGGCCAGTTTTACCAATCCCTCTACACCACTGAAGGTCCTAGAAATTTTCAACCTATCCTAGATCAATGCCCACAACTTGTTAATGCAGAAATGAACGAGTCCTTGATGAGGAGGGTAACAATGGATGAAGTAAAAGAGGCGGTTTTTCAAATGGGAGCCACTAAGGCACCTGGACCAGATGGGCTTTGTGGGCAATTTTATCATCATTATTGGACTGACATTCAGCAAGATATATTCCAGATGGTTGATAGCTTCCTCACTACGGGTACTTTCGATCCTAAACTGAATATGACACACATTGTTCTCATTCCAAAAGTAGCAATTCCAGAACATATTACTCAATACAGACCCATCAGTTTATGTAATTTCAGTTATAAGGTTATTTCTAAAGTAATGGCTAACCGTCTTAAGCTATGGCTTCCGGAAATTATTGCCATAGAACAGAGTGCCTTTGTGAGTGGAAGACAAATACAGGACAATATCTTGATAGTTCAGGAGGTGCTACATCAACTGCGCATTCGAAAGAGGAAAAAGAAAGTTCAGGCAGTTCTTAAATTAGACATGCAAAAAGCATATGATTGAGTTGAATGGGATTTCTTATGTGAGTGCATGAAGAAAATGGGATTCTGCAAGGAATGGGTCCAGTGTGTGAAACAGTGCATTTCCACGGTATCTTTTAGTGTGAAAATTAATGGAGAGTCGATGCAACAATTCCACCCATCTCGAGGCATAAGACAGGGAGATCCACTTTCGCCTTACTTATTCATTATTATGGCAAATGTGCTATCTATACTAATGAGCAGGGCAATATCAGATGGAAGCTTGAGGGGAATCAAACTAAATAGGTGGTGTCCAACTCTATCTCATCTCTTATTTGCGGATGATGCCATATTTTTTTTGGATGGAACGATTATGGAATGTCAAAACCTGGCGAATATCCTAAACCAGTATTGCTATGCATCAGGGCAGGCCATCAACTTAAACAAGTCAGGTATTTTCTTCAGCCAGAATTGTCCATTAACTCTAAAGAGAAACCTGGCAAATCAACTACGAGTCCCTATTATAGACAAGACTGGCAAATACTTGGGAATTCCGTCTGACTGGGGACAATCAAAAAAGCATATGTTTGCATGGATCCTAGCAAGGGTCAACTCGAAGCTAGAGGGCTGGAAGGAGAAATTGTTGACTAAAGCAGGGAAAGAGGTACTTATCAAAACAGTTGTACAAGCTCTTCCACAGTATGCAATGTCTATTTTCAAGATACCGATCTCTATTTGTAAAGCAATAGAAAAAAGAATTGCGTGCTTTTGGTGGAAACAAATTGTTGACCGAAAAGGAATTCATTGGAAGAGCTGGGAATCTTTGAGAACAAGGAAGGACACCGGAGGATTGGGGTTCAGAGACTTAGTTTCTTTCAATAAGGCTATGCTAGGGAGACAAGCGTGGCGACTTGTTCAGGATCCAAATTCCCTATGGACAAAAGTTGTTAAAGGTATTTATTACCCAAAAGGAGAGTTTTGGCGTGCTGGTAAGGGTACTCGCCCCTCATGGGGATGGCAAAGTCTGCTGATAGGAAGGGAAGTGATTGAACCGGAGATGAGATGGCTGGTGGGAGATGGTAAGCAGATCAGAATTAGGGAAGATGTGTGGCTACCTAGAGGTCGGATCGGAGGAGGTGCAAATCTAAACGAACCAATGACTGTCGCGGATCTGATTGTACCCGAAGAAAAAGAATGGGATGTGGCGAAGCTCCAGGAAATGTTTGACGAGCAAGTTATCCATGAGATCCTTTCAATACCGCTCAGCTCAAACTCATCAATGGACAGAATAGTGTGGACGGGCAATAATACGGGCTCCTATTCGGTCAAAAGTGGCTATAACAAAATATGTTCCCAGAAAAAACAGTTGAAAGAAAACCAACCATCATCGTCATATCAACCACCCCGAGGTCTATGGACAACAATTTGGCAAACCCCGCATTACCCAAAAGTGAAATTTTTCCTATGGAGCGTATGTAATAATGCGTTACCGACAAGAGAAAATCTCTACAAGAGGAAAATATTACCTGATCCACTTTGTCCCATTTGCCACAATGCCCCAGAAACTCTCGAGCATCTCCTCCTCTTATGTTCCTGGACGAAACGGATATGGTTAGATCCTCGCATACTATTGACTACAGCCACTGAGAAAGTCACTAGAATGGATAAATGGATCTCGGAGAACTTGTTTCACCAGAATGAGCGGAAATCAAACGCCCTCCTTGCAGGTATTTTATGGTCGATATGGAAAGCAAGAAATGCATGGGTTTTCAAATCCAGTCGACTAAAACCACAACAAATCGTGGAGGAAGCAAGCTATGATCTTGAACTCTACAGAAAATGGAGCCCCAACACCACAATGCAGAACCTAAAGGATGAGCAAGTTGGGAGAGGGGAGGAGTGGATACCACCGACAACAGGCGAGCTGAAATTGAACGTGGATGGGTCTTGGAGTTGCACCTCAAACCAAGGCGCGGTTGCTGGGATTTGCAGAGACCATCACGGGCGGCTTGTGGGTGGATTCGCCAAGAAAATCCTCGCTCCATCTGCCCTTGTAGTAGAAACCCTAGCTCTAAAGGAAGGGTTGTGCTTCGTAGAGAAGACACGCACGAGTGGCCTTCAGTTCAACGAACAGGGGAGATCAAGTAAAGTTGTTCCTGTTCAGATCGCCACAGACAACTCGACAGCAGCAGAAGCTATCCTGGGCCGGGCCGAAATACCTTGGGCTGTTCAATCGGTGGTGGCAGAGTGTAAACAAAAGCTGGGTTCATTACCTGCAGTGTCCATGGGCTTCAATCCGCGAGAAACGAACCGGGCAGCGGATTGGGTCGCGAAGGCTTGCCGCGACAATTCCCTTGCGCCGAACTGGTTGTCTTATCCTCCTCACTGTCTTACGTCTATCTTATGTTTGGACTTGGGTAAATGTCCTCGTTTTGTTCCCAAGAAGAAATGAAAGAAACCTCTTATGACCAAAAAAAAAAAAAAAAAAAAAAAAAAAAAAAAAAAAAAAAAAAAAAAGTCTTTTGCGAACCTTTTTTTCCTCCACCAGTGCGTATTTCGCAATAATAATCGCATAGTATGCATTTTCTTTGTGGCGTCATAGTGGGCATGCAGCTTCGTATGGTCTCTTCAAAGGTTTTCCCTGATAATTCAGTAGAAATTGTTATCAGAAGTTGTCTCTGGGGCTGTGTTTTTTGTCCAAAATTCTCATTCTAATATCAAAAGGTTTCCTGAATCAATTGTTCGATTGCACAACCCGGAGGCTTTAATGTTGCGGGCCCGTGAAAATCTCACTGAATTACTTGAATGTATTGAGAAACTGATTAATCTACGATTTCTTGATGTCAGAGAAACTCTGTGTCTAATAGCTATGCCACTATTTATAGGTATGTCCGTCCAAATTTGTTGTTATAACCAAAAACAGGTTGAGACTACATGAGTTGAAAATAAAACTGAATGCACCTTGTAGGGAAATCATTCATCTCCAAGTTGCATAGGGTTCGAGAGCATGTCAATTTACCCACGAGAGACGCACTGTGCAGTGGACCATGCAGTGATTGAAGATTATGAAAATTTCCAGAATTTGTATTCATTTATAACCGAATGACTAGCTTGAACAAAAAAAAAAAATGCACAAGGACGACATATAATGAATTGTAAAATTTTAGGGACCGGCGGTTCATTATCTCTAAAGTTTTTGCACAAGTTTTATGAAGAGAGTCTTCTAAAGATTTTGTTAAAAGTGAAATGTATTGCTTTCTATACTTTTCCCACAAAATCAAGGCAATAACACTTTCAAGGAAATGATCTACACGTCTCAACATCTTTTCCCGTTTCCACCTGCATTATTTTCTTGAACATAGCTGTTAGAGAGTATCATGATGTAAAAATTAATCTCCACTATGAATAAGTTGACTGTTACACTGGTATCGATTCTTCGTTGTTGGCCAAAGACCCTAGTGTAGATCAAATGCCATTTAGCAAAAGACCAATTTTCCACCCGCATTATCCTAGTGCATTTTGCCGTACCTGACATTTGAATTGGTGTACCTCATAGATACTTTCACAGTTTTCAATGAAAGGCTGAGATTTATTCTTTAGTGGTTTGCGGTCACTGATCTCCTAGGATTTGTAGGAGTGCCCGAAGGTGAATAATAACTTTTTATGCCTTTTACACAAACATGGGATACATACTAAATTAGACTTGGACCACCGAAAATTACAAGATCCATATCAATTATATGTGAGTCCCATTAAATTTAACAGTCTAAATTCAAATTAAGATGAGGGTATGTCAGGTTCACTAAATACACAGTAGAAAAATGAGAAAAGGAAAAGTGACCGGTTGTTGTACCGCATAAGTTGCGCTCATTGCGTTGGGTTGTACCACACCCAAATAGGAAGCCCACTAAGGCTCCGTTTGGCAACCACTTTGCCAAGTACCTTTGAGCCCCTAAAGATCTTTGGGCTAAAGTAGGGGTGTTTGGCAAAAATATTTGAAGTCCCCTTTGGAGAAGGCCAGCCTTGTGAAGGCTGAAAGCCCAAGGCAGGGGAGGACTTGCCTTGGGCTTTCGGCTTTTTCGGCATGCTTGCTCGGAGTACTATTCATATTTTTTTTTTCCGAAATTGTCCTTACGAACTTTTGATTTTTCCGTTTTTTGCCCTTGTGAGGATCACTGTTCATCTTCTCCGTCGAGAGTGGCCCTGGCGGCAGCTGCTCGGGTCAGTGTTCCTTCTCCGTCGGTGGGGCCGACGGCAATGCCGAAGTCGCTATCATCGGCGGTCCCGCTTAATCGCCGGCGGTCACATGACTCAGCGTTCTCGGCGAGGCTCGCGACTCAAAGCACCCCTCGGCCAGGCCGTACACCCAAAGTTCACCACCGGCCGAGGCTCGTATGCATTCGTGGTTCTACCTTGCCGAGGTCCTCCCCACCGTATGGTTGTAGTCTTCGCCGACGGTGTCAAGCGACCGCCGCCTGTGGTGTATCCGTTGGCGCTGGAGGCGGTCGCCAGATGGCGCCGGTTGCTGACGCCACCGCAAACTCGTGATCCGGTTGGGCGCGAATGCGGCGTCGTTAGCGACGCTGCTGACCGCCAAAATTTCGGTGATCCGGGTTGGCATGGAGGAAACGCGAGCATGCTTTACACGCCACATGCATCTTCGGCCCCGTGATCCGGTTGCGGAGAAGGATGTCGGCGCGACGCGACTTCACCGTACCGTATCCGGTAGCCGTAGAGGTCGCGCACGGGCATTCATGATGGCGCCGCCCCAGATCCGGGGTCGCCGGAGGTCGCCGGGGGTCACCGCCGGCCGCCGGCTGCCTCTGCCCTTGCTGGTTTTCATTTTTTTATTTTTCTTTTGATAATTTTTTTTTTTCACAAAAGCCCTTTGTCCCCCAAACACTATTTTGCGCAAAGGTACTTCACAAAGGGCTTCTAAATTACAATTTACCAAACACAGTTTGCATTTTGGAAAACACCTTTAACTCAAATGTCTTTGCATTTTCCTAAAGACTTTCCCCAAAAGTCTTCCCAAACGCACCCTAAGAAGGAGCCATACAAAAAAGCAAATGGAAAAATCATTACTATTTTCTTTTTTTTTTATTCACATAAATTTATGTGAATGTAGTTCAAACTCATTAAAATTTATATCGAATTAAATTTTGTTACTTTAAATTCATAAAAATTAATTTTTTTGAACTTTAACTAACTCATATGATTCAACTTATTAAATATGAGTTAAAAATTAGTTTTTTTTATCACGTCAACACCTCTAGCGATGAAAAGCTTATATTTTAATGGATAAGGAGAACAAAAGGTTGTCCATCTTCATTTTGATTTGGGCGGCCACATGATCCCAGTGCAACGAGAACTAACAAAAGGGAAGGGTTAGCCGGTTAAAGAAGTAAATTGCCTCATTAAAGACGACAAGATTGTGTGTGTCCCAAGCACATCTTGCTCGCCTTTTAAGGCAAGAGAAGAAGTAATTGCAACATGAACACTTTTGCCAAAGTTGCCGAGCTGAGAGGCTCTTTAAGGAGTAGCATCATGTGAAACTAATTTTCCAACGTGAACACCTTGACTCCAACGCAAAATATTGATTCTTTCAGTTAATGGGGTCAAGGAAAGCTTTTTTTTTTTTTTGGTCGGTGGGTCGAGGAAAGCTAAAGGTCGGCCATTTTGATTTGATTGGTCACACGGTCCAATTGCAAAAAGAAAGTAACAAAATATCCTCAAAAGTCTAGAGTGAAGTAGTCTTGGCCGAAGCCGAAGATGACTATTAACTTTCTATGCCTTTTATATATACATACATACATACATACATACATACATACATACATACATACATACATACATACATACATATATATATATATATATAGAAATAAGTCTTATATGAGTCTTGCCAAATCTAATTGTCTAAATTCAAATTAAGATGTCGAGTTCATTGAGGATATGTTTGGTAATATTTTTATTTTCGAGAATAATTTTTATTTAGAAATATTTTTTTTTTCATTTTTTTTGGGAACAAATAGATAGATTTTATTATTTTTATTTCAAATTTATTTCTTGTACACTTTTCTATTTCAAAAAATAGAAAAATTAGCTGATATTGTCATATTAATTTCTGTTTTTTTATTTTCATGAAGAAAATAATTTAAAAAAATAGAAAAACGGCATGACTACCCAACAAGACGTGAATAATGAGTGACATATCACATGGACATTGGTCAAAGGAACAGACAAAGGAGAGAAAAAGCTCACGCGGTTGTCGTACCACATGAGTTGGCCTCCACATGTTTGGGGTGCGCCACACTTGAGCATGAGGCCCACTAAGAAGGAGCCATGTAAAAGCAAATGGAAAAATCATTACTACTTTATTTTTATATTTTTGAGTAACATGAATTACATGTGAATGTAGTTTAGACTCATTAAATTTGTATGCAGTTAATTTTTTTTTTTTTTTACTTTAAATTCGTAACAACCCATTCTTTAAATTTTTGCTAACATATATACAATCCAACTCACTAAATAGGAGTTAAATTGTAGATTTTTTTTGCCCATTTCCACGGGCAGGGAAAGCAAAAGGTTGCTCATACCCCTTTGATTTGCACGGCTAGGTGGTCCAATTACAAGGAGATCTGACAAAAAAGATGAGGGTTAAAGAAGCAAATTGCCTCATCAAAGACATCCACGGTAAGATTGTGTGCATCCTAAGCGAAGGAAGGCAAGAGAAGAAGTAATTTCCAACACGAATACTTTCGCAAAAGTTGCCAAGTGGACGATTGCGTGGCTTTTTAAGGAGTGGCAAATTTTCCAGTGTAAACACGTTGACTCCTACGCAAAATATCTCGATTCTTTCAGCTAATGGGGTCAAGGAAAGCCAAAGATCGCCCGTCTTCATTTGATTTGACTAGTCACGCGGTCCAATTACAAAGAGAAAATAACAAAATATCCTTTAAAGTCTATAGTGAGGTAGTCTTGCTCAAGGTGACGATTAGCTTTCTATGCTTTTTATACAAACATGATATATATGTGTGTAAAAGATTTGGACTATTGAAAATGAGTTAGAAAGTAGATTTTTGATTAATTTTAATGCCTCTAGCAAAGAGAGACTTTCGTTTCAATGGACAAGAAAAGTGAAAAGTTAACCCATCTTCACTTTGATTTTTGTAGCCACGTGGTCCAATTGCAAGGTGAACTGACGAAAGCGGGCTAATTATGTAAATTGCTAGTGTTAATGGTTTGGTTCGTTTTGGATTACTAATAAGCGAGAGTTGAATTGAATTGAATTGCGACTAGTGTCAAAAATTCGATTATGTGAGTTTGATTTTTCAGTTTTTCTTTTTATGTTGTACTTACTAGAACCAAACTGAATTAAATGACAAAGGAGAGAGTATTTAAGTTGATCCTTTAATTTTTATTTAGAATTTTGATTTGATTTAATTAATTCAATCAGAATAATCCAAACAAAAAAAAGTATTTTTTTTTAATCATCCGAACTTACTCAAATAAAAAATATACAGAATTTCGATCCATTTCGGTTCCGTTCAAATTACCACACAAAAGACGCGCAATCCGCGGCCAGATTGCGTGGATCCCCAGCAGGTCTGGCTCATCTTTTGAGGCGAGAGAGGAAGCAATTTCCAGTTTGAATACCTTGCGGAAGTTGCCAAGCAAAAGTGATGATCGCGTTACGACAAAAAAGGAAAGAAGGGCGATGATTGTGTGGCTCTTGCGGAGAAGCAACGAAAATATCTAGAGAGTCTACAGCGAGGTGGTCTTGCCAATTTCGAGGAAGGAAGGTTTGTTTCGGTGTCTTGTCTTGGTCAAAAAGGTGAGGGTGAAAAAGCAGTACGATTGCCTCGTGACAGAAACGCAATCCTCTCCACAAGATTGCGTGTCTCCTTCAGGGCAAGAGTGCAAAGTAAAGCTTTATTTGAAGTCCGAGTGCTCTAGACCCAGGAGCAGGAACGCCAATCACCGTAAGTCACTTGAGACACTCGTCTTTCGCTCTGAGATTTCTGGCTTTGATAGCTCAAGATTGAGGCGTGAAGGTGATCTCATAATTGTGCTGCTTTTGAGGCTCGGACACGACTTGATGTGCTTTAAGGTAACTCCCTTTTAGACATTAAACCCCATCCGAGTAAATTCCGTCTCTGCATCACTCCTCTAGATGAGCCGGATAATCTATTACATTTTGATAGAAGGAAATAAGAACATTTGATTATTACTCATTGCATGACATCTAACATCCTTAAAAGCATGCACAATATAACATGTGAAATTCCATCGACTTTTTCAAAATCACGATCGTCACAATTATTGCAGATTTTTCTTACTACGTTCCTCTTATTCAAACTGATCAGTATGAGTGGTTGGACTGGTTAAACCTGGTGGAATTTGATAGTTCTCTCTCTCTCATATTTCTCACTTTCTGTATCTTTTACATCCGGCCTCTCTCTTGCAGAACAATTCAAGGCTATCATCTACAGTCCTCGCTCACTTTCTTTGTTCATTTCCCTCATAAAAGTTCTCGGCGAGGCTTGTTTAGGGTCTTCTCTCTCCGAACTCGCACCTCTCTTTGCATCTTAGCACGCAGAAGGTAATCGCTTTTTCATCTCTTATTAGCGTGTCATTTCTGTTGATTTGTTGCGGCTGAACTAGCGTGTTTTGGGCTCTTTTCGTCTGATGTGGGTGGCTGTTAACTTGGTGTGTCACCAGCTCATAATTGACTTCCGTAGAAAAGGGAAGCGTTTGCTTTCAGACCTTAGATGTAACTAATCATGTGGCCTCTGTCTTATCGTTCGTTTGCATCGTAACTTAGTGTCGATGCTTTATCGAGCTAGAATGAGTTGGAATGCAAGACGCTCTAGATTCTATTGCGCGCAAAATTGCCAGTATTCGCCTCAAGCCAAGGACCGTATTTGACCGTCCTTTACGGATTGTGAGGTTTCTTTGTCCCTGAAGGTCTAAGATCAATTAAATACAAAATGAAATACAAAAGAAAAAGTAGTAGGCCAGTTCGCGGCAAGTTCCAAGATCGGGGGGGTTCTATTTTCAATTCCGAAAATTGAGAACATGCTCTAATAGGTAGGTTTCAGGGTTTTGGTATGGAATCAATCAATCACCCATAAAAGCAAGTACTCACTTAATCAGATTTTATTCACAATTTTTCCTTTGACGATTATAGGACATTCTAGATGAATAATTTGTTGTATTCCTTGAATTATTGGACAAGATAATCCTAAAAAGTATATTGCCTTTCACCTCTAACTCATTTTCTTCCTTCAAAGTTTTGAAAATCCTGAAAAAAGGGTAAAAAAAGGTTGAATGAGTAATGACGAGAATAGTTCGGTGATTAAATGTTGATCAATTATTTAAATTTCAAAGTTTGAAGAGAATAGCTCAGTGATGTCATATCAGGTTAAAGTGGATTCATTTTGTGTGACATTGCTAATATGTAAGGTCAGCGGGAACAAATAAAAGAGAAATAGCAAAAACCTTTTGTTATCTCTATCTCGTTTCCAAATTCATTTAGAATATGACAATTTTTTGAAATTAAAATGTAAGATCACATTCCTAATCACTAACTAGGCCCTTTCTTCATATCTTCCACACATTTCCAATTTCGTTTGAACTCTTTTATCACCTTTTAAATGATTTATCAAATTATGATTTTTAATAATCAAACAAGAACATAACCTTTGCTTATTTATTTTAATGATTGCAACTTGCTTGTACACAGATTCTAGTTTTTTATAGCCCAAGTAAGAATTTAACATCGTGAGCGGACCAAGCCAACATCTTTTGACTTGACTAGAGGGTGAGATACAAAAGAAGATAAGGCAAGGACTAAAAGCATCTGCAATTGCTTCTGTTCAATCAATTACAAATTTAATTAAAGATTTCGTGTTAATCTGTTCTTGCTTGGTAAAAATATTTTGGTGGGGCCAAGACTTATGGATGAATATGTAATTTTTTTTTTAAATAATTGGGTTTAAGCATAATTTCCGAGAGTTGGCCGGGGCAGGGCACCCTTAGCCCCTCATTAAATCCACCCATATTGTCAGACATTTTGGATGTGGCAGGAGAAGAACTAAACAAGGAGAAAACTCAGGAGGGCATTGGGAATATATACTGCTGAGAAAGTTGATAACTTAATCAGTGGAGGTTAGAGAGTTGATAACTTAATTAGTAATGAGGGCGAGGATATGGACATGGATGACCCATTTAGCACGAATGGTTCGGGAAGGCCTACCATTGCTGGGGGAGAGCTTACTCTTTTTTTTTTTTTGTTTGGGTTGGGTCAAAAGCTAACTCTCATTGAGATTGCGTGAACGAAAATATACTTAGAGAGAAAGAGTTTGCATATTTTGGCTCTTCACTTTTCTAATTTTTAAATGACAATTTCTTAGTTCACGACTCACAAATTTGATTGCCGTTTCCTTTAAAGTGTTTCCTTTTCAATTGATTACGAAGATTTGATATTAGATTTTATGAATATCAATAATCAGCACTTTGATGAAGGTAGAGATCAACGTATATGCATGTGCTTTCAAATAGATGCTTACATTAAACCACTGATCAAAGGCATGATTGGAGCAAATATGAAAATTTCCTAGAGGACTCAAGTGCATATGACCTTAATAAATCTGAACCTTTGTTATTATTGAGTCTCATGTGAAAACCACATAATATAAGAGTTGAGATTCATTAGGGGATATGCATTTGAGAATGCCTAATGAAATATAGGAATCAACATGTTAGCTTTAATTAATTTTACATGTGGGTGACATGTTTAATTTGTAATTAACCAATAAGAGATATGATTAATGAATATCTCCTCGATTAGGAAAGTCCATGCATCAAGAGGATGAGGTCCATGGGAAAGAGAAGATGTGCATTACACTGCTCCAAAACAACAACTTGTAGTATTGGATTAATCAATAGACACCCTCCTAAGAAAACTCATTCAGTAAATATTGTGTACATACGGAAATCAGGTGCTTTCTATCTAGCCTTTTCACTTGTTTATCTACATCTTTTAGTGGAGCAGAAGGCATCTTCTCTTCATTAAACATTTTAGTGTTAGTAATCATTCATAATGCATGTGCTCTCCACCAAAGATTAGGAGCCTTGACTATAGAGCACGCATGTAGAGATGAAGATTAGCCATTCTCTTCTTGTCCATGAGTGGACACAACCCAATGATGTTGCCTTGACGAGAGGGCGCGGTCCATTGGAAAGAAAAGATGCACGCCTAAGTCAATAACTTTTACTATTCAATTAGTCAACAGACTGACTTGATCATTAAACATTTTGGATTCGAAATCGTTCAGAAATCATATGCTCTCCTCCCAAAAAGCACGTGCTCTGCCTATTCATTTGCTTATCTACTTCTTCTTGTGCAGCAGGTTGGCATCCTCTCTTCATTTTTGTCTATAAGATTTCTATGGGGAAAGGGCAAAGTCTGAGCAAAATAAAAAGAAAAAGAAAAAGAGCGCAAAAAAAAGGAGCAGTAAGGGAGAAAAAGAGAAGAATTGCTGAGAAAGAGATCATTGATGGAGCATCTGCTTCTTCGTCCTTACCTTCCATACCCACGGGAGGAGGTAGCAATCAATACGATGTGTTTTTGAGCTTCAGAGGCTCCGACACTTGCAATGAATTCACTGATCACCTTTACCGCAATCTAATCAGTGTAGGGACTGTACCGATTTATGTGTTCATGGACGATAACAGCCTTGAAATTGGCAAGGATTTTAATTCAGAGATTCTCAATGCTATCACGCGATCTAAGATTTCAATCCCCATCATCTCTGAAAATTATGCTTCGAGCAAATGGTGCCTCCGCGAGCTAGTACGCATCATGGACTGCCAGAAGAGCACTTCGCACACGGTGTTGCCCATTTTTTACAAAGTGCTCCCATCGGATGTGCGGCATCTAAATGGAAATTTTGGGGAGGCCTTCCGTTTGCGTAAGAAGCATTTTGATAAGGAGGACATTCAGGAAGGTCAACGAGCCCTTACAGAAGTGAGTTACTTGAATGGATGGGAATCTCAGAAATTTGCCAATGGGTACTTACCTTCTACCTGCACTTTCCTTTTCTAAGTTTTGTTATTTAGCAAAACCAATGTCATATGGATAAATTGCTTCCACTACAAGCTTACAAAACATCCCAAAATGTCCCAATGAATAAACCATAGTGGCCCACAGACTACAAACACTTGCGCTCCCTAAGATTTCCCCATAAAACTACACTAACAACATCTAAAACCTTAGGATCCCTTACTCAATCTTCCAAAGCTTGGTAACCGTCGGATAAATCGACCTCCTATTGCTTCACACATATCTAGGTTTAACACTCGCTGTTGTCAGTAACTTTCATTGGTAGGTGATCTATAAGTTAATTACAAGTCCTCCATTTAGGCCTGTGGGATACACTGATCTTAGAGGGATAACATCTTGTCCTCCTAAACTTTTTGCAACAAGAATTATTTACCTCCTATCCTTCAACTATTAGTGACCATTAGCCTCATAATAAACTCTTTACTTCTAAAGAATCTTAATTTGCTAGGTGCACCACCGTATCTTAATTCAATAAGATCTATCTATGTGACGGATGGATGAGACCAGTTAACATGCAAAATGTTGGTCTCATCCATCCTTCACATATATGTAGGTGTCTTTTGATGAGATTACTCGAAATTATGAAGTTATGATGAGTTTTGTTGTTTGACAGGCGTGAAGGAGAATTAGTGGAAGAAGTTGTCAAAACTATTCTGAGCAAGTTGAGACGTGATTTTCAGCTTGATATTCCAGATCACTTAGTTGGAGTTGACGATCATGTCAACAAAATTAGGAATTGGGTAGACATTCCTGCCAAGCATGCTCGAATGATAGGAATATGTGGCATGGGTGGGATCGGTAAAACAACTCTCGCCAAGGTCATCTACAACCAGTTGTCGAATAAATTCGAGCATTGTAGCTTCCTTCCAGATATACGAGAAACAACTCACAGCAAAGGCATTCTTGAACTACAAAATCTACTAATAGGGAAATACTACCAAGTGAACGTGGAGTATGTAAAGTTGATGATGGAATTAGTTTGATCAAATCTAGATTTAAAGGAATAAAGGTTCTCATTCTTCTAGATGATGTTGATCACCGAGATCAACTATATGCTTTGGCTAGAGAACGTGATTGGTTTTCGACAAAAAGCATCATCATTGTTACAACTAGATATGAAGCTGTTCTTCATCAACCTAAATTCGAGGTAGATTACGAGTATGAATTGACAGAATTAGATGTGGTGCATTCTTCATGTTTATTTAAAAGACATGCATTTTCCATGGGCGATTGTCCGAAGGATTTTGAGGGTATCTCTCATGATATCTTATCCACCATGGGTGGGCTTCCCTTGGCTATCAAGGTCATAGGTTCATACTTGTATGGAAAAACAGATGGAAAAGTATGGCAAGATGTGCTGGAGAAATTAAGAAATGAACCGGATAGAGATGTCCAAAGGACATTGAAGATAAGTTATGATGCATTGGAACCTACACAAAAGGAGATTTTTCTGGATATTGCTTGCTTTTTAATCAGCAAAAATAGTAAATATGCCGTTTACATGTGGGAGGACTGTAAGCTTTTTCCATATGTTGGAATTAAAGAGTTGAAGCTAAGGTGCTTAATTAAAATTGGAGATCGTGGTGAGTTTAGGATGCATGACCAATTGAGAGATCTTGGAAGGAGCATCTTTTGTCAAGGACAACCGCCCGAGAGATGTCTGAAGCCATGGCTCGAAGATAAAGCCTTGAGAAGTAATATGGAAATGGAGGTAACATATGGCTCTCTCTCTCTCTCTCTCTCTCATAACTCCATAAATTTAATGTGATCCATTTTAGTCTTTTATCTAGTATAAGCAGATAAATTGTGATAATAATTGGATTATAAGTGTCCCAATGATGAAAAAGTTACATTATTCGATCCAAATTCATTGATATAAATTACATCTGTCAAAAACTTAATTTTGCAATCAATTTAAGATTCTTTAACTACGATTATACACTGAAAATCTCGTTCACTAAAAGCATGTAATTTTATATCTACTTGAAACTATGGATAATCTAAAAGACTACAATAATTTAATTAAGATTGAAGCATATACATCATAGATCAGATAAATGAAGATGTTTTGAATTTTTATTCAAAACAGTAATGTACGACATAAGCTGATTATAATAACTAATAATTAACCAAATTAGTTGCGCTAAAGAAAAAATTTCACACTTATCACAGGTGCTTGCTTTCTAGTACGGTGGAATGTATTGTGGTGCTCCTATGAATTAGGAAATCGATGTTTGATACACTTTTTTTTTTTTTTTTATACATTTTGATTTTGAAGATACCTCTTCCCCCCACGAGGTATATCTATCTCTTTTCATTCTTCTTGTGTCTTAATAGCTATGATGGCAAAAATCACCTTAAGAATCTTATAGGGAAAATCCTTACAATGTTTTTAAGGTCGGATCACGTTGACCTTGTTCATCTCATGGATTTAGGTGTGTGATAAAGAGTGGATTTTCTTATTTTCCTTTCTTTGCTTCTTTCATTTCTCGTTGTCTGTCCTTCGCCTTTCTTAATAAACATTTCTTTCCTCTCCAACTTGTTTTATATTATTTATATTTTTTGGTACAATGCCCTTTTGTGCCAAAAACCCTCTACAAACTTGACAATTTAGAGGAAATGTCTTGCTTGTTATTATATCGATACCTTTTTCTTTACTAAATAACATTTTCAGCATGCAGATTGTCAATGTTCATGTCGTTTCATTATTATATATTTTCCATTTAGAGAAGCGTAGTAGGTTCATGACTGATCAGTGGGGGGAATTAACCTGTGCAATTAACCAAGAGATGTTGGGAAAGGAAAAAGCTTTATTTTCTCAATTTAATTTGAATTAGTTTGTTCATACCATTATAAAGAGCACATTCTTTTGTTGATTCAATAACTATTCTTAAGAGAAATAACATTGACCGTGAGTTTTTCACTAGTTAATACATAAAGTACGGATAATGACAAACGAGACAAACCATAAAATTAAGCCCAACCTAAAAAAGAGAAAAAAAGAATTCTATTTTTGGTTTGATAGTGTTCGTGGAAATTCATATTTCACAAAACAAATTTGTCTTTTCGCAATTCAGTTTATTCATAATATTTCCAAGAAACTAATGAAAAAAAATGCACTTTTTAATGTTGATAAGTCGATAATTTTTTTTTTTAATGTTTACTTATATCTCCTGCCCTATTGTATCTTTGCACTCGGCCTATAAATAACATTCCAAAAAAACCCAAAAAAAAAAAAAAGGTACTACTTTCAATTTGGAGCAGATACTGTTGTCACAAAAGTTCATGTGAAAGAAGAAAGGTGTCGAGTGTTGTGAAATATGGATTAACTAGTTGTGAGCCCATACCATGCATATGCACAAAACTAACATGAATAAATTTATCATGAAGATATAACTATAGTATCCTTATCTCTATTGGAAAAGCACATATAGATGGACAAATCATGTTCTTTGGAAAGACAGTTATAATTTATAAGTTGACAGTTCTTAATCTTTCATTATAGTAATTCAATCGGAATAAAAAATAAAAATAAAATATAAAAATCTCTCATTATAGTAAAAATTCAGGCGGGAAACTGCATTCGAAATACATTCCTTTTTTTCCCCCAATAACAATGGACATACTTCTCTTGGATGGAGTGCACAAGAAAAAGTTAAAATGTGCTAAAAATCGAATTATAAGGAATTTAAAAAGATATTAAATGAAATTGCATGAAATGGAAGCGCAATCAAAGGAAAATTACGAGGAAAGTAAAAAATGAACTTTGTTGTGCCGAGCCTGTCTGACCTTACCTCCGAATACCCCTTTTATACCAATGCCTCGTGTCGACCATTCTGTTTCTATGCCATTCACATGTAACTTCCACATGCATCATATGTTAAATGCATCAATTGTCTCCTGCGTCACTTGCCACATACATCCTATGACACCTAGTCCTATACTATTCTTTTCAAGGGAGAGATTTCTCTATTATTCTCTCAACCTAAATTTTCTCAAAATCAAGTTCATTATAAATCATATTCATTTAAATGAATCCATGGGCTATTTTCATCATTTAGCTCTTAAAAGGGGAAACAACCATCATTAATTGCAATTGCCCACTGTCTAAACATAGTTAAATATATATACACACACACATAAACATGTGTTTTGCTTCTCTTTTAAGAGGGAATTGTTCATCATTTGAAACATCAATTGGTGTCACCTGTTCAATTCAATATAAATGGTGTGCATAGCGTGGGTCATGTCTAGTCTATATCTAATATAACATGATACTATAATTATAAAAATGAGATTGGTGTCACTTTAGGTCCCTTCCAATTTTACTATTATTTAAGGATTCTCCTACTAATAAAAAGTATGGCAGAGGAGTGAAGTCTCACTTTGGTAGAGTACTCCTTCTCTAACCAACACATCCCCCACCTTTAACGGTTATATAATATTCTCTTCATCAACATGTCATACCATCCCCAATTTTTATCACAATTCTCTTCTTATTTTTAAGAGCTTAAGTTACGAAGTTCACATAAAAATAAGCATAATGTTAACATAACACGCGCGTAGCATGTGTATAGAGTATTGTGGACATTAAGCAAAATCCTTTTACAAAAATAATAACATTTCTAGGTCGAATTTTGCTTTTACGTGTTACAAATGCATTTTCTTGAACAGGTCGAGTGAGGGGCACTGCTAGCTTGAAATTACTTTGCTCTAGAAGTGCATGTTAACATATTGGTACTAATTTCTAATTTCTAATACACCTCTTGAGAAGCATGCCCATGCTAAAAACGAATGTCAATAATTTACATCAACATACCTCTAGAAAAACTATCTGACAAAAGTGGGTACTAACGGCTACCTAAATTCCATAATGGTGAAATACTCCATTAACTCTCATTGCCAGGTGGGACACCAGCTTAATTAAGTCCGACTGGACGGTTCAAACAAGAAATTATTTGCATTTAATAGTGCAAGGAATCAAACTCATATCATGATACACAAAAGCACCACTAAATGAGCAGCGTGGAGTTGCCTCTCAAGCATTTCAGCCAAATCTTTCAGAAAACTATCAACTGTACCTTATATTGCTTTTGGTAAATCCTAAAGAACCTAACCATAGAATAAATTGTAAAGAAAAAATAACTCAGTAGACATGTCTCCTTAGTGCCGAACTGAGCGTGGCCACGTGCCTGCTGTGATCCAGAATCGCACGCCCAACCGAGCGTGACTAGGTGCCCACTTTGATCCAGAATCGCATCTCTACGCTGTTCAAGCGACTGAGTCTTGCTGGAGGCCCAGCCACCGACCAGTAGCTTTGGCTACTTGCGATCTCTGTTATGGGCATCTCAGTCTATTCCTTTGAACGTTTACGCCATGTCAAGGTGTAGATTGAGTGGCGGCTTGATTTATTTGTGGTCAATCTCGAGATGCTAATCCAATATAAAGTTATCCAATATTGTCACTGATCAGCTAAGCTTTCGGGGGGAAAATAATAAAGTATTGTTGTTAATGTCAATCAAGCCGTCTGGGATTTTGTCACCATCTTCTTCCAATTAAATGATCTCCTTTAGCAACAAAGTTTAAGCGGTAGTTTTTGACTTATAAGATGCGAAAAGAAATGGTGCCAGTCTTGGGAAATGGACATACGTATCTTCACTTTTCTGTTTAGGTAACATAAGTAGATTTCTCCAGAAAGTTTCGTGTGGCAGAGTTTGCCAAAAGATGTTGCCCAGCATCGACAAACCTACTGTTCCATATGTCAAGACCTTAATCTAACTATAACAACATGTAAGGAAGTTAATAGTTCATTTTTAGTTGGTCTAAAGTCAGCCCTCTTCCAATTTCCATCAAAATCTAAAATATTATTCAAATGCTCAAGGTGTATTGCTAAAGAATGATTAAACACTTCATAACAATAGTTAACAAATTGAAAATCAGGTGCTTACTTAGCTACTTAACAAGTGACCCATAGGTACTCTTTAACATTCGTATGTTTTAAAAGGTTTCATGTATTTCCACTTTAATAAAAATCAAAGTACATACACTACAAAATTCCAAAAAAGCGAGAGGTAAGAATTGAGGTGTTTCATCTTGAATTTTTCAAAGCAAGAAAAAGTCTTCTTTTTATTTAAAATATTGTTTGAATTTAATTTTTTTTTTTATCAAAATACTATGTGTGTGTGTTTACCTCTCAACATTTATGTTTGGCGAGGGGGTAAAAAGATGACAAATTGTGAAAGTATGGGGTTTAGAGAAGCAAAAGTAAAAAATTAGAAGTTGATTCAGATACTCAATTGATTGATTTGATATGCAGAGTTTCCGCAATATCTTCCACAATAGCTTCGATTATTGGCCCCATGGTTGTTCCTCTACATGCACAAGTGAACTATTTAAAAACTTACCGAGCTCAAGGTTCCTTTCATTTTGCTGGATGACCATAAGTGGAGACTTTAATGAATTGTTTCCTGAACTAAGATGGCTTCGATGGTTATACATTGAACCCAATATATTTTCTTCGACAATCAATTTGCATCTATCTAAATTAGTGGTGCTAGAATTGTCACAAAACAAGCTTATAGAAGATTGGGGAGGATGGAGCTCGATCATGGTAAGATGGAAAAAAAAAAACATCTTTTATGATCTTTGCTTTGTTTTGTTTTATTGATTAAACTCCTTTTTGACAACCTTTTCCATTTTGTATAGGCGGCAAAGCAGCTAAAAGTTCTCGACCTTTCATACAGTCAGGAGTTAAGATGTACTCCTAATCTCTCGGCTTTCACGAAGTTGGAGATTCTCAACTTGTTCAATTGTTACAAACTTAAGCAAGTCGACCCTTCTATTGGCAAACTCAAGAGTCTCATTTCCTTGGACTTGTGTAGATGTCCTAATCTAAAAGAGCTACCCGAGGAAGTGGGGGAATTGCAAGAACTAAAAGAACTCCTTTTAATTTCTATTAGCATTACAAAGGTTCCTATGTCAGTCTATTCTCTAAGGAAGCTAGAGAAACTGGCTATCGGATCTTGTAGTTCGTTGGTTGAAATCCCTCTCGCAATTGGAAATATTTCGTCTCTCCAATACCTTGACCTCAATTTATGTTCATCATTAAGGAAAATCCCTCATTCGATTGAGAATCTGTATTCTCTCAAACGACTTGAACTAGGTGGTTGCATGCGATTGACAGAAATCCCTAGCTCAATTGGGAATCTTTCTTCTCTTGAACAACTTCATCTAAGGGGTTGCCGGTCATTAACAGAAATCCCTAGCTCAATTGAGAATCTTTCTTCTCTCGAACAACTTGATCTAAGGGATTGCGAGTCATTGACAGAAATCCCTAGCTCAATTGGGAATCTTTCTTCTCTCGAACAACTTTTTTTATGGGGTTGTGAGTTATTGACAGAAATCCCTAGTTCAATTGGGAATCTTTCATCTCTCCAATACCTTGACCTTAATTTTTGTTCATCATTGAGGAAAATCCCTCATTCGATTGAGAATCTCTCTTCTCTCAAACAACTTGAACTAAGCAGTTGCACGCCATTAACAGAAATCCCTATCTCAATTGGGAATCTTTCTTCTCTTGAACAACTTGATTTATGGGGTTGCAAGTTATTGACAGAAATCCCTAGCTCAATTGGGAATCTTTCTTCTCTCGAACAACTTGATCTAAGGAGTTGCAAGTTATTGACAGAAATCCCTAGCTCAATTGGGGATCTTTCTTCTCTCAAACAACTTCAGCTAGGAGGTTGTGTGTCATTGAGAGAAATCCCTAGATCAATTGGGAATCTTTCTTCTCTCAAACAACTTGATCTACAGACTTGCGAGTTATTGACAGAAATCCCTAGCTCAATTGGGGATCTTTCTTCTCTTGAACAACTTCAGCTAGGGGTTTGTGTGTCATTGAGTGAAATCCCTAACTCAATTGGGAATCTTTCTTCTCTCGAACAACTTGATCTAAGGAGTTGCAAGTTATTGATAGAAATCCCTAGCTCAATTGGGGATCTTTCTTCTCTCAAACAACTTCAGCTAGGAGGTTGTGTGTCATTGAGAGAAATCCCTAGTTCAATTGGGAATCTTTCTTCTCTCAAACAACTTGATCTACAGACTTGCGAGTTATTGACAAAAATCCCTAGCTTAATTGGGGATCTTTCTTCTCTGGAACAACTTCAGCTAGGGGGTTGTGTGTCATTAAGTGAAATCCCTAGCTCAATCGGGGATCTTTCTTCTCTCGAACAACTTCAGCTAGGGGGTTGTGTGTCATTGAGTGAAATCCCTAACTCAATTGGGAATCTTTCTTCTCTGAAACAACTTGATCTAAAGAGTTGCGAGTTATTAACAGAAATCCCTAGCTCAATTGGGGATCTTTCTTCTCTCGAACAACTTCAACTATGGGATTGTGTGTCAATGAGAGAAATCCCCAACTCAATTGGAAATCTTTCTTCTCTCGAACAACTTGATCTATGGGGTTGCAAGTTATTGAAAAAAATCCCTAGCTCAATTGGGAATCTTTCTTCTCTCGAACAACTTGATCTAAGGAGTTGCGAGTTATTGACAGAAATCCCTAGCTCAATTGGGGATCTTTCTTCTCTCAAACAACTTCAGCTTGGGGGTTGTGTCATTGAGAGAAATCCCTAGCTCAATTGGGAATCTTTCTTCTCTCGAACAACTTGATCTATGGGGTTGCAAGTTATTGATAGAAATCTCTAGCTCAATTAGGAATCTTTCTTCTATCAAACAACTTGATCTAAGGAGTTACGAGTTATTGACAGAAATCCCTAGCTCAATTGGGATCTTTCTTCTCTCAAACAACTTTAGCTAGGGGGTTGTGTGTCATTGAGAGAAATCCCTAGCTCAATTGGGAATCTTTCTTCTCTCGAACAACTTGATCTATGGGGTTGCGAGTTATTGATAGAAATCCCTAGCTCAATTGGGGATCTTTCTTCTCTCGAACAACTTCAGCTAATGGGTTGTCTGTCATTGAAAGAAATCTTAGCTCAATTGGGAATCATTCTTCTCTCAAACGACTTGATCTAATGGGGTTGCAAGTTTTTCACAGAAATCCCTAACTTAATTGGGGATCTTTCTTCTCTCAAACAACTTCAGCTAGGGGTTGTGTGTCATTTCGAGAAATCTCTAGCTCAATTAGGAATCTTTCTTCTCTCAAACAACTTGATCTGTGGGGTTGCAAGTTATTAACAAAAATCACTAGCTCAATTGGGGATTTTTCTTCTCTCGAACTACTTTAGCTAGGGGGTTGTGTGTAATTGAGAGAAATCCCTAGCTCAATTGGGAATCTTTCTTCTCTCAAATACCTTAACCTTTATGGGTGTTGTTCACTAAAAGAAATTCTTACCTGAATTGGGGATTTACCAAATTTGCAAAGCATTGGGGATTTTTGACCTTGAATAGTTACCCATCGCTATTGGATGGTTGAACAAACCGCCAAAGGCTATTTCTTGAATCTTGTGATAGTCTAAAAGGGGGAATTCCAAGAGAAAACGATGACTTGTCTTCGCTCATGATTCTCCATATCATTGGTACATTGATATTTGACCCGCCAGAAAGCATCTAGAATCTTTCTTCTCTCTAATGCCTTGACCAAGAGGGCTGTAAGGAGCTCGATTGTTGCTAGAGCTTTCTTTCGGCTTAACATATCTTAAGGTCAATTCCCTGATTCCCAGGTTGCCAGAGCTTTCTTACCTATTCCACCTGGAAGAACATTTTTATGGATACGATCAACTTGAGTACTTCCCAGAGCTTACCTCAAGACTCTTGAAACTTTGTGTTGACTCTTGTCCTAAGTTGATATTGTCTGAGCTTGACAGATTCAAGTACTTGGAAGAGATGTCCATAAAACACTATAATTCCATTGAAAGAATGGATCTCTCACAATCGAATCTTCTGAAAGGATTGGACATTGAGAATTGCGATAATCTAGTTGAAATTTAGGGCCAAGGAAAATTGGAGTTCTTGGAGACAATACGTACATATAGCCGCAAGTCCATTAGAAGGCTGATCCATCCAAAATTACGAGGGCTTGAAGCGATTAAATACTTGCTATTGCGACAATCTAGTCGAAATACAAGGTCTTGATAAGGTGGAGTTGTTAGAGATGTTCAATGTCTATAATCATGGTTCCATCGAAAGATTACCCGACCTATGATGCTTTTGGAACTTGAAAGAGTTGAATATCAATAGTTGTCATAATCTACATGGTATGGAGACTCAATTCCCAGTCTTACATAATTGCAAGAGTGGGGAAGTTTGTCCTAGAAGCTAACATGATGCTTCAGCCAAGATCAAAATTTAGATCCAATTGTGGTTCTTCATACGTTAGAAGGCGTTGATCATCTGGTAAGATTCTTCTTCATTTAACAACTAGCATGAGCGAAAGGATATATCTTTTAAGAATTATTTGCTCGACGCTTGGTATTTATTTGATCTGGATTTGCCTAAATATATTTGCTGTTGATTGCATCACGACAATGTTTTTTCAGCTAATCTTCAATCAGCAACTTTTGTAGATAGATTGGCAGCTTGTGAGGCAACAAATGAAAATTAACGACATAGCTAAACAAGAATTACTTAGTGATTTACAGTTTCCCTCTTGGTAAACCTAAGATGAGAATTTTTCATCAAGAGGTTGGTCTTCTGCAACTCAATTTATAAACTGCGCGCCAGATCCCTTTTTTTTTTTTCTCTATGTCTCAAACTAGTATTTTCCTTTAAAAAATCCTTCGCCTTTTTGAACTCCTTTTGTGAGCAATTTTATGTGTCAGATTTGACTATTGGTAGATATCCTGTTTAGGACAAACAGCTCTCGATTTTTCGTGATGATGGGAAAGCCTGTCCATTGTTCATTCGAGCATGAATTACCAGTAAGGAAGAGAAACTAAGCTAAAATAAAAATCAAGGTTCAATTTTTTTCTAGTGTGTGATTTACAAAAGTAAAAATTAGTTTTGGCTAGCCTTTTTCATCTATGATTGTAGGTAGGCTTTCCATAAACAATTGCTAGACTGTTGAAAGATTATCAAGCGAGATAAATTGATGCTACTTTTGTGACAAGTTCGGTTGGTCTATGTAATGATCAAGGCTTGCTTTTGGACTTCAATTCAAAGAGATGTATAGATGACCTTTTGCATAATTGGGACAATTTTTTGCCTACTCTGTAAAACAAGCTAGGCGAGGAGCTTAAGATTTTGCATCCCGTTTGATCCTGATGTTGTCGTGGAATCATTTTATCAAATGATTGATCTGGGTCTGGCTAACTTGGCTGAGGCAATTCATAGTCCATACTAGAGAACGATCAAATGAAGAAGAGGGATTTTACTGAGGTGTCATCAGCGACAGCTGAAGGCTAGCTTTTGTGCGACCTTGAACAGGCTCACGGGCCAACTGAAGTGTCCTAAGGAAGTTTTTTATGCTTGTGAAGATCAAAGCACTCGAGATGGTTTCATCAGCACAAATTTGAATGATTGTGAATGTATTATTTTTCAGTTGAATCTATTTTTTGTATGCTCATTAGGTTCTACCTCTATTAAGCAAATACATACGTGCTGATTTTTCTACATGTTAACCAGATGCAGAGTTCTTTGATGCAATGTGCTCTAATGGTATCATTCCCAAACTTAGTCAAGCTCTGCAGATAGAGGTATACACTGCTAGTCCTACCATAACTGTGAAAGAGTGACTTGTGTACTTATATTTAATTGAATGTGTTGTGTGCTTGTTAGGTTCTACCTCTGTTAACCAAATATGTACGTGCTGATTTTTTAGCATGTTACCCTAATGCGGAGTTGTTTGATGCGGTCTCGTTCTAATGATATCACTTTCAAACCCAATGAGGCTTTGCATATGGAGGTATGTACTACCAGTTGTACTATAATAGAGCAACTTGTGTGCTTATACTATGTGAGCTATGGAATTTCACCAGAAATCCGTGAACTAGGATGCATGATGACAATCTCCTCTTTTTCTGTGAGTTCATGATATCTATTGAATGTTGTGATAAAGGTCACTGATACGACGAGCTTAAATCTCATGTATGCAGCATTAAATTTGTAAAGTTAAATATAGCCTCCTAGCAAACAATTCTGTATTCATTCTCATTTGTTTTGCCAAATTTTCTTCTTCCGAGTTCAAGAATCCACAAATTGACGCGATGGCGAATGGAGAGGATGATTATTAGGCAATTCAATCACTAAAACTTTAGATGTCTAATAACAACATAGTTTTCGGTTCAATCATTGAAAACTACTTGATTGGCAAATTGAACATTTCTAGAAATACTCTGATCGATTCATTCCCATACTCAGCAATTGAAGAGAGGTCAAGATGCATAATCGTACTCTTGTATTGTTGTGAAAAGAACTATGAAATCCACATGTGAGACCAAATCCGAATGGATTGAAATCTCACATGACAAGAATGGTGAACACTAGTGGAGTTGAAGTATCACCTGTCGACATGAACATTTCTAGTCTTACTACTATCAGCCCAAAAAAAATGAGAAAACAATACTAACGTTTTCTACTATTGTCATTATGTGTATAGAACATACTTTTGGCATTATACCAATTTAACAATTTGTTTTGGTCTATTCGATGCTTTCTTACTCATCGAATGAGGCAGGCATCCCGGCTCACATGTTGCAAAACGAATTTTTCTTATATGAATTTTTGGGCTATATGGTTTACATATGAAGTGTGTATTTCTTTGTGTTTTGCATATGAAGTACGTTCTTCATGAAGGAAAATAATAATAATTTTTTTGGCCCTAATGACATAGGATTACTCAGCCAGTGGATATAACTCTAAACATGTGAAACGGATGACGAAGCTAAATCAATAATTTCTCTTTGAAATTGAAAGTGTCTTCTTTTTGTGACTAGCCTTTTCATGCTTAGCTTTTCATCTTGTCGTTCAATTGAACAAAGCATGCAACTGATTGGAAGTGCCACTCTACGAGGACATAGAAAGACAATCATTTACGATTTAAGTAGACAGGAACCCGAACGTTATGAGGAAATAATTGATAAAAAGAGAAAATGAGAAAGTAGTCCGTATGACATTCATAACAGGTAATTACCACTAGATAGGAATATTTAGGAGGATAAAGTTTTCTGTTTTACATTTCTATTTCAATGTGCCATCAGATTCCGTAATTTTAGATTTAATTCATATTGTAATTCCTCTCATTCTTCATCCTGATCTCTTTTACGTCATTTCAGTTGCTTCGTTCTTGTACACCAAACACGCCCTTGCGGTTTTCTAGTGTAGGCATGGGTAGTTTGTTTTCTTCTAAGATATTTTTGCTTCTTGGAATTAATGCTGACAGAGTAGAGTTTTCTCCATCTGGCGATTTGGGTGTATTGAGGTGCTTGTGTGGTGGTGTTATGGGAAGGAAGTTTCACATCGGAGACATGATGTAATTGTCAACGTGAATTTTGATGAAAATGCATCTAGACCATAGAGTAGTGGTATAGGAACTCAGAAAATCTTTGATAGATTTTCCTGTGGAAACTTGTCGAAGAAAGGTATCTGACTTTGCATTCTGAATATGTATGTCGACACCTATTTCGCCCGACTTATTTGTTTTTCTTCGGAGAGTATGCATCTTCCGCCCTTTTCTTTTTCTTTATTTTTTGTTTTGTTTTTTTTTTTTGTGCATCCATGTGGTAGAAATTCTGCATTGGCAAATAATAGAAGTGCTATGCCATAATTTCAAATTATTGGGGGAAGTTATGAGTTGTGCGTCCAGTAGTCCTTCCTCGAGGATGGGATAACGCGGGTCTTGAATGAAGCTACTAATCAAGATCCTTTTGTTCCCATGCACGTCAAGACGCAAAAACAATTTCGACCTATTTTCTATGGGATTGCGCAGCCACCTGATCGCGTTGATCCCGTTGCAAAGACAACTAGCAAAAGGTGAGGAGGGTTCATTGAGTAAAGAAGTAAATTTTCTGGTAAAAGATGAGCAGTCTGGGCAGGATCGCGGGTATACCAAGCACATCCGGCTCATCTTCTAAGGCAATAATAGAAGAAGTAATTTCCAATATCAACACCTTACAAATGGAAAAGTTGCCAAGTACAAGGAGATAATTCCGTACCTCTTTGTTGGGAATTACTGATTCCCTAAAACGGATTCGACACTAAATCGAACCCCTAAAACAAATGCGGAAGATGAGCCCAAAAAACAAACATGAATCACCGATCAAAAGCACACCACGGAATCGAGCGTACCTTTTGTCCACAGATTAAACACCAACGTTGATTTGAAGAAGAAAAACCGATCCCGTTCTATCCGATGATGTACTATCGCCTTGAAGGGGAGAAAGATCCATCTCTTTTTGGATACTGTTCTCTTAGGCTTTTAGGAGGGAGAGAGAGGGAGAAAAAAGAACGTACGTTGAAAAGGTACGTTACCCTTTTCTATTTTCTCTCTTAAATATGTCTCCTCCAAGAGACGTAACTGTTCAAAGTAATATGTTCCCTCAAAAGTTATAACCTCTCGTATCTAAACGATGCAACCTTTCACATCACAACCGTTCTTCCATGGGCCCTCATCTTGCGGGCCAGGCTTTTAGGCCCAACATGAGCGGACGGGCCCACTTAGGCCCATCAACACATAAATAAAAACCATCACTCTTAAAGATGGTATCCCGTAAAAAAGTTAATCTCTACCGGGATTGGTGTGGCGATGGGCTCCAATTACAAAGAGAACTAACAAAAATATCACAGCGGGTAGTCTTGCCAATTTCGGGGGAGGAAGGTTTGTTATGGTGGTCTTGGTCAGAGGGTTGAAAAGAAGTAGAAGTGCCTCGTAAAAAGAAGCGCCATCCTCTGCAAGATTGCGCGTCTCCTTTGGGCAAGAGACTGAAGTAAAGCTTTATTTATGACATGTTTGGTAATGCTTTTGATTCTCAAATTTTTTATTTTTTTATTATCGAATATAGAAAAGGAGTGGAAATTTATTAAGTGATGTCAGTTAATTTTTCGATTTCTTGACACAGAGGATAGATTTGAAACAAAAATAAAAAGTAGAAAAAAGATTTATTTATTCTCGAGAACAATTTGAAACAAATCATTTTTTCTTCTTTTCTTCTTCTCTTCTTCTTTCTCGTCTAGTTAGTTGTCGGGCCTCGCTGATGGCCGGCAATTAGCCAGAGATGAGGTCCGGCAACCTCGCCAATGATTGGGCAAGGTCAAGCCTTGCCGGTGACTAGGACTAGAAATAGTCTTGTCCTTTTTCTTTATCGTTTAATTCTTTTCGTTGAATTTTATTTTCCTTTTTAATGTTCTTTACATAGTGCCCATGAGTTTGGGCCCTTTGGGGGCATGACCAACTCCTGAGTTAATGAAAAGAAGACTAAGGTTCACTGTTAAGCACAAGAGATTATACAGTTGAGCTTGAGGTTGAGCTAAAGCTAAGCTTTAACTAGTCTAGTTTGAGTGTAAGAACCTTTTTTGTGGGTAGATATTACATCAAAGCACATTGAAAATCACTTATTAGGTTATAGTTATGTTTAATTAATTGAACAATTCTAGTGAATAAATGAAAAAAACGACGTCAGCTTTGCTCCTGAAGGGACATAGAAATTAACATGCTGTTAGCACTTGATTAAGGTCATTTATAAACGTTTTTTTTTTCCTCCACTACTCCCCAATACGTATTTGGTAATTATAATCCTAAATAGAATACGCATTTTCACCCACCCCGTGGTGGCTGAGTTGGTGGAATCAAACGTTGGCCACACGCAAGGCCGGGGTTCGATTCCCCAACTCGTCATGATGCGCGATTTAAGTGGGGTGCCGTGGGTGGTGGGTCCCACGCTAGTGCCCCCAGGTTTACGTCGCCGACTGCCGGCTGTACGGCAGTTCCTGGGTATCAAAAAAAAAAAAAAAAAAAAATATATATATATAGAATATGCCATTTTCTATGTGGCCTTAGAGTGGCCATACAGCTTCGTATGGTCTCTTCAAAGGTCTTCCCCAGTAATTCAGTAGAAATTGTTATCAAAAGTTGCCTCTGGTGCTGTGTTTTGTCACTTTGTGTCCAAACTTCTTTCGTTCGTATCCTACGGTGGCTTTTTGTTCATGAAAATATGTTTTATTTAACAAACTGTAAGCTAACATGCTTAGAGAAAAATGTTTTAGGAACCGACAGTGTTTTGGATTTTATATTCAAACCAAAAATGACACTGATCCAGAAGCAATTATCGTACCAAAAGGAAAAAGAGGAGAAACGGATAATATAGATAACAAGTCTTGGTCGGGTTGTTTGTGGGGTCGAGAGACATCATTCCTTAGACGACATAAGATGCTGGAGATCTTGATTTTGTCTTCCACTTTAGAGTTATCCTCTGGATTCTCTGTCTGCTTTTTCTCAGATTTCTCGGATGCACTGTTGTTGTTTTTGTAATTATTTTATGATTTTTTCTTGCTGCTGCTGCTGCGATTATTATTATTATTATTATTATTATTAAACAAACATCCATGGGGTGAAGATAAATTTCTCCTGGTATGTTGCTCTTACCGTATCTCTTTAGCGATATCAATTGTGTTAATTCTCCTTTTGGTCATAATCAATATTCATAAAAAATCGTCAATTTGAGACCATTTGTAAGTTATTGCAAGATTAAAGAGGTGGCGAGATCACGATACTTTCAATCGAATTCGACTTCCTCACACCATAGGTTCTATATGATAACGTGATCAAATGTTCATAGGTTAGCCTAGAAAGACGTGCAGTAGAGTTTAGGAAAATATTTTTCAAATTTTTCAACGTACGTTTCATGGAAAATAAACTTACATTTTTCTCACTCACTCTTTCTTATCTCACACCCTACTATCCCCTCTTTGTTTTTTTTTTCTATTTCAAAAATTCAAATTTTTAATTAAGTTTCTTTTTCTTTTTTTTTCCTTTTCTTTTTTTTCCACCTTCTTTGGCAGATCGTTGGCCACAATTGTGGTCGACAACTGGCCACAAGTGAGCCTTAGGTCTCGTCAGATTGGCAAGCGTGAGTTTGGCAAGCTCGAGCTCGTTGCTCACTAGATTGGCGAGCCAAGGGCGAACGAGAGCCTCTAGCTTGCCAATTTAGTGAGGACCGAGGCTGGTGAGCTTCAACTCGCCTTTGGCCAGTCACCAACCGTCGATCAGCCGAAGAAGAAGAAGGTGGAAAAAATATAATATAAAAAGAAAGAAGAGAAAAGTAGAAAGAAAATAAGAAAATTAAAAAAATAAAAGGAATACAAGGAGGAAAATTAAATCGAATTTTTCATACCAGATAGTAAAAAAATATTTTGTAGTTTATTTTCAAATTTCAACCGAACATCATAATATGGTAATATTTGGGAAAGTGGCTTTCCAGAAAATATTTTTTAGAAACGCCATATTTTTCACAAAACGAATGGAGCCTTAAATGAAATGCTTTTCGGACAAAAGGTTGGAATATCGCGACCATATGGATTATGTAAACGTAGTTCAGACTCATTCAAAAACTTATATTGAATTAGATTTTGTTGCTTTAAATTTATAAAAACCTAAATTTAAACTCTTAGCTAACTTTTTATCATCCAATTTATTAAATATGAGTTAGAAAGTAGATTTTTGATTAATTTTAATGCCTCTAGCGGAAAGAGACTTTCGTTTCAACAGGCAGGGAAAGTGAAAATTTGCCCTGTCTTCAATTTGATTTGCACAACCACGTGGTCCAATTAAAAGGTGAACTAACTAAAGGCGAGGGCTAGTCATGTAATTTAATAGGGGTGTCAAATATTCGATTCGGTTTGGTTCGAATCGGATTTTCAGGAAATTCAAACTGAATCAAATTGATAAGGTGAGTAGCTAAATTGAATCAAATCATGACCTGAATCAAAAACCCAATTTGATTTTTTCAGTTTTCCTTTTTTTGCCGTGCTTACTAGAGTGAGAAGAAGAGAGATTTTAAATTGGGCATTTAGTTTTTGTTGAGAATTTTAGTTTAGTTCAATTAATCAAATCAAAATAACCTCAATTGAAAAAAAAGAACAATTTTTTTCATTAATTGAATCGAAAATCGAGCCAAATTGCAAATAGATGAAATTTCAATTTGGCTCCATTTTCAATTTCGATTTCGATTCGAGTTCAGTTTTGTAGCCCCTACAAATTACCTCATGAAAGACGTGCAATCCAGGACAAGATTGCGTGAATCCGACGCATGTCTGGCTCATCTTTTGGGGCGAGAGAAGAAATAATTTCCAATATGAGCGCCTCACGGAAGTCGCCAAGCGAAAGTGATGATCGTGTTATGACAAAGAAAAAAAAAGGATGATTGTCACGCCCAGATCCTCGGACACGCACACATCCTTCTACTTGGTCGATTTTAGAATGCGATATCCCAGGACTATGTATCGCCGACCCTTTCAATTTATTATGCGCATGCGGAATCAGTTATAAATTCTCAGACAATAAAACAATGGGATAGAAAAGCAGGCCATATTTTTCATATTGAAATTCACAACCACACTTTTATTAACAGCACAACTCATAGTATATTTACAATACTATTTACAGCATATAGGTCTCACACCTATCTACACTAAGACAGGGTTCACAAAAGGGATGGGATCTCAATCCACATCCGGGTTATACTCAAGATCCCTCTCTGGATCATCTTCTTCTTAAAAAATCTTTCTCCTCCTCAGGTTCCTCCTTCTCAGCTCCTCCTCAGGGTCCTGAAATGGTTATTCAATAACCAATGAGACCACGTCTCAACGAGTTATATCCCCTAAGACTCGATTAGTAAGCTAATACACTATGGGCTGCCTAAACACGCACAGGTCAGAGGACTTACCTTGGCCTTAGATTCCACCTGCAAATCAGTACAAATCATAATAGGCACCCAACTACTCAAAATGAATTGAACCAGTCGATTACATGTCACCAAGCACACGTGCATTCTCTAAGGCACTAATTCACCAAAGTGATGCATCAAATCACCGAGCCCACGTGTCTCTCCCAAGATGCCTCACTTAATTCCCTGGGCCCATGTGTATTTTCTAAGGCACTAGTTCGCCAAAGTGATACATCAATTCACCGAGCCCACGTGCCCTTTTTACGATGCCTAGGGCCACGTGCATTCTCTAAGGTACTCGTTCACCAAAGTGATGCATCAATTCACCAAGCCCACGTGCCCTTTTAGATGCCACATTGATTCACCACTCCACCATCGATACTGACAATTGGTACCCAAACATTTGCCCATCACATAATTAAAAACAACCATTTAGGAACATATCCTAAAATTCACAATTTAAATCAATTCCATATAAATTGAAGCTCAATTAAATAAATGGACTGCACCATGACAATCAGCACGAAATTCCAGTCATCGACCAACTCGGTTGAATTTCCGGAAAAATAATTAATTAAATATTTTTTCGAAAAATAAATAAATAAATAATAAAAATCCAATTTATGCCCATAATGCCTTATTGGAAGTTGAGACGAGCCCGGAAAATTACCGAGACTCGTTCAATAAATAACATGGCATATTTACTTGCTAATGTCTATTTCTAACCACCTAACATGCATCATTAAGTCTCTATTTAATTTATCTAAATTAATCTAACCACCTAATTGCATTTAATTAAATCTAACCAACCCTAAGTATAATTAGCAAACTAAGAAAGCATTAGTGAGTAAAACTCACTTGATTAAAAGCGGGAACCGAAACACCGCGACGGCGACCGAAATCGGGCTTTTGACAACACCGACGGGCTTGGACCGGGCCTTAAACTTGGGCCCAACAAATCTCAGCCCAACTGAGATTTGTTCTTGCACTGGACTGGGCTCGCTCTTGGGCTTGGGCTTGGCTGCGATTGGGCTTTCTTCGCGGGCTGAGCTTAGGCTGAACTTGCTAGGCCACTTGGTCTTGTGGGCTGAAGTTCACTTGGGCCGAAGATGGGCCGAATCCCAATGGGTTGAACCGCGGGTTTGGCTTGCGAGCTGCAGAGAGGAGACTAGCGGCTTCTACAGCGAAAACGGGCCGATCGGAGCTCTGGCGAGCGGGTGGTTGGCAACTGGTAGCTCCCAGGGGTCTTGGGGATTTTGTGGGTGGATGGAATGGGCAAATGAAGGGCTGAAATGGGGCGAAACAGCAAGAAAACGCGAAACAGTGCTGGCGGGCAGCTTCCAGACGGTCCGACGAGGGGCGGACTCCAGCGGCCGTACGGGACGAACAGTGTCTCCGTTTGGGTCGTGGTCGGGCTTGTTGGAACGGTCTGGGTGTCCTCTTCACGGAGATATGTGGCTCGTTTTCTGGTTCATCCGGGAAGACCACTTTTAACTCGAATCTTTGATGAAAGGTCGGCTGAAGCATAAACCGGCGGTGGCGCGGGTGGAGTTGTGTGACGGCTGCAACTTCTTCTGCTGGTCTTCTTGCTGGCTTGAGGGCTTCCAAAATGAAGAGGAGAGGGTCTTGGATGGTGGAGAGGTGAGAGAGAGATGGAGAGGATAGAGATGAGGGAAGAGAGATGAGAGATGAGATAGAGTTGAGGTGGGGCCTTGGCTTGATATTTTCCAATCTTGCTCTCCAAGATTCATCCTAGGCCAAGTAAAATCCCTTGGCCTCCATTGATCCACACCAACACCTCTCATGACTTCACTTTTGGTCCATTTGGCTAGGGGGGAGGGAGAGTTACGAATTTTGCAAGAATTTTCTTCAATTGGTGACTTGATCCACTTCAATTCCATCTCAATGGGCCTCCATAAAATCAATCGGTCATCCATCGACCATCTCAATATTTTTCCTCACCCATATATCCATCTTGTTTCCCAATTTTGCTATAAAAAATAATCACTGGCTTTTTCTGTACGGAAACGATTCGGCGACGACTTTTTTTCCAAAAAGTGTCGGGTGTCAGAAAAATTTTCTGAGACTGAGTCGACGCTCCTATAATTTATTGTGACATGACAAAATCTTCAATTTCTGAAATCGGACTCGAATTGGTGGTTAATTTCTATTCGACGCTTTTTTAGCATGACCTAGACTACCAGATAACTTTCAAACATTTTTAGTGCAAATGACCCGTGGTCGATTTTCCTCAAGTCACTATGAACCCACTTGACTCATTGGTGACTCTCGGTTGTCGTGAAAATCCCGAGGATCCAAATACGGACACAGGGTACCAAAACAATAAGAAAATCAGTTTAGGGATGGTCGACGAGAATTTTTCAATTTAGTGGTGTCACCCACGATTAGCCACACATCTCTGTCGAACCAGTCTATCTCTGATTTCAAATCGATTTTTAACTGTGCCGTAATGGCCTCTAAAAATATAGACACGGTCAAGAAGCCGATTCTTTGTCGAATTCTCAAGTCGGTTTGCCTTAAAATTTCTTAATGGCTTCCTTAAATAGTCTAGTTATCTCGAAAGTGATCGGCTCTGAGAATAACCCTATAGGCGCGTCAATGAAATGCCCGATTCATTTAGAAGAAAACAGAGTTGAAAATTTAGGATGTCACAATGATTGCATGGCTCTTGTGGAGAAGCTAAATATCTTTAAAGTCTGCAGTGAGGTAGTCTTGCCAATTTCAAGGAAGGAAGGTTTGTTTCGGTGGTCTTGGTCAAAAGGAGGTCAGGGTTGAAAAGAAGTAGAATTGCCGCGTGAAAGAAACGCAATCCTCCACAAGACAAGATTGCGCATCTCCTTTGTGGCAAGAGTGAGAAGTCAAGCTTTATTTATAGTCCGAAGTGCTTGTGCCTCAAGAGCAGAAACGCCAATCACCATAAATCACTTGAGACGCTCGTCTTTTGTTCTGAGAGATCTGATTTTGACAGCTCCATTTTGAGGCTTGAAGTTGATCCTCGAATTGTATTGCCTTTCAAGACTCAGACACACCTTGATTTGCTTCAAGGTAATTCTTCTCAAACACTTAAAAAACCCATCACGATAATTTCATCTTTGCATCCTCTAGGTAAGCTCGACCTTCATTCTCCAGTCTATGACAATTGATAGGTTGAAGAAAAAACATTTGATTTTTACTCATTGCATAACACCTAACTTCCTTTAAAGCGAATCTAATTTCTCTCTCGCTGGTAGAGCTTTCCTCTCCCGAACCCATGGGAGCTTTCACCCCCAAAACCTAAATCTATGTTCCATCCCGTAGCTTTGTGGAACCCATACCATTCGAAAGTAGCAAATCATTACCCAAAATCATGGGTATACAGAACCTAAACCCTAAAACAATCCCAGAAATGCAACCCCCTTTCTAATTCATAGGAAATCGCATCCACTCTCTTGCGAAGCTCCCTTCAATCACCCAATACCCAAAGCCATAAGACCTCCACAGATCAGTCCCGAAGAAAACTTCATCCCTCTGCAACTATCAATCTCAGAAAGAGTGCCTGATTTGATGCTGGAATGGAGCCTGATGAGGAAAATCAACGCCGTCTTGCTGCCCTCTGCAAGACTTTAGGCCATTTATGGTCAGCCAATGATGTGATTGAAGTACAACGGGAAATCCCCCATAACAAACGCATTGAATGCAGTCATACTCTCTTTCGTAAGTTATACTCAAAACCCAATGTGAACTTTCAAGTATTTTGCAACACTATGAAGAAGGCGTGGAAAACATAGGGTGTTATTTGCTCTAAAAAAGAACCGGGTCTCTTCTCATTTGTATTCGAGACAGAGGAGGAAAAGGAGAGAGTCCTGAAATCCGGGCCGTGGTCCTTTGCAAGCAACTTGTTAGTGCTAAAATAATGTGAGCCATATATTCTTGTACACTGCTATGATTTTACTAGATATGAGTTATGGGTTCACATTGTTGGACTACCCCCGGGATGGATCTTAGAAGAGGTATTTTCTGATGTAGCTGGTAAAGTGGGAGCAGTAAAAGAAATACAATTAGAATCTAAAGGCTACGGTCCCTATAAGACAGGAAAAGCCAAAGTAGAGATGAATCTTACAGCTCCTCTTAAAACAGGGGCTTTAGTCAAGATAGGGAACAAGAATTTATGGGTGGAGTTTAAATTTGAGCGTCTCCCTCACTTTTGTTACTCATGTGGGCAAATTGGTCACTATGCATCGTATTGTGAGGAGATACCATATGAAATGACGAACTGGGCAGCAAACAAGGTAGGGAAGTACGGGCCGTGGCTCAAAGCTAAAGTAAAAGATTATAGTCTGCATTGGGAGGCATTTTATGGCAAGGTTGATCTTAATGAAGAAGAAGAAGAAGAATCTGTACCTGAAACTCCCGAGGAGACAGTCAATGTGGAAGTTACTGCAAGGGCAGAAACTGAAACAACTAACCTCTTTCCCGGAACAAGAAATGAGTAGATAGCTCTTCTTCATTGGTGGGAAGAGATGGCGGAGAGATGCTTCCAACAGCCAGAGAGGGAAGTGGAAAACAGTTATTGTTACTAGACGACCCAACTGATGTAGGACTGAACATTATGGGTGAAGCTGAAATGAAGATGATGAAGTATCAAAAAACAAAGAAACAGAAAAAAGCAGCAGTCTCTACCTCTTCTATTCTGGATGATATGGAATTATTAGATATCCCTGTGCAGCTGGTAAAAGAGGGGGAGGATTGGGCTTTGGTGGCTAGCCATAATAAGCCACTAAAGACACCATGAAGATTCTAAGTTGGAATTGTCAGGGGCTGGGCAACCCCCTGACAATCCAGGAACTTAGAGCTTTAATGGCTCAAGAAAGGCCCGACTTGGTTTTCTTGATGGAAACCAAAAACAAGGAGTCGATGGTAGATAAAGTCCAAAAAAGATTGAAGCTTCAAAATATGTTCGTAGAGCAACCAATAGGAATTGCCAGGGGTTTGGTGCTAATGTGGAATGAGGGCGTGGAAATTCAAATCAATTCGAGTTCAAAAGAGCATATGGATGTGGAATGTAAGGATCCGAATAGTGGACACCTAATGAGAGTCACACTGATGCATGCTTCCATAAATTTCCAGGAGAGATTTCTGTTATGGCAAAAGGTTCAGAATTTTCACTTCACTAATCAACTTCCTTGGCTCTGTATGGGGGACTTTAATAAAATTCTATATAGCTGGGAAAAGGTTGGGAAAAGGGAAGCTGATCAATATAGAATAGCGGCCTTTAGGGAGATGCTCAATGACTGTTCCTTGATAGATATTGATACTAAGGGGTGTGCTTTCACTTGGGCAAACAATAGAGAATGTGAAAATTTAGTTAAAAAGAGGCTGGATAGAGCCTTTTGTACAATGGATTGGAGAATTACCTTCCCAAATGCTAAAGTTGTCGCCCTCCCAGTGGTAGGTTCTAATCATAGCCCCCTGGTGTTATCTTTACATCCCGTTCGGGAGAAAAAAAAGAAAGGAATTTAAGTTTGAAGCATACTGGACGGAGGAAGAAGAATGTTGGGACATCATAAAACGCTGTTGGGGAAACAACCAGCATTGTTATATGACTTTTTCTCAGAAAATACATCACGTTACACGGGAATTGACCGCATGGAGCAAAAACAAGTTTTCTAATGCCTCTATCCAAATCAGAATTCTCAAACAGAAACTAACTGAGATTACGAATGGGGATCCCCAATTTTCCAGCAAGAAGGAAAGTCAAGAACTCAAGGAGAACATAGAACGGCTTTGGCGGCAAGAAGAGATGTATTGGGGTATGAGGTCTCGAGCAAATTGGCTTCAATGGGGGTGATAGGAACTCAAAATATTTCCACGCTACAACGGTTCAATGAAGACAAAGGAATAGAATTACCGTGCTGAAACTAAATGAAGATACTTGGTGCAGGGATCAGAAAATATTGAAGCAACACATAGAAGATTTCTATCGCTCACTATATGAATCAGCAGGCCCAAGAAATCTTCAGCCTATGCTGGACATATGCCCATCTATAGTCACTAGGGAAACGAATGAAAGCCTGTTAGCTCCTATTTCAATGGGAGAGGTCAAAGAAGCGGTGTTCCAGCTAGGTACACTCAAAGCCCTTGGTCTGGATGGTCTCAATGGACAATTTTATCAGTATTATTGGGAAGAGATTAAGCTGGAAGTGTTCAATTCGGTCAGAAACTTCTTTGAATTAGGTAAATTTGATTCCCTGCTCAACAAGACTCATATATCCCTCATTCCAAAAGTGAAAAATCTAGAAAGTATTTGCCAGTTTAGGCCAATTAGTCTATGTAATTTCAGCTATAAAATTATCTCTAAAGTGCTATAAAATTGAGTGAAACCATGGCTTGCTGAGATAATAGCTACTGAACAAAGCGCCTTTGTTAAAGAACGACAAATACAAGACAACATATTTATTGATCAGGAGGTTTTGCATCAGCTGAGGATTAGAGAACGTAAAAAGAAATTTCAGGTAATTCTTAAACTGGATATGCAAAAGGCTTATGATAGGGTTGAATGTGATTTCTTTAAAATGAGCATGAGGAAGATGGGATTTGATGAAAAATGGATTGAGCTTGTGATGCATTGTATCTCTACGGTGTCCTTTAGCGTCAAAATCAATGGCGATCATACAAGATATTTCAACCCCACACAGGGTTTAAGACAAGGAGACCCATTGTCCCCATACCTGTTTATATTAATGGCAAATGCATTCTCCTGGAAGATGCACAAAGCACTAGAAGATGGCAGCATCAAAGGAATAAAATTAAACAGGTATTGTCCCACTCTGTCTCATCTATTATTCACAGACGACGCTATACTTTTTCTGGATGGGACAATTAGAGAATGTCAAAATGTGGCAAACATTTTGAATTAATATTGCTATGCTACTGGTCAAGCTATCCATTTAAACAAATCAGGAGTATTTTTCAGCAAGGGCTGCCCTCTGAGTTTGAAGAGGAATATGTCATATGAGTTACGTGTGCCTATTATCGACAAAACAGGGAAGTACTTGGGGATTCCATCTGACTGGGGACAAACAAAAAATGAGATGTTTTCATGGATTCTTACAAGAGTAAACATGAAGCTTGTAGGATGGAAAGAAAAATTATTGTCTAAAGCCAGCAAAGAAGTATTCATTAAAGCTGTGGTACAGGCATTTCCGCAGTATGCAATGTCTATTTTCAAAATCCCAAAATCAGTATGCAAAGGTATTGAACAAAGGATTGCAGCTCTCTAGTGGAAACAAAATGATACTAAAAGAGGTATGTATTGGAAGAAATGGGAAGTTTTGAAGTCCAGAAAATATGAAGGGGGTCTTGGCTTTAAAGACCTAATCAAGTTTAACAAGGCTATGTTAAGCAAACAAGCGTGGAGATTATTACAATCTCCCTTAGCACTATGGAGCCAGATACTAAAAGGTGTTTACTATCCAAATAGGGACTTATGGAGAGCAAAACTAGGATAGCGACCATCTTGGGGCTGGCGAAGCATGCTAATAGGTCGAGACACTATTGAACCGGAGGTCCGGTGGATGGTGGGGGATGGGGAACGTATTCTCATCCGGCAGGACAAATGGCTTCCAAGGGGAGTATTAGGCAGGCCGGCAAATATAAATGATCCTGAGAAAGTTGCTGAATTGATGTGCAATGAAGGAAGAACATGGGATGAGCCTAAGCTTTGCGAACTTTTTGATGACCAAGTAGTTAAAGAAATTCTAGCAATCCCCATTTTAGCAATACCACAGAAAGATAGAATGATATGGACGAGAAACAAGTCAGGCTCCTATACAGTTAAAAGTGGCTACAATAGGCTCTGCTCATTGACTATTTCTCCAGATCCCAACAAAGCAACAACTTCCTACCAGCTGCCTAGATCTTTATGGACCCGATTATGGAGTATTCCAATCCCTCCCAAAGTTAAGTTTTTTCTATGTAGCATATGTCAAAACGCAATACCCACAAAGGAAAATCTTTATAAGAGGCGAGTATTACCGGATCCGTTATGCCCACTCTGTTCTCGGCACCCTGAAACAATAGAGCATCTCTTTTTCCTCTGCAAAAGAACCCGACACATATGGCTTGATTCGCGCCTCAACCACTACAACAAAACAACCTCAGTAACCCGAATGGACAAGTAGTTTGAAGACTTCTTTACTGAAAAAATCGACTTACTCTCAGCGGAGATGGTGGCCAGCACGCTTTGGATTATATGGAAGCTCCGGAACGACCATACCTTCCGATCCAAACCTCCCAAATTTGACCTCATAGCAGATCTTGCCCATGCCCAAGTCAGGGCCTTCTCCAGATGGGTTCCGAGTAAAGAACAAAAGAGAACCAGCAGCCGATTTTTGCCCGAAACGTGGAAACCGCCAGACATCAATAGCTTCAAACTCAACATTGATTGCTCCTGGGTGAAGGGGGAAGAGAAGAACTCCGTGGCAGGGGTCGTGCACGACTCAAGCGGTCTGTTGATCGATGGATTTGCTACTAAGATTCAAGCGGCGAACGCTCTGTGCGCTGAAGCCCTAGCTCTCTCGCATGGTCTGCGTTTTCTCACCCACAGAACAACAACTCACGTGGGAACAGTTCAAGTTCAGAATAGGGGAAGTGCTTGGGAAGTACAAAGCGATAATCAAACTCTTGTTGAAGCAACGCTGGGTCGGGCCGATGTTCCATGGGCTATGAGCAGCTTGATCAATGAAAGCAGAATTATGCTACAAAATCTGCCTTTCGTTAAGTTGTCTTATTGCCCGAGAGAAGCCAACCAAGCCGCCGATTGGGTAGTGAAATCGCATCGTCTTAAGTCCCTTCCCACAAATTGGCTACATGCACCTCCTTATCCTCTTTTTAGTATTTTATGCTCTGAATCCACCCTATCGTCGTCTTGTAATCTATGCTTATGAATGAATGAATTGCCTATCTTTGACAAAAAAAAAACTTCCTTTAAAGCATACAAAATTTTGCATGTGAGGTTCCCTCAACTTTTCTGAAATCATCATGGCATATATTGCTAATTTTTCTTACTTTTTCTTATTCATACTATTCGGTATGAATGGTTGGATCGGTTAAACCCGGTGGAATCACATGTTGGCCCTTTTACCTCGATAATGTTTCAAAACATTACCTTTGACTAGAGACCAGAATGATTGACTAAACTCTTGGGCCAAAAAGCCCGTTGGATAAAATTACGAAAATACCCTTCTAGACCCAATTTTGGGTCCATCGGTCCTTTTGTATCTCAATTGTATAAAATTACATAAAGCGATGAAACATCCAAAACACTTTATTTTTGCAGGAATAATTCCTTTTAAAAAAAAAAGTTAAAAGTTAATTTTTTATGAATATCCATCATGCTAGTTTGTTCTTTTCAATAATTGCACAGAGCCTTTCAAAGGCTACTAATCAGAATTGTCAACAACAAATATTTATCTGAACAAATCATATCGACTAGAGAATTTTTGGATGTCCAGAAAATTATTCCATTATATTTTTCAATTTTCATAATTTCGGGAAAATGACAAAAATTCAAATGTTTTCCGGACATTATGAAAAATTCACAATTGTACTATGTTCTGTGCTAGTTTCAATGGAAAACTTGAAAGTGAGCAAAGCTGCTGTCGTATTGAAAATTCCTTGCTGTCATTGGACAAGGCCGTGGTTGATTCCTCTTCATTGTTGCCAATTTTGCAATTGAATTACAACTCTTATTTCAAACCACATGCATTTTTCTCTTTTACTATAACCACTGACTATTCTAATTTGTCTTTACATATGAGTTTACTTTCTTTTTCTCTTTTGAATTTGGCATGCTGCAATTGAAAAATGTAAGTGTGGGGGCAGCTTGTTGATAACCTCAAGTTATTTCTATCGATAAGTAGCAGCCACGCCTATCATGTCCATCATGGAACAAGGAATGTGCATGATTGCAAACGCCTCCCCTTGTTATTTTGTGAGAAACTAATTTCTTAACACTTTCAAAAACATGGAGAAAATAAATGATATGTTTGTAAAGTTGATCTCTTTATATTGATGGACATTTGAGACAAAATCAAAGAGGACAAATGGTTTCAACAAAAGACAAATTTAAATTGTTATCTCCAAATCTGTTAAATCAACCATACAAGGGGTCAAAGAAAAAAAAATTGTGCCAATTATACCTCGCGCACAAAGTGCACGAAGTGGGACTTCGATGGAGTGCAAATTTAAGTGAAACCATATATCGAGAAAAATAAAAGATTGCAAGAGAAAATGTACCATGCTACGCACTTTGCCACGAAAACATAGGCTAACCACACATTTCCTCGGCCCCTAAACATAATTTACAGCCAGTTATCTGAAATTGCACTCTTGAAATTAGCGACTAAACTAACTTGGGCCAAAAAATAATTTCAGCAAAATTACGAAAATGCCCTTCTAGACCTGATTTAAAGTCCATGGGCCCAATTCGTATCCAAATGTCCAAAATTAATTATTTTTTTCTTGGGGGGGGGGGGGTATGTCCAAAATTACTTAAGGCCGTGAAACATTCAAAATACTCAATATTCGCAGAAGATAATTCATTTCCAGAAAACAGATAGAAATTAAATTTCCCAAATATCAATCATTTTAGTCTATTGTCTATTCTCTTCGGTCATTGCTCAGAGCCATTCAAAGGCTATGGACCGAATTGTCAACAACAAATATTTATTTGAACAAAGCATATCATTTAGAGAATTTTCGGATGTTCATCAAACTATTTTCCATAAAATTGGCAATTTTGTACTTTCTGGAAAATGATAGAAAATTTAAATATTTCCAGTGAAAAATTCACATCTGTACTGTTTTGGGTACTGCTTTCAATGGAAAACTATTTTGTAATCTAACGCGTAATCCATAAAAGCAGTTGGAAGCCACCGCATGCGCAAGCACTTCAAATTTTCAATATTTTTTTTTGTTTCGGAGTAGCCTACTTCGCCTTTGGTGCACTCATCTCGAGAAAATATTGAGTGGGTTATACATTCCACGTAGGCGTAGGGTAACACCATTCAGAATCCGACACGTGGCTCCACGTGGAGATGGCGTCAGAGAGATTCAAAATCTGCGCGCGCCGCTCCCGGGCCCACCACTGACACTCTCTCTCCTCTGCGACGCCTGCGACCTGTCGACTCATCTCTCTCTCCCCCGTTCTCCGTTCCGTTCCGTTGCGGGGGAGAACAAAAACGAACCTTCGTTCTCGCCCACGCTCCCTCTCTCCCAGCACACGACTCCTCTCTCTCTCCCCGCTCTCTCTCCTCGTTCTCGCCGACGCTCCTCCGCACGACGCCGACGCCCCTCCGCCGGTTGCCTCCGTCGCCCCCCGACTCCGACGCCGACGCCAACGCCAACGCCAACGCCGACGTAGCCTCCGCCCCTGAACCCTAGTCAGACGTCGACGCAGCCTCCGCCTCCGCCTCCGCCCCCGCCCCTGAACCCTAGTCAGACGCCGACGCCGACGCCCCTCCGCCTCCGCCCCCGACGCGGTCGCCGACGCCCTTTCGCCTCCCTCTCGCGACCTCTGCTCCGCTCTCTCCCTCTTTCCTCTGCGGAGCGCCCTTGCTGGCGAACCCGACGCCGATGAACCCCTGCTCGCGTTTTGGCCTCCCTCTCCGCGAACGAAGGTCGCTCTCTCTCTCTTTCCTCCGCGAAGCGCTCCCTGCTCCTGAACGCGGACGCCGCAGACGCCGTCGCCTCCTGCGAAGCGCCCCCTGCTCCTGAACAAAGGTCGCTCTCTCTCTCTATCTATCTGAGTTCTTCCTCTTCTTAGTTCTCATTTAATGTTTTCTCCCATTTCCCCTCTTGAATCTAGTTGAATCATTTGTTTATGCATAGCCAGTTGATCAGTGACGGCCATACTTGGTACAATGACAGATGGTGGGTCGGTGTAATTTCCAAAGTTCTAAAAGGCTCTCAGTATGTTGTCTACTTCAGCACATCCAATGAAGAACTAATTTTCAATGAGTCTAATCTAAGGCTTCACCAGGACTGGAGTGACGGCAAGTGGGTCATTGCTTCCCGGGTAGGAACTACGGTTGCTTCTAATTTTGTGATGAATTGTTTTGGTGGAGTTCTGTCATTCAGGTTCATGCTTTTGTTTCATTCCTGGCCGAACGTCTCCCATGCCTTGTTGTGATTTTGATTGGTTGCATGGAGAATGCTATAAGGAGTTCTTGATGGTGTCAAATTTGTGATTTCGCAAGTTTAGAGGAACACTTAATCAGTCAAACCATATTTCAATTACTTTGATGCAAATTGGTGCCAGTCAATGACGTCTGATGAACTAGAGAGTATTTCACATGGCAGTTGTACTATGTTTTACCGATCTGAGTTTATAACTCTTTGAATTCAAAGACCAGATTCCTTTAATTAATTGTAACACTTAATCGGTTGACTTGCTTCTCTAGGACAATCATGTAGCTAATGGGTTCTTGAAAAGAGACTCGTTGCAAATGTAGTGCCATCCCATGTTATCGATTAATTTTCTTGCTTTCCCCTATGTTGAAGTGATCAAATAGTTTTTGCTGGATGAGTGAACTATGAAGCTTATATGTATGGACTCCGGGTCATGTAGTAGAAAGTCACACCTGTCAATAAGCATCATGCTCGATAAATGCTTTATCATAATGTTATCCACAGAAACTCTAGCTTTCTTCTTGTGCATACAATAAATTATGGTGTATTTGTTTGGTGGATATGAGAAAATATTAAACATCTAAACCTCTATGATCCTATGCAATCAAGCCTTCTTAATGAGTCTTTAGAGGATAAAAATCTCTCAGAAAATTCCCAATTCAGGTACCATCTGTGAATTGTTGTGGGTAATTGGCTGTGCATCTTGAAATATCACAATAATGTGCTATAGAATTGGTTGACCATGCCTTCGATATTTGGACGTAGGCTGCTTCTAAAACAATTGGTCAGGTTAGAAGTTATCCAGTGGCCTGCTTCTTGGAGTACTTTCAAATATGAATTCGAGAATGAGAAAAACATGCTGGAAGGTGCACCTGTTGAGAAGGCAGCAGAAGTTCTGACACAGAGAATTGCAGAACTTTGTCATTTTTCTTCTTTTCGGATCATCATTCAGATGTGACTCGATCTATTTTCTGCAGAATATTATCTTCATTCCAAAGTATTACTCAAGGATTACCTCAAAAGGACTTGCAGAGCCTCTTGATCAGTGAATATGGTAATTGACTTCTCAATCTCATTAGCTTTACACAGTCGCTGGAGTGCTCTTTACCAGAGGGTGGGCTAAAACTGGATTGTATTATGAGACTGTGAAAGCAATCTTCAAAGTACTGTTATGATTGATACCCCTAAATATTTCTAAGACTTTGCAGAGGCAGACAATTGTTATTATCTATGGTTCGATCAGAGGTTGATCATAGTTGCATCTATTTTAATAACTAGGAAACAGCTTACTGATTTAAAAATGTACCTTTGACTCTAGCAATATGTTGCTTGCTTCTCTTTTCGTTTTGTGGTGTGTTGTGCCCTGCGTATGCCATATATTATAATTGTCATAGGAGTACTTTCGCTCGCTAGAACCAAACTCTCCCTTGGGATATTAGATTGACGTTTTAAGTATGGAGGTTTCTATGCTTTTCTTTCTATACTTCTATTCTTCAATCATGAGATCATGCAATTTAAGTAGGTCCCCATGCCAGGACTTGTTTTTTTTTGAATATAAATATGAGGGGGGCCTACTTCTTTCATTTGCATATGAGTTAGTTTTTTAACATGTAAGCATATTAGTCTCTGTCCTATGAATGTACTGAATGGTGCTATCAATTTGCAGGTGGATGACAGCGACGCTAATTGACTTCTACATCAACGTTGTTGCTCTTTCTTTCTGTTTTGTATTTTATTAGAAGGGAACTCCTGAAGAATTATTTCTATTTTGAAGACATCACCTCAGTTAATTTGCACGTGTAAAGTTATCGAATGGCTGAATCAGAGGTAATTCTTTACTCATACAATGTGAAATATATTTTGTTTTCTTTTGATGTTTTTTTTTTATTGATTATTTATTGTTCATTTCATTGCAGCATGAAACTTCCCATCTTGCACATGTAATGCGTGATATGGAAAATGATTTTGAGTTTGCCATCGGGATGGTTTTTTCTAATGAAGTTGAAGCATATCATAAGTATGTGGCTTATGCAATTGGCAAAGGATTTGGAGTGAGGAAGGGTCATACGGTTAAAAATAGAAAAGGAGAAATAACCCGACGAACATTTTTGTGCAATTGTGAGGGCCATTCTGTCACCTCATCTGATCAAGAAAAGAAATTTGAGAGGCTTGAAGCTAGATGTGGGTGTCTTGCTCATATCAAATTTAAGGTTGATAATGGTGTCTATGAGGTTATAGAGTATGTTTCTAACCATAATCATGCATTTGTATCGGAAAATCAAAAGCATTTGATTAGATGTGGAAGGATGATATATGATACTTGCAAAGGTGTTTTAGGTGACATGGTTAAAGCAGGCATTGGTGGGACTACGGCATATAAGTTCTTAGCAAATGAAGCAGGTGGAAGTAGAAACTTGGGTTTCATTTTACGTGATTGCCAAAATTTTTTACAGACAGAAAACAATAAGATTATAGAAGGGGGAGATTGTCAAAATCTTTTGAATCATTTCCATCGCATGCAAATGCAAAACCCAATGTTTTTCTACGCTGTACAAGTAGATCAAGATGGTAGATTGACAAATTTATTTTGGAGAGATAGTTTGTCCAAATTCGATTACGATTGTTTTGGTGATGTGCTAGTGTTTGATTCCACGTATCGAACTAATAGATATAGTTTGATTTGTGCACCTTTTGTTGGGGTTAATCACCATTGGAAAAATACTCTGTTTGGTTGTGCATTTATGTTGGACGAGACGGCGGATTCATTCATTTGGTTATTTAATGTGTTTTTGGAGTCTATGGGAAATAAGGCTCCTAAAACCATATTCACCGATCAAGATCAAGCCATGAAAAAAGCCATTAGAATGGTGTTTCCGAATACACAACATCGTTTATGCACTTGGCACATCATACAAAATGCCATTAAAAACATTCCACAGCTTTATCATAAGCCGGATTTTAGAGATAAGTATTTTTTTAGGCTTATGTATAGATGCAAATCGGAGGACGAATTTGAATCTACTTGGATGGAAATGGAAGAGGAGTGGGATACTCAGAACAACAATTGGCTTCAGAGATTATATGGCCTTAGACATAAATGGAGTTCAGCTTTTGGTCGTGATATTTTTTCATGTGGTATAAGGTCAAGTCAAAGAAGTGAGAGTACTAATAATGTTTTCCAGCATTTTTCGAAGAAGACGGCATCCCTTATAGAATTTGTCCACTATTATGAAGAGCAACTGAAGCACATGAGAGAAATTGAAATTCAAGATGATTACTATTCTCGTGGGAAGCCCAAATTGGACGCTTCGTCTAATGTGATTTTGAAACATGCTGCTTCAGTTTATACCCGTACTATTTTTCATAAGTTTAGTAAAGAACTTATGGAATGTCTCTCTGAAGATCTTGCAGGTACTACATTTGATGGATCGGTTTATTCATATACCATAAGGTGTGGACATGAATACATTGTCAGATTTAACCCTATAGAGTTATCAATTTCTTGTGAATGCAAATTATTTGAATCAAAAGGGTGGTTGTGTCGCCATGCATTGTTCGTGTTGAATTGGAATAAATCGATAGTTAAGAGCATTCCATCTCCCTATATTTTGAAAAGATGGACTAAAGGTGCCAAAGAAGGGATTGTGAATGAAGAATCTTTACCACCTGATCCGTCTACAGTTAATCGATTTTCCACATTAATGCGAGAATCTTTTGAGCTGATGAGTTTGGGAGCCAAAGATGCAAACACTATGCAGATAGTGAGGGAGCATATGAAAATAGCGAAGGGTCAAATTTCATCATACAATTCAAGTATGGCCGTCACTGATGATGCTGATGCTGGTGATGATGGCTCCAATGAGGCTTCTTTGTGCGATATCTCGATATTAGACCCCCTTCGAAGGAAAGGAAAGGGAATAAGTTATGGAAGACTAAAAAGTTCAACTGAAAAAAAGAAGAAAAAATCTGTCAAAGGAACGCCCCCAATGCAAATAGACAATCGAGGTAACATATTATTTTGGTTAATATGATCAATTAAATTTTCCATTTATGTTGCATGATGCTAATTAACATTTTGTTGCTTTCTAATGTAGAGTTGGTGGTTCAAGCAACACATAGTGAAACTCATTTTCCAAATTATTTGAGTAATCAAAATCAGTTTCAAAGTATCCTTTATCCCAGCAACATTGGTGGTCCTTCCAGAAATTTTCATAATCAGGTATGTTGCTCTTAGCTTTCCATTTTTATTTACATTTTACTAATTTGGTAAAAAATTTTGTATAGATGCAGCAACCACCATACATCATGCCATCGGGGATTTCATTTTGCCAATTTCCTAATCAGGTATTGAATAGCTATGTATAAAGACTTTAATTGGTGATCAATCAATTTGTATATTTTTCAAGTTACTATGCCTCTTTATAATGGCAGAAAACGCTTTCTCAAAAGTTACAATCATTATGATAATTTAATTGCATTATGGTAATGGGGTCATTTTTTTTAATGTAGATGCAATCATCATATATCATGCCGCCAAGCAATTTGAGTGGATTTTCTCCATTTACTGCTCAGGTATTTATTATGAATCATTTTATTTGTTAGTATCATTTCAACTTTTTGTTACAATTGTAATATTTACTATTAGTAGTTTATTTTTGGATAGATGTTGGAGTACAATAATCGATCTCATGGAACCATTTTGAGTCAGGTACAATTTACTTTTTATTGATATGGGATTATTTGAGACATTTATGTAAGCATATTATTTAGATAAATATTAATATGTCATTTTCTTGTACAGGGGTCATCAAACTCTTTTCAACATCTTGGGATGAATGAATCCGGAGGCCCCTGTGAAAGCACAGATAATGCACGGTCGCAACATAAATAACCTAGAGGAACCCTCATATAGTATGGTGCTTGTGCTGTTTACAAGTTTTCAACCCTCATAAATAATCCACCAGATTGGCAATAGTGTCTTTCTCCCTTTGTATGGTTACTCATTGATATCTGATGTCTCAAGCAGAGATCGGGGTGAGGTGCTAGCTGAAGCTCTAAAGATGATGCTGTGCAATGATAGGCAACATGACATGCAGAAGGTTGCATGCAGAAGGTTGCAGCATTCATAAATCGTTTAGCCACATTCTTGTTATGCTTTGAGTCTGCAGAGTCCATGGCTGGTACCCTCTTGGTATCCCATGCCAATTATTTCTTTCCTTGATACTAAGATTATCATTCTAATTGGTTACTTGTTTGCCCTTACTCGCAGCCTTGGTCACTTTAAAGCATCTCCTCCAAAAGAATATTAAATGTCAGGTTTTGTTGGAAAATGATCCTGGAGGTGGCTCAGTATCAGGTTCTGTTGCGGTAAGCAATTTACTGCTTCCATGCAGAACCCTTAATTGATGCATGATATGTTAGATTTAAAATGGAGATGAACGTACTTATGCATGTGAAGTGTAGTTTGGAAATCAGGAAACATCTCCTCATTATGATTGACTTCAGTTTTTTTCCCTATGTCTTGTGCCAGAGTAAATTTAAATTTCCCCATTTAGCTCCAAGCAGGGCCTTGGAGAAAGTTGTACCTTGTTTTGGATAATCAATGAGGGCTGAATCGAAGCGCTTGTATGTTTGGCATGGAAGTATTCGAATGGCGTCGGGTGCGGGTGGACTACAGAGGATGTTGACTCTAAAGTGAAGGTGGGTGAAAGGATCGCACAGCTGATCATTGAGAAGATCATGACTCCCAATGTTGCGGAGGTCGAGGACCTGGACTTGACTCTGAGACGTGAGGGCGGGTTTGAGTCGACCACGTGTGATGCCCATGTGCTAGGTTTCGGTTGCAACTTTGTTCTCTGTAAGTTTGTTTTCATTGGGGATGAGGTTGTGCCTGGGATGCACGCAGGCCTGGTAGGAGCATTTTCTTGGTGAGAAATTTTGTCGAACAATTGATGGGTAAATATTTGCTAATTGCTATGTGTTCAGGCATGCTTTTGAAGTATCTCCTTGTGCTCAGCCTGTCTTTTATACTTACGATGGGAATATGGCGAAAGCAGTTCAAGGTCATAGGCAGTTCGAGAATTTCCAGAAGACAATTAATCCAGACAAGTAACTATTATCTTGTTCCTACTCTTTTCAATTTGTCTGATTTGTTTTATTTTTCTCCCCATTTTGATATTTGGTTTTGTTTTTGTCCTGATATGGATCATCGACAGGCATCTCATCTTCATCTCCTCTTTGTGCATGCAGGATGAATTTTGTTAAACTGGTTGATGAACTAGATGAGGGGAAGATTTCTTGGAAGAAATTCAGTTCCAAAGTGAAGAAACTTCACAGAGATCGAACAGGAGCTCCGTATTTGAGGGAGTCCGGGGAATTCCCAAAACTAGAGGAAAGTTTTTATGCAAATCCGCTCCCTGGGTGCATTTGCGAATCAACAAAGAGAAGGAAGTAAGGCTAAAAGGAGAAGTGTCTCCTTTCTCCGTGATGCAATTTTGGGTGCATAAGAGAGATGAACACATGCTGTCAAGGTTCAAGAAATCTCGTCAGCCAAAGATGCCACAGCTAAATCAGAAAGTTCCTTGGCCTAGTGTTCAGGCTGGCCAGTATTACATTAGCGTCACTGAGCTGTCGAATTTAAGGCCGCTCAAGGGATTGTGGTGAATAATTTATTTAGAAGAAAATTTACAGAATACCATTGAAAGAAAGATTATGAGCCCATGGTGGCAAAAAAAGAAACAAAATGATAGGAGACTTATCTGTTTAGGGGATTGGAGAAATCCTATGAAGTTAAATTATAGTGAATTCGATTGTGTGGCACATAAGACCTTGTAATACTTCAAATTACACAGAATGAAAGATCTCCCTTCTTTATCTTTATCTGTAATTTTTCACTTTGGGTTGTCAAAATCTGGTTTAGTTACATCCCATATTCGAATGCAAGGTTGTTATTTCACTCATAGTTCATGTACCATGCTTATCAACAATATCAGGTTTCAGGTTATATATATATGAAGTCGGCACGGAACAGGCGAATGCCATGCATACTTTCAAGCATAGATCTACAGGGCGCGAGAAATGACTTGAATAGCTGGAGTAGTTTCTTACTAGACTAACAGTTTTATGTCTGCTACGGTCTCAATGACCACTAGCATCAAATCCCGGGGAATTCTAGTCTTAGAACGAGATTGCAGTCAGCAAATACTTTTCGTATTCAATGCCAACTCGTGATTATGTTACCGAACATTACAAGTTTTGAGAGATGATTTAGATGGAAGATTTTCAAAGTACGGGAGTACCCAAAAAAAGAGGAACTGTAGAAATCAATTTTTATTATGCTGTAGAGAATTGCGAACTGACGTGCTGTTTCAAGCATTTTCTATTAACAAACAAGCAAAGGGCTTCTCTTGCAAGTCCCTCAAACGTCTTGAATGGACGAACTTCTTTCTACAGAAGGATCACAAAATTCACTGCATGCTCTAAAACTGCACTAAAGGACATTGGGAGACCAAGAGTTTTCTTGTTTGACGTATAGAATTTACACCAAATCAACATATATAAACACACTATAGACAAGGCAATGAACTGAATCAAGATATCTCATTCACAAACGACGAAAAGAATCTCAATCTAGATATCCAAAAGAAGGGGGAAAAGGGAAACAAGAAAACAAATGATAAACAAACAAACCACAAACCAAACCCCCCCCACTACAATTGAAGAATAGATTCGACAAGTTCATTAAGCGGCGCAAGCTCCTCTTTGTTGACCCACTTGCTGTCACTCCAGTCCTGGTGAAGCCTCAGAGTAGACTCATTGAAAATTAGTTCTTCATTGGATGTGCTGAAGTAGACAACATACTGAGAGCCTTTTAGAACTTTGGAAATTACACCGACCCACCATCCGTCATTGTACCAAGCATCAACTTTGTCGAGCTGCTTGAAACGCCTGGCTGGAAGATGAGGAGGGTAGGGCTTGATACACCGTGAATATGCTTCTTCCCTCAAAGGTTCAGTTTTGTCATCTGTTTTCAAGGTTAGGTATTCGACCTGATACTTATCATTTCCTATATAGTCGATGACAATTGCGGAAAACCAAGAACCCTCATAACCTTTTTCATCACTGCTGACCTCCACAGTTTTACCCTTTCCAAACTCGGGGGGTGGCAATGATGTCCCTTTATCGAGTCTTATCTTGAATTTTATCTTGTGAGGCTTTAACTCCATCGTAGATGACTTCTCCTGCAAGTCAATTTTCAAGAACTACAAATGCATTAGAAGAAAGATGGCAAAAATATAAAATTTACTCAATGCTAGGTCTAACTGAGCATATGGAGTCATTCAGCCACCAAAGATACATAACAACTTGCCAGCATGTGCCGGCTAATGCCAATGGAGGCCAGAGGTAACGATGCTTCAGAAAAATTACCTAACCGAAAGTCAAGAAAATGATATTAGATCGACATGTATCAAAAAGATTACTTCAAATTTATCTATGCCGAAGCCAGGGAACACCTACGAACTAACTTTGTCGCTACCAAAAATTTTGCCCTCCTTTTCGCAGGCTTCCAGGTACTCCTTGATCTTGCAAACTCACACTCATCTAAATTGCATATGCAAGATAAAAAAACCAACCTGGGCATCCACTATCTGCTACTCACAGAGAAGCTCGATAGACTATTGTCAAGGGTATAACAACCACAAGCCCTGCAAAAACATGAATGCCCTGCACCCGAAAGAGTTTGACCTACCCACAGAAAGAATAAAAATTTGATTTAGTAATTCTCATACTCTTGAACACCTATGAAAATCATTAGATCTACCGCATGCTTCTTAGTATTCAGATTTCCCATTGGGCACGGACGAGACACGAGTATAGTTCTTTGATGGCAGAGATATAATTGCTGAATTCGGACAGAAATCATCCAAATTCAAGCATCAAGTGGAAGGTCTGCTATTCTTACCGATAAGCAGGAAGGGCTTCATACTCAGACCAATCTTACGTAGTAAAGATCTCTCCTCATCACTTATGGTTTCCAAATCAACTGGAAGGTCTGCTGGTCTAAGATTCTCCTGCACTTTTGCTAGAGCTTTCTCAGCCCTTTTGACCTTCCCTTTAGCCTGGAAAGAAGAGGAAAAAATAAATGGAAAATGTGATAAATAATTAAGGAAATGGAGCAGAATTTTATAGCATAAGTTTGTTCAATCTCATAACTTACAAGAGCAAGTTTCTTCTCAAGATATTTCAAGAGTGCAGCGTGCTTATCGAGTGATTCATCTCTACGCATTTGCTCAACATCTTTGCTACTTATTTCATTCCCCCACCGAGAGGTGGCAACCAGAGTTTCAGTAAGAGTGCCAGCAACAAGTGCGCTTTTAGAAGCTTTTAATTTTGATTCAATTGCAGCTGAGGCCCTCTGACGTGCTTGGTCTTCCTCATTTGCCTGCACATCTGTTAGTTTTTTTCTCTCTTTCAGTGCTTCTACCACCACAGGAGGCAAGAAGTCATTGCCCCTGTAAAACACAATATAATCTTTGTTCCTAGAAAGTAGTGTTCCCCCAGTTAAATTATGCATTCAAAATGACACAAATCAATAACAAGAGCACCAAATTTTCTTGACCTAAAGAAAAAGGACGGAATATGCAACACTAAACAGAAGTTGATATTATCATAATGCCAGAACATTAATATTGGAACAAAATGCTCGGAGAGATAAGAAGTTGGCCCAAATCTGGTCCCCTGTGCAAAATATGCAATCAAATTGAAGCCAGCTATGCGAGAGTTCTATGAAATATTTTGTCCCACTTCAGACCACAATGTGAAACAGCATTATTTAGCTTTTTTTTTTTTTTTCAGGGGGTGGGTGGGGTGGAGGGGGAGGAGGAGGCTCAAGGGGAGAGAGATCATCCATTCAACTAAGAACATCTTCAAGCTCTCAAGATAGCCATCTGAGCCATAGTTTCCTTGTGCATTTGGTTGCAACTTTTCTCAACAAAATCAAGTAGCTTTCCCAAATTTTTTGCCCACAAGTTCAAGATGTCATTGCTGTCTTTTGTCATATGTTCCAGACGACTCCCATCAGCTAGTCTATCTTTTATCACAAAAGTTGAGATTATTTTCCATCCTCTGCTTCACGCTCAAAACAAAGCAACCAAAGAGGAGGCTGAGCAGCTTATTGTCCACACAATACAGGATAGTCAAAAGATGCATGAGCTCGAATTAACCAGCCATAGGATGGTTGTAGATGTACTCAATAGCAAGATGACGAGTCAATTTTATCAGCTTCCAAATCTGGGATTTCGAGCTTAAATTCTTCTTCCAGGGCCATTACAATCTCTACGTTGTCCAAGCTATCTAGACCCAAATCATTTTGGAAATGCACATTAGGAGTCACCTGCAAAAACAGAGAGAAACCCGTCTTATGAAATCCTTGCCAATTTGCAATGTCATTCTTTCATTTAATCATCACACGAGATTGGAAGAGCAAGATGTTCTACATACAACCAACACTTTTATACACGATTTTCCATTTAAGCTTCGGCACCCTTTTGGTGCCCCAAAACAACAGTTTTGTATGGAGAAGAGGAACATAGCAATCAAGCACAGGACCTCTTTAATAAGAGGATGCAAATGAGTAACTTCACCTTAATAGTGTGCTCAAACTCCATCAACGAGTGAGATATATTGGGAAGCAAATATAGTGACAAAAAAGAAACTGACCAAGCACTCAAGGAACTGAGAAAATATGAGCATAAAGCAATAGGGAGGGGAAAGAAAGAGAGACATAACAAATACATATCCTCAGCAGCAGTACATGACAATTGAAAGATGAAAGTCAACTAAGATTCACCAAAAATAGAGTTATGACAAAAGAAATTAGAAAGCCAATTGCAACCGAATCAATCAAAGGCTCTTTAAATGTAGTGTGTAAATCCTTTTCAGAAAGTAACCAGACATACTTCAGAATCTGATGGCAAAAAGCTGATCTTTGCGTTTTCAGTGGAACTCCAACATCTTTCAAGGATAACATACACCTATTGCCCTTGGAAATACAAAGGATTATCCATCAGAATTGTTCCTATTAAAAATTCCCATAAGCATCCATCTGTACTAATGTAGTTTAAAGGACATTCAGTCCAACATGTTATACATTTGATATTTAGGTTCTTTCCTCTTCCTCATTTTAGTTCTTTCTGTAGTTTCTCTTGTATACTGTGTGTAAGTATAAAAATATATTTGACCTTACTGACAGATCTAATATAAAAAAGCAGGGCAATTTTTAACAAAATGCCATCTCCAAGGAGCAGGAAAAACAGGTGACCTTACTGACAAGGACCTCTGGCACTTTGATAAAAGCATAAAAAAACGAAGAAACAAGTTATGCTGCTGGTCTTTAACGCAGCGATTCTTCACACTACTGTTATCATGAGGATAACTGTACAAGTATCGGAAGGGGAAACACTCAGCCCGCACAAACACAGAGAAAAGCTAGCTTCAGATCACAAAATATTAGCCAGAAGCACCAAGTATGCCTAAAATGGGATCGAAGATGCTATGAACATAATCACCACAGATCTATATGTTTCTGTTTGTTTACCTAAGACATGGGGTATTAATAAGGGGCACTTCACTACCATATTTGCAATAAATTTCAGCACCGGAGGCAATTGCCAGGAAAGCTTATCATTGGCCAAAAGAATTGGCTGGTTAGGTTTGCATTGGGGACAAGGAGAGTCTCTGAAGAAGTGAAGCAAGAAAACTGCATGCAAGAAACCAGCTCCAATGGTCAACATTTTTGGGGGTCACCATAGATGTCATAGTTGCAAGAGCTTACACTATGCAGGAAAAGGTTTGACTTTTACTACAAACAATTTTAGGTGACTGCAAATTAATGTCCTGTGGTTGGATGTAGAATTTCAACTCAAGCATTCTCCCGCAAAAAGTGAACCAGAAAAGGCATCAAACTGAAAACAATGATTCCCTCGTCAGCTTCTTTCTGGAGCTTGAATTTCTCCAGTAAGAAGGGACGAAAGATCCCAAGGACATTCATGACAGAATACACTCAAGATGTATATCAGAAAAAGTTCGACATGCAAAAGATACCAAGAACTCATCATTGCCTATTGCCTCTTTATCATATTATATGAGGTAATCCTCTAGGATCAAAAAGCATATTGACCATTATAAAAGCAAAAAGGAAAAAAAGCATAGAAAGACTCTACAACAATGTGAACACATACCAAGAAACCAGATGAAGAACATGCTCTTTATTAAACTTATAATACCTGCAATGCCCATCCATTCCAAAACAGCAACAAATTTACAGATGTCACCACAGTTTCTAAAGCAAGTTTCTGAGTTGGAAAGAGATGCTTCTCAGCTATTCAAGTACATCTGGAATGTCAGAGTTTGCGCTAAAGCTAGAAAGGAACAAGAGAATGTACCGTTGTTTGAACCACAAGCTGAACAGCAGGTGGCGCTTGATCGGCAAAACACATCAGTTAAAAGATAGTGGGCACAACACTAGAAAAAGCAGAACACCAATTTACCATATCATGAGTCATAGTATATTCATTTCAACTCCACGAGTGACAAAATATCAGCCGGAGCTTCTTCCACAATGCTTTCACCTTATTTACACTTTTTTTTTTCTCTTTGGAAGGAATTGCATCAAACATTCTGGGGCTGATCTTCCTGGAAAGGATATGTGCCGTGCACAGACATAATCCTGGCAATCTAAGCACAAACGAACTAGCAAAATAGGAATGCTGGACAAGGAAAAACTAATCACAAGAACGGTGACAACAGAAGTCAACTTCTAGTTAACCCCAATTTCTTGCATCAAATCAGTAACTTCTGCTACAAGACCATGATCTTCCTATATTTTTGCAAGTTTCTTGATCAACCGTGTTCTTTCAGTTTTGACATATATTTGCATGACAAAACTAGCTATAGAAACCACGGAACAAAAACAGATTATGAATGAATATAAGCCGCAATGGAGTTTGATTTCACATATTCACCTTCCCATCAGCGACAGAGTTAAGTAGCTTAATTAACCTCTATCTTGGTCTCAAGATCTGCTGTCTGATCAATGTATTGTACAGCCTGTCGCACCATTGCTGTCACAGCCTATTGATTAGAAAACAGCTACATGTCTGTCACTGTCCAATCAAGTACATCTAGATCACAATTGAAAATTTTGATTTTAACTATTTGATTAACAGCACGAAAAATTCATCACTCTAGAATGAAATATTGTCACAAAAGGAACCAAAAGGGACAATAGCAAGATGCAATACAAATACAGGCATCTCCAATTTTCAACAAAGTATTAGTACCAAACAGTTCTTGATAACTGCACTAAAAGGGACTGAAACTATTCAATATTTTTTCCAAGCAGAACACTCATGTTATCATAAAAATATTTGTGACAACATTTCACAAACATATTCTTATTCACAAGCACGAAGAAGTATGATCCTTGTAAACTTCCATTAACCCATGCAAGTGTAATCACAACAGAATATTTGCAATAGTTAACCACAAAACAAGGGGAAAAAAAAAACATCGCACAGGCAGAGCAGCAGGTAATACAAAATACACGGTAAAAGCCAGCCAAGAGCACTAGGACTCATTTTATAGAGATATTGATGCATAAGTACCTTTCCTCTAAGTAAAGTATGCACCTGTCTCAGCTAGCCTAGATTCATTTCATGGAACTAACATTTATCGTAATGAGTACCTTAGAGTCTTAATGGATTATAGCCCTATAACAGTCAGCACAACTCTTCAAAAAGATTGAAACCTTTGGAAGATGACTACATCAAGGAAATAGCAGCAAATAACAAATTAAACATCACACAATCTCCATATGACAAGTAATGACCAACATACTAGAAGGGGTTTCTCTTTCTGTACAAAATTGCATATGTGTGGCTTTTCTTTTGCAGCCGTTTTGTATAGGGGCAGTAACCCCTTGGTAAGACATCTCAACAGGGAAAAGAAGCCACTGACTTTATTTGACATGGCATCCCGTAGAACATAAACTTTGCCATCATAAGGATTCACGGGTCCTTTTTGCTCCTCATCTACAACTAGACAGATAACATGTTCAAGTCAGATAAGTGATGGAGAAAACATGAAATGAGAACTAAGAAGAGGAAGAACTCAGATAGATAGAGAGAGAGCGACCTTCGTTCAGGAGCAGGGGCGCTTCGCAGGAGGCGACAGCGTCGGCGGCGTCCGCGTTCAGGAGCAGGGGGCGCTTCGTGGAGGAAAGAGAGAGAGAGAGCGACCTTCGTTCGCGGAGAGGGAGGCCAAAACGCTAGCAGGGGTTCATCGGCGTCGGGGTTCGCCAGCAAGGGCGCTCCGCAGAGGAAAGAGGGAGAGAGCGGAGCAGAGGTCGCGAGAGGGAGGCGAAAGGGCGTCGGCGACGGCGTCGGGGGCGGAGGCGGAGGCGGAGGCTGCGTCGGCGTCGGCGTCGGCGTCGGAGTCGGGGGCGACGGAGGCAACCGGCGGAGGGGCGTCGGCGTCGCCGGCAACCTGTGGAGGCGGAGGAGGAGGGGCGTCGGCGTCGTGCGGAGGAGCGTCGGCGAGAACGAGGAGAGAGAGCGGGGAGAGAGAGAGGAGTCGTGTGCTGGGAGAGAGGGAGCGTGGGCGAGAACGAAGGTTCGTTTTTGTTCTCCCCCGCAACGGAACGGAACGGAGAACGGGGGAGAGAGAGATGAGTCGACAGGTCGCAGGCGTCGCAGAGGAGAGAGAGTGTCAGTGGTGGGCCCGGGAGCGGCGCGCGCAGATTTTGAATCTCTCTGACGCCATCTTCACGTGGAGCCACGTGTCGGATTCTGAATGGTGTTACCCTACGCCTACGTGGAATGTATAACCCACTCAATATTTTCTCATCATCTCTCTCTAAAGGAGGAGAAAACTCTCTCTACCCTCCCTCTTTCTCTGCCCTCCCTCTTTCCGACCGGCGAACCACCGGGAGCAACCGACGAACCACCGACGAACAGGATCGCGACGAGGAGGGGCGCGGAGGGGAGGCGACGGTCCCGCGGCGGGGGGGAATTTGGATGGGTTTGCTTCCTCCGCTGGAGGAGATCATGTGCTCGAAGGCAGCGAAATGCCGATGCTGACGTGCAATGCGGGGAAGAGGAGAGGAATGGGGGAGGAGATTTTCGGGAGGGAGGGGGTTAGGCTTTGGAGGATCTTGCACGGTAAAGATGCCCGAGAGGTGATCCCATCAGCTCTCTCTCCCTTGCCTTCTGCCGTAATTTATTCCTTTTCCTCATTCTCTGCCTATCTCTCTCTTTCTCTTTCCTCTTGCTGCGCTTATAATCGTTCTCGCTCGTCCCCTGGTTCTCGCAATTCGGTCTCCCGTTTCGAGCTGAGGTGCGTGCTCGGCGTCCGTGTTTTGGCGTTCGGCCGTTGCTGTTCTGAACGCTTGATTTGGTGATGTGTGCCGTGTGCGTGCTTTGGTGCTTCGATCGGTACCGTTTTGGGCTCGAGAGTGTGGATTTCGTTCCCGATTTGGCAGCACCTGCGGGGGGACTGTGCTATCGGCAGCTCAATTTTAGATTTTTTTTTTTTGGCCTTTTTTGGGAGCTTCGGGGTCTAGTTGTTGATTCTCGCACTGAGCCTGATTAGGCTTCTGTGAAATGTTCTGATGCCTCCTTTCTCCTTGTTCTCTCGGTTTGCTCTCTGATCTTGCTGATCTGCTTCTGAATTGCTTGCTGAGGCTGCCAATTAGCGGCAAAGGATCGGTCTTTCTTTACTCTAATGAATATAATTTGGATATCTCTGCTTCTGAATTGCTTGCTGAGTTCTCTTTTTTGCGCCTCCCTCTCTCTCTCCGACGAACAGGATCGCGACCTCCCTCCCTCTCTCTGCCCTCCCTCTTTCCGACCGGCAAACCACCGCACGGGACCGGCAAACCACGTGTGTGCTCGTGACCCAGGAGTAGAAACGCCAATCACCGTAAGTCACTTGAGACGCTGGTCTTTCGCTCTGAGATATCTGGCTTTGATAGCTCTAGATTGAGGCGTGAAGGTGATCTCAAAATTGTGCTGCTTTTGAGGCTCGGACACGACTTGATGTGCTTTTAAGGTAACTCCATTTTAGACATTAAAGCCCATCTGAGTAATTCTGTCTCTCTGCATTACTTTTCCAGATGAGCCGGATGGTCTATTACATTTTGATTGAAGAAAATAAAAACATTTGATTATTACTCATTACATTGACATCTAACATCCTTAAAAGCATGCACAATATAACATGTGAAATTCCATCAACTTTTTCAAAATCACGATCGTCACATTTATTGCAGATTTTTCTTACTAGGTTCCCTTATTCAAATTGATCAGTATGAGCGGTTGGATTGGTTAAACCTGGCGGAATTTAATAGTTCTTACTACAATCTCTCTCTCTCTCGTATTTGTCACTTTCTGAACCTTTTACATCCGTCCTCTCTCTTGCAGAACGGTTCAACGCTACCATCTACAGTCCTCGCTCGCTCTCTTTGTTCATTTCCCTCTTGAAAGTTCTCGCTGAGGCTTGTTTAGGGTCTTCTCTCTCCGACCTTGCACCTCTCTTTGCGTCTCAGCTCGCGGAAGGTAATCCCTTTTTCATCTCTTATTAGCGTGTCATTTCTGTTGATTTGTTGCGGCTGAACTAGCGTGGTTTGGGCTCTTTTTGTCTGATGTGGGTGGCTGTTAACTTGGTGTGTCACCAGCTCATAATTGACTTCCGGAGAAAAGGAAGCCTTTGCTTTCAGACCTTAGATGTGACTAATCATGTGGCCTCTCTGTTTTGGCTCAAAATTTAAATGTTCAATTTTGGCTCAAAATTTAAATGTTCAATTTTGGCTCTTCACTTTTCTAATTTTTAAATGACAATTTCTTATTTAACAACTCACAAATTTTATTGCTATTTCCATTAAATTGTTTCCTTTTTAATTGATTACGAAGATTTGATATTAGATTTTATGAATATCAGTAATAAGCACTTTGATGAAGGCAGAGATCAAGTATATGCATGTGCTTTCAAACAGATGTTTATATAAACCACTGATCAAAGGCATGATTGGAGCAAATATGGAAAATTTCTTAGAGGACCTGAGTGCATAAGACCTTAATAAATATGAACCTTTATTTTTATTGAGTCTCATGTGAAAACCGCGGGTCGAGAATCGTTAGGGGTGTATGCATTTGAGAATGCCTAACGAAATATAGGCATCAACATGTTAGCTTTAGTTAATTTTACATGTGAGCGACATGTTTAATTTGTAACCGACCAATAATGAAAATCTCCTCGATTAGGAAAGTCCATGCATCTAGAGGATGAGGTCCATGGGAAAGAAAAGATGTGCATTACACTGCTCTAGAACAACAACTTGTAATACTGGATTAATCAATAGATACCCGCCTAAGAAAACTCATTCATTAAAATTTTTGTACTGGGAATCGTTCATAAATCATGTGCTTTCCATCTAGCCTTTTTACTTGTTTATCTACATCTTTTAGTGGAGCGGGAAGGCATCTTCTCTTCATTAAACTTTTTAGTTTTAGTAATCGTTCATAATGCGTGTGCTCTCCACCAAAGATTAGGAGCCTTGACTATAGGGCACACATGTAGAGATGAAGATTCGCCATTTTATTCTTGTCCATGAGCAGACGCAACCCAATGATGTTGCCTTGACGAGAGGGCGCGGTCCATTGGAAAGAAAAGATTTGAATTGCACTCCTAAGTCAATAACTTTTACTATACAATTTGTCAACAGACTGACTCGATCATTAAACAATTTGGATTCAAAATCGTTCAGAAATCATATGCTCTCCTCCCAAAAAGCATGTGCTCTGCCATTTCATTTGCTTATCTACTTTTTCTTGTGCAGCAGGAAGGGATCCTCTCTTCATTTTTGCCTATAAGATTTCCATGGGGAAAGGGCAAAGTTGTAGCAAAATAAAAAGAAAAAGAAAAAGAGAAGGAGCGCAAAAAAAAGAAGCACTGAGGGAGAAAAAGAGAAGGATTGCTGAGAAAGAGATCACTGAGGGAGCATCTGCTTCTTCGTCCTTCTCTTCGATACCCACGGGAGGAGGTAGCGATCAATATGATGTGTTCTTGAGCTTTAGAGGCTCTAACACTCGCAACGGATTCAGTGATCACCTCTATCGCCAGATGATCAATTTAAGGACTCTACCAATTTCTGTGTTCAGGGACGATAACAGCCTTGAAATTGGCGAGGATTTTAATTCAAAGATTTTCAATGCCATCGCGCGATCTAAGATTTCGATCCCCATCATTTCTGAAAATTATGCTTCGAGCAAATGGTACCTCCGCGAGCTAGTTTGCATGATGGACTGCAAGGAGAGCACGTCGCACATGGTGTTGCCCATTTTTTGCAAAGTGCTCCCATCGGATGTGTGGTATCTAAATGGAAATTTTGGGGAGGCCTTCCGTTTGCGTAAGAAGCGTTTTGATAAGAAGGATATTGAGGAAGGGCAACGAGCCCTTACAAAAGTGAGTTACTTAAAGGGATGGGAATCTGAGAAATTTGCTAATGGGTACTTTCCTTCCACCTAAACATTTTTTTTTCTAAGTTTTGTTATTTAGCAAAACCAATGTCATATGGATGAACTGCTTCCACTACAAGCTTACAAAACATCCCAAAATGTCCCAATGAGTAACCATAGTGGCCCACGGACTACAAACACTTGTACTCCCTAAGATTTCCCCTGAAAACTACACTAACAACATCTAAAACCTTAGGATCCCTTACTCAATCTTCCAAAGCTTGGTAACCGCCGGATAAATCGACCTCCTATTGCTTCACACAGATCATGTCTAGGTTTAACACCCACCGTTGCCAGTAGCTTTCATTGGTAGGTGATCTATAAGTTAATTACAAGTCTTCCAATTAGGCCCGTGGGATGCACTGGCCTTAGAGGGATAACATCTTGTCCTTCTAAACTTTTTGCAACAAAATTTATTGACCTCCTATCCTTCAACTATCAGTGACCATTAGCCTCATAACAAACTCTCTACTTCTAAAGAATCTTAATTTGCTAGGTGCACCATTATATCTTAATTCAATAGTATCTACCTATTGGAAGAAAAATAAGGGGAAAAATGAAATGACTGCTACACCATCATCCTATATTGTCATTTGTAAAACCAAGACATTTTCCATGTTAATTGGTCCCATCCATGCTTCACATATATGCGGGTGTCTTTTGATGAGATTACACAAAATTATGAAGTTATGATGAGTTTTGTTGTTTGACAGGCATGAAGCAGAATTAGTGGAAGAAGTTGTCAAAACTATTCTGAGCAAGTTGAGATGTGATTTTCAGCTTGATGTTTCGGAGCACTTAGTTGGAGTTGACGATCATGTCAACAAGATTAGGAATTGGATAGACATTCCTGCCAGTCATGCTCGAATGATAGGAATATATGGCATGGGTGGGATTGGGAAAACAACTCTTGCCAAGGTCATCTACAACCGGTTGTCGAATAAATTTGAACGTTGTAGCTTCCTTCTTGATATACGAGAAACAACTCACAGCAAAGGCATTCTTGAACTACAAAATCTACTAATTGAGGAAATACTGCCAAATGAACATGGAGTATGTAAAGTTGATGATGGAATTAGTTTGATCAAATCTAGATTTAAAGGAATAAAGGTTCTCATTCTTCTTGATGATGTTGATCACCGAGATCAACTATATGCTTTGGCTAGAGAACGTGATTGGTTTTCGACAGAAAGCATCATCATTGTTACAACTAGATATGAAGCTGTTCTTCATCAACCTAAATTCAAGGTAGATTACAAGTATGAATTGACAGAATTAGATGTGGAACATTCTTCGTCTTTATTCAAAAGACATGCATTTTCCATGGGCCATTGTCCGAAGGATTTTGAGGGTATCTCTTGTGATATCTTATCCACCATGGGCGGACTTCCCTTAGCTATCGAGGTCATAGGTTCATACTTGTATGGAGAAACATATGGAAAAGTATGGCAAGATGTGCTGAAGAAATTAAGAAATGAACCGGATAGAGATGTCCAAAGGAAATTGAAGATAAGTTATGATGCATTGGATTTTAGACAACAGGAGATTTTTCTTGATATTGCTTGCTTCTTTGTTGACAAAAAGATTGAAGATAAATATGCCATTTACGTATGGGAGGATTGTGACTTTTATCCAAATCAAGCAATTAAAGAGTTGAAGCTAAGGTGCTTAATAAAAATTGGAGATCGTGGCGAGTTTAGGATGCATGATCAATTGAGAGATCTTGGAAGGAGTATTTTTTGCCAAAGACAATCACCTGAGAGATGTTTGACACCATGGATTGAAAAAGAAGACTTTTTACGGAGAGTAGACCCAAAGGTAATGTAGCTCTCTCTCATAATTTTAAAAATTTCATGTGATCTTTTCTAATCTTTTATCTAGTATGAGCATATACTCCTATTCTAGAGGAAAAAATCTACCTATACATCCATTCATGACCATCGTAGATGAATTGTGATAGTAAATGAATTATAAGTGTCCCAAGGATGAAAAGGTTTCATTATGTAATTCAAATTCATATATTTAAATTACATTTGTCAAAAATTTAATTTACAATCAAATTAAGATTCTTTAACTATGATTCTACACTCAAAATCTCGTTCACCAAAAGCATCTAATTTTTTATCTAGTTGAAAATAGTAATAATATGAAAGACTACAATAATTAATAAAGATGAAGCATATACATCATAGAACAAATATGTGCCAATCATAATAACTAATAATTAAGCAAATTGGTAACATTACAGAAAATTTTCACACTTATGACGGGTGCTTACTTTCTATTACGGTCAAATGTATTGTGGTACTCCTATGATTTAGGAAATCAATGTTTGATGCACCTTTTTTTTTTTCCATTTTGATTTTGAAGATATCCCTCCCTTTGCTTGTTATATCTATCATTTTTCATTCTTCTCTCCTCTCAATAGACATGATGGTAAAAATATCCTTAGGATTTATATTGGGAAAACCTTAATATGTTTTTAAGGTTGTACCACGTTGACCTTGTTCATCTTAGACTAGGTGTTTGACGAGTGGAATTTCTTATTTTCCTTTCTTTGCTTCTTTCATTTCCGTTGTCTTTTCTTTCGCTTTTCTTAATAAACATTTCTTTCCTCTCCAGGACTTTTTATAATATATATATATATATATATATATATATATATATATATATATATATTTTTTTTGGACAATGCCCTTTTGTGCCAAAAACTACTAGACGAACTTGACAATTTGGAGGAAAAGTCGTGCTTATTTTTATATCGATACCTTTTTCTTTATTTTTTTAATTAGATTGTCATGTTCTTGTCATTTCATAAGTTTATATTGTCCATTTAGGGAAGCCTAATAGGTTCATGACTGATCAATGGTGGGAAATTAACCTTAACAATTCACTTAGAGACGCTGGGCAGAGGAAAAAGCTTTATATTCTTGATTTGAAGTGAAATAGTTTGCTCTTGACATTCTAAAGAGCACACTCTTTTGTTGATTCAATGACTTTTTTTTTTTGGTGGTTGGATTCAATAACTATTCTTAACATTAGCAAAAACAGCACTACATATGGGAGCTCAAAAAATCGAAAAAGAAAGTCGAATTGTGGCATCCTAGGAACAAATGATATTTTATAATAATTTTTATTTTTAAAATGATATTTATTTATTTTAAAGGATTTTTTAATTTATTCGTAAAATAAAAATAAATATCATTTTATTTATTCGAATAAATTTCATTTTAAAATGATATTTATAAAAATAATTTATTTGGCGACCGGTGGCGGTGGCGGCCGGCGGGCGGTCGGTGACTGACGGACGATGGTCGGTGGCAATGGATGAAGGACTGGTTGACGAACGATGAATTTTTTTTTTATTTCTCATTTCTGTTCTAGAAATCAGAAGTAGAAAATTTCAACTTCTGATTTCTATTCCAAACCTATTTCTGGAATAGAAATCTATTCCAGAAATAGAAAAAAGGAATAGGTTTATCAAACGGATTTCTATTCCAGAAACAGGTCTGGAATAGAAAAATTGTTTCTGGAACAAAAATTATCAGTTATCATGCACCCCCTAAGCTTCCCAGAGACTGCCACCTCCAACTTCCTGGGATCATAGATGATATCCAAACAGGAGTCTCCAGGTGGGCATCCTACCCGAGTCAACCTGATGAGGAACTTCCAAGTATCATTGACTATCCACAAACATACGTACTTGTATATTATGAAAACCATGTACAATATGAAGCATAAAAAGAAAGACGGTCTTGTATGGCATCCGCCATATAAGAGAAGATAAATATGACTTAAAAGCAGCAAACATGCAATATGACTTTGCCATCACCTGTCTTCCTTGATCATTATAACTACATATCTTTGGAGCAAAAATATCTGGTATTGGATGTCGAAACCTTATTCTCATTAGATGAAGAAGACCCATCCCAAATAAGTTATAGTCAACCTGCCATTAATTAATCTCAAGTGCATCAAGAAACACACAAATGAAAGATAGCAAGTCTGGGCATGAGGGCATTAATGAGCCATCCTTGCAAACTCACCCACTATAGAACCAGAGAAAGGCAAATTTGGATAAGATAGAAAGATAAACTGATGTCGCAAGATAATACCAGAAACTGAAGTAGATAGGGAATATGCGATTCATGCGGCTGCAAACTTCTGTCAAATACTGCCCTCCCTGGAAAATGATGTTGGACCATGAATAAAAAAGAAATAGACAAACAAGATGACTATAGGCACGTGTATTGCATGACACATTTTTTTTGTCAAAACTAATATATTGATTACAAGCTTTTCTTACAAGAAAACCTTCCTCATAGAAGATAACCTTTTGGAACAAATCCAAATACCATCCCAACTTTCATGCACATACCAATTTTCATCCACTACTTTTAAAACCACCAATTCGATAGAGAGAGAGAGAGAGACTGGCAATAGAGGTTTAAGACAGCTAGAGCGCAGTCAAAGATGGCAACTGGTCAAGCCTTTGAGTGGTGTGATTGGTGGAGATGATTAGGTTTGGGTTTAGACTTTGGAAATGATTTTGGGATGATCTTTTCTAAAGTTTGTTGAAGGAAGGGCAATTTGGTCTTTGGACTATGAAGTTTGGGCCTAAGATGCAATTTGCAAATTTCAAAATTCGAGTATGTAAAGTGATTTTTGCGCGAAATCTTAGCCTGGTATTCAAAAGTTTGCCTTTTTTTACCAAAACTAATATCTCCATTTACAAGGTTTTCTTTCGAGAAAACTTCCCCTGCATCTCGGAAAATGTTCAACAGAACATACTCCAATGGCCACGTTAAATGACTAGTGGACTTCCACCGATACATTTATATTACTCTGTCCAAGAACAAAATATATGCTAATTTTCTCAGGCCTCTCAATAAATCAAAACTTAATTGCCAAATTTTCGCCCATATATTTTTGGGATGCCCCACATAAAATATGAATAGCAAATGCTTTCTTTTTATGATAAAACAAAAATTTAGTTATCAGGCATGCACACTCCAGATCGAAACAATGAATACACTTGAAGGCATGCAATTGAAGAAGCCAAAGATGACAAGTCCCAATTCTAGAGCAAAATGGTGAAAACTCTTTAGTCTTCCAAAGCAAGACCAATTCCAATAAGGCACTATTGATAGAGAAAGAAGATTACCAAAAGAAGCTTGGCAGCACGTGAGACATCATGTGGATGATAGCTAAAGCTTCGGTCAAGGTGCCACAAAGATGTTGCTATGGAATATTCAGGCAAAAAAATATAAATACACAAGCTGTCATTTATGGATACAGGTATATCTTGACAAACAGCTCTTCAGATGCATGATAACCATAAATCTCCTTGCTCGTACAAGGCCGCAACCATGCACGTGTTGCCGTAAAAAACGCCAGCATTGCCTTTGAGCTGCAGTAACTCACAAAACAGATACAAACTAGCAAGTGAATCGCACAAAATCTCCTTGCTCGTACAAGGCTGCAACCATGCACGTGTTGCCGTAAAACACGCCAGCATTGCCTTTGAGCTGCAGTAACTCACAAAACAATCCTTTGAGATACAAACTAGCAAGTGAATTGCACAATAAGTTAAAGCCAGGACTTAATATTTTCGAAGAACGACAAATTATACCTTCAAGGCTTTCTCCATGGCTAGAGAGACAGCATTTGTAAATGCATCCCCTGTGCAATTCAACAGTGACCAATTAATTCCACGCTAGTAACAGAACAGTAAGAGACTAGTTTAAAAAGGGACATGAATTCAAAATATATAAAAGCACGAATAATTCAAACAAATTGAGATAAAGTCTACAGCAACATTATATTACGAGGACATTGACAAAAACTGGTCAAGTAAAACCACAGCCATGTTGCCAAAAGAACATATCACCCTGAAAACACACAAGCTACATGCTAGAGGTATTGTGAACTGAGAGAAACGTTGATTAATTTCTTCAAACCAGGATATGCACAAAGCAGCCTATGCATCTGTAAAATGCACAAGTACCTTCAGACGGTGGATGGATAGGAATATCTGTACATGGTACATACAAATAGGGTAAAGCCTACAAGGGAAAAAAAAAACGTAATTTAGAACCAGTACGAAAAAAATGTACAAGATATTGCTGTCTCATACGCTATGCCATGGACAAGCATCATGTACTTTTCACAATAGATTGCTTGGAGCCACGTAAGCAGAAAGGGGAAGAAACTTTCTGCATCCTGAAATTGCCTTTTATCTTGTAGCATATACCTCAACTCAAGTCTGTAAACCCATGCTGGTTTAAATTCTTCATCGGCAGTAAGGAAATTACTTTCATTGCTCCACAGCTCAAGGGGGGTAAAGCAAGTACTTGGAACAATTAAAAAACTACAAATAAACAAGGACTACACTCACCTTATGCACATGTAAGCAAGTTTTTTGACCAGCAGGAGTTGAACCATATACTCTTATTACAGGAACCTCATTCACTTTTTCACCTTCATCAATCAATCATGAACAAGATTATGAACATACAAAAGTAAATATTTGTAGCTAAATTTCTAGCTACTGTATAGCAAATGTAACTGTTATTTTTGCAGGTTAAAGGTCAAATCCTCACACAGAATTTTAAAGATTGACATGGGACAACGCCACATGAAAACTGTAAGTGCACCTTCTTCTCTTTGCATCAGCAACAAAAAGCGAATTTCAAATATGTCATCATCAAGACAACTACACTCTCCAAACGAAAAGTAATCAGTCTACGGAAGAAGACGATGAGATGAACAATGCCCACCAAATATTAAAATATTCAATACTCTCTGGATTTTCTAAGCAACCAAACCAATCATGTAATAAATTATCAAGACACCAATGTGCTGATTCCATGACTCTGTGCTACAATTTCAATCAATCCTTGTGTATATCCATGCCAGGCAATTACTTAACATCAATCCAGCAGCCCCAACAAGAAGTCCGAATAAGACATCCACGGACAAACTGATAAGTTCTTCGTAACAGAACACTAAGCCAAGCATATTCCTTGCACTCATAAGAAAGCAAATAAACTTTTGTCTGCAATACAGTAACTGATTGAGTCCTACTCTAGCAAACAAAACTAACAGCTTCCAGATTCAAACCACAGGCTTCTCTGGCATTTCCTACTTACCACTAGATTCCATAACCAAAGAAGCGAACACAAAAACCATGCTTCAAAAGATGAGAGCAGACTCTCATTCTTTTTTTACCGAAGACACGTTACATACATTTTATTACGATAAAAACATAGAATAACTTCAAAAGCATCGCTGTTCCTAGGAGAAGACAGCATCAAGACCCATTCTAAGACCCCAATTCAGCCACAGGTCCAGGAAGCAGCAAGACCCAACAACATTACTGTGTGGCAACTACCTATTACCATCACGGGCACAGTAAAAAAAGTCTTTCCATCTGTTTTCGTGCTTCCCCTATTGCCCATATTCCCAGTCTCATTCTTTTTTACTAAAGACACGTTAGATACAAATTATTACTATGAAAACATAGAATAAGTCAAAAGCACCGCTGTTCCTAGGAGAAGACAACGTCAAGACCCATTCCAAGACACCAATTCAGCCACAGCTCCATGAAATGGCGAGATCCAACAACGTTCCCACCCGCGGCTACCTATAACCGTCGCGGGCACAGTAAAAAAACGAGTCTTTTCCATCTGTTTTCCCGCTTCCCCTCTGGGAGAAGACAATATCAAGATCCATTCTAAGACACCAATTCAGCCGCAGCTCCATGAAACAGAAAGACCAAACAACGTTCCCACGCCGCGACTATACATAACCGTTACGGGCACAGTTAAAAAACGAGTCTTTTCCACTCATTTTCATGTTTCCCCTACTGCCCATATTCCCCACCGTCCGAACTGCCTGTACCTTGAAAGCTGCTGTAACAAACATCGACGCCCGGGATCGGGCGCGCCATGTAGTAGTCGATGGACACGATCCGGACGCTGAAAATCGCGGGTTCCTTCTCCGGACTCGACGCCGCTGTACCGGGCTGCGAACCTTCTTCTCCCTCCGTCGGAAGTAGCGGCTCCTCCATCTGCGGAAACCTTCCCACGACCCTCGCTGGGGAAAAGCGCCGGAACCCAGTGCGCGGTTAGCCCGAAAGTCGATCGCTGGCGAGAGCTCGGAGGCGCTTGCTGGTGTTTAACCGACCGCGCGAAAGTCAAGAGCGTCTTCTCCAAGCTCTTTCCATTTTTTCCCCTCTCGCTTGTTCTCGTGCAGTGCAGTAACGTAAGGCCGGAACAGGAAAATTGACTCCGAGAAAACTCTTCGGGCCGATTTGATTATTATAAGTTACCTCCGAAACGGTTATTTTACTACTGTCAAATATAATGATAGATTCCGACCAAAAAAAAATTAATGATGGATTCGGTCAAGAAAATATTTAATGATAGATCAAAAATTGGCTTTAATCTATCTTATTAATTGGTTTTATATACTAAGTAAATGCTAACAACAATGTTCAATTAGAGATATTAGTTATTAATAACTCAGCAACCAAATTACAATTTTATAACTTTCAAAAAGATTAAAGAAATGACTATTGGAAATATTAAAACTTTCAAAATGTGCA